>CM020003.1:11800000-12182500 GCA_009771035.1 Lupinus albus | reverse complement strand
ATTTATCCAATGCCACCTCGGGCAAATCTACACCACGATGGTGATTTCAATACCAAGTTGGGTAAGGCTACACAGTGAAGGTGATTTCATTACCAAGTTGTGTAAGTCTACACCGTGAATGTGATTTAAATACCACATCGGGTAAGTCTACACCGTGAAGGTGATTTCAATACCACATCGGGTAAGTCTACACCGTGAAGGTGATTCAATACCACATCGGTTAAGTCTACACCGTGAAGGTGATTCAATACCACATTGGGTAAGTCTACACCGTGAATGTGATTTAATACCACATCGGGTAAGTCTACACCGTGAAGGTGATTCAATACCACATCGGGTAAGTCTACATCGTGAAGGTGATTCAATACCACATCGGGTAGGTCTACACCGTGAAGGTGATTCAATTCCACATCGGGTAAGTCTACACCGTGAAGGTGATTCAATACCACATCGGGTAAGTCTACACCGTGAAGGTGATTTAATACCACGCATCCTTTATTACAAACATACCCATCTCCATTTTAACACATTAAAAAATCATCACACATTCATTGTTATAAACACACCCATATATGTTTATAATAATCACAACTCACAACATACTCATCTCCACTTTTACAAATCAATAACTCATCAAAGTGATTATTGTTACAAACACACTCATATATGTTTATGACCATAAATAACTCACACACAATCATTATCACACAACATAACCATTTCTACTTTTGTCATTAAACACACATCTCACAATCCTTATTACAAACACACCCATATATGTTTGTAATAAATCAACCATCCATAACAGACCATTATCATAAATAAACCACACATAACATATCCTTCATCATATACACATTAACATTAGAACCATCTTTAATGACAGTGTATTACCATAAATGAGCATATTGCGTTTTACTTTCATAAACGGTTTTCTCCGCACACATATCTCCACTTTTATGGCTAATACATCCTCATGTAAAATAAAGACTCTCACATGGACCACAAACTCCCAAGAAAGTTTCTATCCATTAATATGCTCCGATTCTTGAGGAAAATCGGAGATGATGACTCTAATGAAATACTCTAAGACCACAATGGTCTTCTCCCTCACCTTAGGTTGCGTAAGCTCCATGGATCCGCAAAGAGCTCCATCTTCCTCCATCTCCTTCTACCTCCATTGTCGCTTTTTCATCTCCAAAGCTCTCCAATGTTCCATTAAGAAGCAAGAGGAAGAAGTTTTGATGTGTTTTTGAGGTTTAGGGGAGGAAAGAATCGAAATCCATGGAGAGCCGCAATTGGGAGAGAAAGGGGAGAAAAGAAAATGAAGATTAGGGTTTGTGAAACCCTTTCTTTTCTTTTATAGCTGGGTGCTCTCGCCCGGGCGAGAAGCCCACGATATTTTAAGTTTCAAAACACGGACCCTCTCGCCTGGGCGAGATTCTTTCGCTCAAGCGAGAATCTCACAGCCTGCCCAGGCTTCTCTCGCTCAAGCGACCAATTCCTCGCTTGGGCGAGGCTCCCATAATTTCTAATTTTAAAACACTGAGTCTCTCACTTGGGCGAGGCCCTCTCGCTCAAGCGAGAATCTGACAGTATGTCCCATTCTTCAGGACTGTTACTTAATTTCAAGGAGGATAAATTTGGGGTGTTACAATCCTTCCATTCTAAAAGAAATTTCGTCCCCGAAATTTCATTAGGTTACTCTCAGGAGGACACTAACATCGCCTAGACAATAGGCACAAGATAAACTCGACCAAGCTTAGGTCCAACCGTCTAAACCATTAAGATTACTTAGATTATAACCAAGGCACATATCACCTGACCATGACACCATATAGTCAGATTTTGGACTAAACCTCAAGAGTCCAAATACTAAAGTCAAACATTAGAATACTAAGAGAAAATTTATCGCAATCGGAAATAAAGATTCTCAAGCATCCTCTCCATCACCAAAGATCTCCCTGATCGACCACTACAACAATCGTTCCGAACGATCAACCTAAATGGTCAGAATCACAACAACACTTGCGAAACCAATTCGAAGTGGGACTCAATACCCATCAGTTACCAAGATGTACTAGCTCGCACTCCAAATGCAATAGCTAGGTCGACATCCGCTCGATGGAAACAACGTCATTCCATTTCATACGTGCCAATAACCACGATTTACTCAAAAATATTCACTAGCATTTCAATTCATACTCGCTACAACACAGAACATGATATTCATTCAAGTAGCATTTAGACAAACAAGATTTTTGGAGTCTTTTCACATACGAAATAAAATCACCAAGTCATTACCCAATTTAATCTAACATTTTCTACCACAAAAGAATGCGGTTTAAGTAGATTTGCTAATCCATATCCTCAACTTTAATAGTAGGCACACATTTAGCACTCAAGTCTACCTCATATCCAGAAACACATGGTCATAATTACATCACATTCATCCAAGATGAGGTTGTTAAAAATTCTGATTTCAACATGAAACTTAATCAATGCTTACCCACATAGTACTCTTCATTCAAAAATGATTTTCGAAAATAGATTAGATGTAAGTTTCATGGCAATCATCTTGTGGAAGCTAGGGCTTTCATAATCATTTCAAAATAACTTAAAACCCTTTTTCTCATGCAACACTAAACGCCCAAATCACAGTTTTCAAAAGGCTATTTAGTTCTGGAGTGTCAATCCATTTGAGACATTAGAATCCTCACCGTCCATTTAATAAGACTTACTATGCAATAATACTTCAATTATGCATAGCAATCACTAACACCCATGAAACTAAATGAGTTTCCGAGGTTCAACCAAGCACATTATTGGTGCTCACTAGTAATATATATATTTGTTATGACGCATACTCAACCTTCACAAAAATGAATTATTATAGACCAAAAGTTTCACCTACCGAAGATAATCCACTACCTCTCCGGGTAGGCAACTCAACATTGGTCCACTACCCCTCCGGGTAGGCAACTCAACCATGATCCACATTGGAACAAGGTTAGTAAACCATTTTGAAATTCATTTTCCTTGTTGCATCATTTAACATCCAATATGAAACGTAGTCACAAATTTTGCTCAAAATTTTACCCTAGCATTTTCATATTGTATTCCCTACCACAAAGAAACAGGATAGTCATTCACAAAAGCGTCTAAACAAATAAGACTTTTAGAGACCCTCCTCGGGTAAACAATGAAACCATTCATTCACTAATCTTATTGCATGGGGTCAATCAGACACTCATTACCATTAGTCTATACCACGGAGGGCAAGTCAGACACTATACCACAAAGCGCAAGTCAGGCACTATAGCACAAAGGGAAAGTCAGTCACTATACCACGAAGGGCAAGTCAGTCACTATACCACGAAGGGCAAGTCAGGCACTATACCACAAAGGGTAAGTCAGTCACTATACCACAAAGGGCAAGTCAGTCACTATACCACGAAGAGTTAGTCAGACACTATACCACAAAGGGCAAGTCAGGCACTATACCACAAAGGGCAAGATAGTCACTATACCATGAAGGGCAAGTCAGTCACTATACATGGAAGGGGAAGTCAGGCACTATACCACGAAGGGCAAGTCAGGCACTATACCACGAAGGGCAAGTCAGTCACTATACCACGAAGGGCAAGTCAAGCACTATACAACAAAGGGCAAGTCAGACACTATACCACAAAGGGCAAGTCAGTCACTATACCATGAAGGGAAAATCAGTCACTATACCACGAAGGGCAAGCCAGGCACTATACCACGAAGGGCAAGTTAGGCACTATACCACAAAGGGCAAGTCAGGCACTATACCACGAAGGGCAAGTCAGGCACTATACCAAAAAGGCAAGTCAGTCACTATACCACGAAGGGCAAGTCAGACACTATACCGAAAGGGCAAGTCAGTCACTATTTTGCCATTGACTCATAAACAGTAAATCCACACTATCATTAGTATAAACACACCCATATATGTTTATACTAAATATGTGATTCACAATATAATTATGGCACAACCAGAAACTTTCAGCAAGAGTTTCATTAGAGAATCCCCAAAAAGGGTCTTACACAATAATTTCAACAAAATTTTTACAACAAGAAATCTTCTACGAAATTTAACCATCAAGACATCCAACCATAAATTCATCAACAAGCACTTCATCAATAACTCGCAACAAGACATCCAACCATAAATTCACAACCAAACGTGTACTGCAAGAAATTTAACCATCATCTTTCACATTAGCAGTTACCACATAGTCAACAACAATGCACATAAGTCAAGTAGTTAACTCACACAAATTTCACAAAGAAGCATGTAAGGTCATACCCTAGGCCGCAAAGTTGATATATACTCTAATACCATATTGTAAGGACCCGATTTTCGTAATCCAAAAATTCTTTTTAAAACCTTATTCATGAAAGTGAAGTGATTACTTTTGAAAGACATTATTTGAACGGTTTGGAAACTTGAGTGAATACATTTATAAATTACAAGGCATAAATATTTCAAATACATTTCATTTCAAAAGCATGTCATTGCACTTCCTTTCAAATACATAATCTAAACAATTACCCTTTAGCAAAGAATTCTATTAATTACAAATATTAAGTAAACTTCATTATACACTTTAGGAGAAGTTACATTTTACAAAAAAGTGAAATCAACAAGGTTCTCATATTACAAACGTTTTTCATATAACATGTCAATTACATAAAACACTACTCTATCATGTACTTTTCTCCGCAATCGTCCGATGCGCTACCGCCACAACCTGAACTCAAATACACAACACATACAAGGAAAGACAGAGGGAGTAAGAATCAACTACGATGACCGTAGCGTGGATTTACATGGAGTAATAATGCTTAAAACATTTTTAAAGAAAATGGAAACACTCTAAGTATAAATCAAATTAATTTTCAAAAATGGTATGTAACGGGTTACTGTACTTGAGTAACAGGTTACATGTGTGAGAAATGAGTTATCCAACATCCAACGGCTAAGAGTAATCCATTGTTGTCTTTGAGTAACAGATTACAAGTTTAAGTAAAGTTTGGTAATCGATTACTCACAATATGTAATCGATTACGCTAAGACACTTTTGTAACACTGTTGGACATAACACTTGGGTAATCAATTACAGTGTGTTAATTTTGAAAATGTTGTTGGACAGGATGTTTGGGTAATCGATTACCCACTTGCTGTAATCGATTACTGAGAGCTGTTACACCAGATTCCAGATTTCAAAGTGAAAGGGTTTCACCCCAAAACAAAAGTGTTTCATTCCAAATGAAACCTACACTTTCCTAGAGGTATTATGGTTGATTGGAAACCCTATATAAAGGCATTGGAAAACATAACTCATAAAAAAAGAACTTTAACACAATTCAGATTACAACTTTCACACAACTCTTTCAAAAGCTCTTACATTTTTCTGAATATTTTCTGCATTTCTTAGCAACTTGCACTCAAACTTTTAAAGCTATTTTTCTAAAGTTGCTTAAGAGTGTTTCTAAGTTTTCTAAACTTTCAAAGAGCATTATTATTTATTGTATACAAGGTTTGTTTGGATTGCAAGTTATAATTGTCATATCAACTTGTAAAGGCAAACCTGCCATTGTTGTAAATTCTTCATTTTGCAAGAATACTTTCTTTCACAAGGGTGTGAATAGAAAGAGGATAGAGTTACTTGGAAATGTGTGTTTCCAAGGGACATTACTTGGAAAGGTGTTTTCCAAGGTGATTAAGTATTAGTGAGTGTGTAAGGTACATAGAGATCTCGGGTAAGATATTGTAATTGCAACTCATACTATTTAAGTGAAGAAATCTCTTGTGCTGCAAGAGTACTGAACGTAGCCTTGGGTGGACAAGAAAGTGAACCGGTATAAAACACATGCGTACTCTCTTCTCCTTTATCTTTCTATTTTAAGTCATTAGTTTTACGCTGCACTTTAACTCTTGATTTTGCAGAAAAAGTGGCAATAATTTTATAACAACTAATTCACCCCCTCTTAGTTGCAATCTCATTCTTACAATTGCATCAGAGCTATTTTTGAGTAAGTTACTCTCAAATCTGACCCTACTTCAAAGATGGCCTCAAGATCATTCCTAGGAGAAGGCTCCAACATAAACAGACCTCCAAGTTTTGTTGGAGAATGTTATGACTTTTGGAAAATCAGAATGAGGATTTTCATAGAGTCTCAAGACTTGGACATATGGAATGCAATCGAAGAAGTACGATATGTACTATTCGCGATAGTCAACAGCACAAGGGAAATAAAGCCAAAATCTTCATGGAATGATGAAGATAAGAAGAAGGTGCAATACGATCTAAAGGCAAAAAACATCCTCACGTCGGCACTTGGCATTGACGAATTCTTTAGAGTGTCAAACTGTAAATCTGCGAAAGAAATATGGGACACTCTAGAGACCACACACGAAGGAACCGAAGAGGTAAAGAGGTAAAGAGGTCGAGATTAAATACTATTTCCTAGATGTACGAGATGTTTCGTATGAAGCCTGAAGAGAAAATTATGGATCTCCAAAAGAGATTCACTCACCTTACAAACCATCTTATTGCACTTGGCAAAGTGCTGTCAAATAGTGATTTGAGCTTAAAAGTTCTAAGATCACTTTCCAGAACATGGCAACCAAAGGTAACAGCTATTTCTGAAAAAAAAAGTTTATCGAAAATTTCCTTGGCTGCTTTGTTTGGAAAATTGCAGGAACATGAACATGAACTTGACATCAGCCTACTTGACCAGCATGAAGAATAAGAGAAGAAAAGGAAGAATATCTCGCTCAAGGCAAAGATAGAAAAATTCGAATCATCATAAGATGAAGACAAAAAGGAAGAGATGGATGACATGAGTCTCTTTGTAAAGAAGTTCAACAAGTTCCTTAGAAGGAACAAAGGCGCTAGGACCAAACAAATGAAGAAATTCACCAAGAACAATGATGCCTCCACTTCAAACCCAAACTTCATATGCTTTGAATGTGGCAAGCCTGACCACATGAAGATGGACTGTTCAAATATTATAAAGAGTCCGTTCAAAGGAATGAACGAAATGAAAAATGGACGGAGAGACTACATTGCTTGGGAAGACAATGATACAAGTTCCGCCTCTGACCCAGAAAGCGAAGAGCAAGCACATCTCTCTTTAATGGCGTCTCATCACTCAGATGATGAAGAGGTAAATGAATCTAACCTATTTTTTTCTTCTGAATTACAAACTGCATTTGATGATCTGCATGATTTGTATATGAAATTAACTAAAATGTTTCTAAAACAAAAGGCTGAATTAGATGTTTTTAGAAACAAACCTTCATCATCTTCATGTAAAAATTTTATTACTCTTAAAGATAAAGTTTCAACATTGAGTCTTGAACTCAATAAGATGAACAAGAGTAGCAAGAGTCTTAGTAAGATCATTGATGATCAAAGACACTCTACAGATCGAAGAGGTCTTGGTTATTCAAAAAGCCATGTTCTTAAGAAACAAAGTATGTCAAGTAAGATAAACTTTCAAAGACCAAGTATCCATGCATCCATTCATTGTAATAATAAAATTAGGATACATAAACATCAACTCGCATGTTCATATTGTAAAAACCATGGGCATATACCAAATACTTGCTTAATTAGAAAATATGGTGTTCCCCGATGACATTATAGATGGGTTGAGAAAGGAACTAACCATGTAGGACCCAAGAAAAATTGGGTACCTAATATAACTTAACCTGTTTTGCAGGAAAACTTGAGAGTCGCCTGTAACTTATGGTATTTGGATAGCGGCTGCTCAAAACACATGACGGGCGATAAAAGTAAGTTCTCTGTCCTTACTCCAAGGGATAAGGGTTGTGTCACATATGTTGACAACAATAAGGGTAGAATACTTGGAGTTGGTAGAATTGGCAAGCCACCCTCAACAACCATAGAAGGTGCGCTATATGTTGAAGGACTCGAGCACAACCTACTAAGCATAAGTCAATTATGTGACAAAGGCTTCCATGTGGCGTTCTACCTGGATAAATGCATCATCAAAAGTAAGTATTCTCAAAACTCTAAACTCAATGGTAAAAGGATAAATAACATTTATATGATAGACATAGATTCATCTTTACCAATAACATGTTTAGTTGTTAATGATAATCATGATGCATGGCTTTGCCATAGGAGAATTGCTCATATTCACATGAACCATTTGAATAAACTTATTAAGAAAGATTTAGTTGTTGGTTTACCCAAAATGAAGTTTGTTAAAGACAAACTATGTAGTGTTTGTCAAATGGGTAAACAAACAAAAACTTCTTTTAAACCTAAGCACATGGTTTCTTCCAATAGACCATTGCAGTTATTACACATGGACTTATTTGGCCCTTCAAGGACAAAAGGTTATGGTGGTAACTACTATGCTCTTGTTATAGTAGACGATTTTTCAAGGTATACTTGGACTATATTCTTAGTACATAAGAATGAGGCATTCAAAGCCTTTAGCACTTATGCTAAAAGAGTTCAAAATGGAAAATCATTAAAAATCGCTACTATAAGAAGTGATCATAGGGGAGAATTTCAAAACGCTTCTTTTGAAGAATTTTGTGATGATCTTGGGATTAATCACAATTTTTCTACTCCTAGAACACCACAACAAAATGGTGTTGTAGAGAGAAATAATCGGTCCGTAGAAGAGCTTGCTCGAACAATGTTAAATGAAACTAACCTCCCAATTTTTGAGCTGATGTAGTAAGTACTGCATGTTATGTTTCAAATCGAGTTCTTATAAGACCAATTCTTAAGAAAACCCCTTATGAACTCTTTAAAGGTAGAAAACCAAACATTTCTCATTTGCTTGTTTTTTGTTGTAAATGCTTTGTTTTAAACAATGGTAAAGATAACTTAGGCAAGTTTGATGCAAAAGCCGATGAAGGTATCTTCCTTGGCTACTCTCTCACGAGTAAAGCTTATAGAGTTTTTAATAAAAGAACTCTAGCCATGGAAGAATTCGTTCATGTATATTTTGATGAAACCAATAATTTGAAAAAGGATGGGTTAACTCTTGATGAAGAAGACTTGCCAAGTTCTGTTTCAAATAAAAAATCTATTATTGATTCTGCAACCAATTCTGAGCATTTAGAAATGGATGATAATCTATCCTCACAAGAAGAGCATATTCACTCTGATTTACCAAAAGAATGGAGAACTCATCGAGACTATCCTATTGACAACATCATTGGCGATATATGTTAGGTATCAGTGGTTACAAAACACCTAGAAGGGGGGGGGGGGTTGAATAGGTGTAGCGGTTAGAATGTCCGCTTTTCGAAAAACAACACTTAATGCTGAAATACACCTTGATTAATCGATTAACAAAACAGGGTAATCGATTAACACATTCAACACAGTCCACTTAATCGATTAACAGACTAAAGTAATCGATTAACACACTACACTTAATCGATTAAACCGTGACAGTAAGCTGATGCAAATACAATTTCTTGCGCGACAATTAATTGATAACGAAGCGATTATACAGAGCTTACAGAATTATCAGAGTAAAATCAGTATAGTACAGAAACAGATTATCAATTAAATCTACTATACAAATTAATCGATCAAATGCAATAAAGAGAGAAAGGGATAGAAAAAGTCCTGCAACACGAATTTTATCCTGGTTCGTTTGCTTGTCCACCGCAAACTACATCCAGGCCTCCCGGCTGATTTGGGAGATTTTTCTTCACTATAATTGAATTAATGTTTATTACATACACACTATCCAATTACAACATTTAGACACTTACAAGATAATAAAGATCCTATTCTATGGTTTGACTCCCTTCCTACCGACAAAGAAAACCTTTCTTTCGGTGTAGCCCCAGCCAAGAACCTTTGTTCTTTACTTATCCCTAAGTCTAACACTCAGTGAAGACACACTCAATCTCTTGGTGATACGACACCTTGAGATTCCCAAAATTACAACACTTTTTCAAACAAAACAAAAAGAGTAAACTTAAGCTATAACAAGACTTATATCTAACAAGATAAGGCTTTACTCTAATCACCTAATACAAACTCATGCAGTATGAAAATGTATTAGTGTGAAAAACAGAATGCATAGTATGTAAACATCTAATCAAGAATCATGTATAAAATGCAAGAACATGTGATAAGAAAAGATGAGAAATGTATCATGAAATGCACTCAATCCTAAAGCATAGAATTCTCTCTTTTCTAAACTCACAAATGCATTTACAACTAGATGCAACAATTAACACGAAAAAAATGCTCTAACTCTCTAAAAAATTAACATGCAACTTATGAGATCAATTCTGAAAACGCAGTTTATAAAGAATTGATTTTATAGCCCAGTTAGTCGATTAACGACAGCCTTAATCGATTAAACTGTACAAAATTGTTAGATTAATCGATTAACCTTTGTTGTAATCGATTACACTGTGCAAACAGTTAGATTAATCGATTAACCTATGCTGTAATCGATTAACAACATTTTTTCATGTGTAAAAACTCAAATATGTTATGCACTTTAATTCATACATGTTTAATACTTAGATTATGCCTAGAATGCACATGTACATGTATTTATATGATGCATGAACATATTATGAATGACATATCTCAAGATGAAAAAGATTTAAAAGATTTATGCAAGTGAGATATGTATTAGGTGACTTAAGCCTTAGACTCAACCTAAACTAATCTAGTCTAAGCAAGGTACCAATCAGAAGGCTTAAGCATGTTGATTTGTTGATGATCTTCAAGCTCTTATTAGCACAAGTTGTCCTCATCAAAAACCATGGCATATAAAGAGAGCTTTCCAAAGTGTTCCTCTTGACAAGCACACTTTCAATCTCCCCCTTTTTGATGATGACAAAACTCCACATCAAATGTATCAACTGTGATGAAATAGCTTGAAGATTGTGTTGGCAAGGTTGATATGATGCGCAAATTTCGGAAGCTGTTATTATGATCAACCTGCACAATCAGAAGACAACAAAACAACCTTTCTCCCCCTTTTGACATTATCAAAAAGATAACTCAGGTCAAAGAAGAGGCAGAGATATGAGTAATGCATAAAACAAAGTCAATGAGTTAATTTGGGATTTAACAATTAACCTGTTTTATGTGAAAGAGGATTAAACATATGCGCAAGTTTATACAACAGAAATAGCCAAACAGGTAAAGTGAACGGCATACAAGATTGACCATATCAAAGTAGAAAATCTCATACGATCAAGAACCATACACATAAACAGAGTAGGCTATTCGACATAATTATAAAAAGTAACACAAAGAGTAATAATGTTTAGCAGCCATATAAACTAGGAAATGTCAATTAAAAACATGAAAGAGGCATACAACAGAGAGACTAGAATCCATAACAACAGCTAAATCCAAAAAGTGCCAAAAAGAAGAAATAAACCTAAAGGTAAGATATCCTAGGTCTAAAGTCTTCTAAACTAAGGTTGAGGTGGAGGATGAGGATCGTCAGTGTGACCAGCAGAAATGACAATGTTCTGATCTCCCCTGATAAGCACAGATAACTTCTGAAATTCTGAACAAAACAAGGCATTCTGAGCTTCAGCAGTAGATTGAATCTGATTCCTCAACTCCCGAAATTGGTTGTCTGAGTACGCATTTTGTCGCTCCTCATACTGTTCCATACCAGCAAAGTATGAGTCTTTCAATCCTTGGAAGTGAAGATCCATACGGTTGTTAAGCCGTTGCTCCATAGCTTCCAACTGATCTAAGCCAAAAGCAGAGTTCTGAGGTGCTGATCCAGAAGGCTCCCCCTGAGTTGTAGCATGCTGATTACCTGTGTCATCCTGATTATCATCATCAGATAAATCCAGACCAATAGTGGTGTAGTCCTCTTGGTATTGCCAAGTAGTACCGTACTTGTATATACCCATCTTATGAATGAGGCTTTCACCAACCAGATGATCCTTGTTAGTATATTCAACAATGATGGTATCGGAAACGTCAATGCGCAAATAATCAACAATGCGTGAGATGAAGATACTGTAGGGAAGCAGCTTCGACTGAGATAAAGACACACTGTTCATAATTTTCAAGATCTCCTTAGGCCAGTTAATCATTACATTATTCTTTACTACATACATGAAACGTAAATCATTCACAGTAGGCTGTGCGTGATTTGTGTTCCTCTGTACTAAAATGTAAGCAATAATGTAATGCAACAGCCTGTTCTCAACAGATAATGACCCAGCTTTGGTCAGTTGACCCTGAATGTATAAGTGAGGGCCTCTTAGAAATGACTTATAAACCTCAGTAGGATCAAAGTTTTCCTTAACCCAGGAACAATCTCCTATACTATATCCAGAAGATGATAAACCACCGACATTCATGAAAATTTCATCGTTAAGTTCAAACAGATTGCCAGAAATCATAGACCAGTATTTTCCATCCTTATATCTAAAATTAGCATAAAATTCCCTAACTAGAGCAGGGTAGACTTGTCCCTTTAATTCCATAAACTGAATAGTTCCCTGAGCTTCCATATCATGCGGGAAACTAAAGTTTTGTTCCGCCAACCAGGTTAAATCAACATACCGTATATATGTGGGTTTGCGACCTTGAAATTTCGCCATACGGGTTTCTTGCAAGATGAGTGAATAGTAGGGGTCACCACGGTCCCGATTAGAAGGTGAACCGACCTCCCGTATTCGTACACGAGTGGCTGAGGTCTTGACCCTTTTAGGGCGATTGTGCTCCATTATGTGGCAGAAACCGAAATAGCAGTGAATGGTCAGAAATGGGTGTAGGCAAACCTAACCTAGGTTATGCTTGGTGGAACCTTGGAAATAGGGTATAATGAGGATGAAGAAGTATGATTCCTTGATGGTTTGAGAGGGTTAGGAAGAGGTGTTTCTACTTTGGTGCACTTGGATTAGTTTTGTTATAGATTTAGAAACTCAAAGCATAAACGAGAAAGTGAAAATGCCAAAGAAAGTGTGAAACCGAGCTACTGTTTGCCTTTAAAAAGCTGGTTTTAATCGATTAACGGGCAGGTTTAATCGATTAACCAGTGTAAAATTTCGAATTTTTTAAAGAACTGATGCCCAGGTAATCGATTAACTGAAAGTGTAATCGAATACTCATAGTAACATTTCGAATTTTCAAGCAACTGATGCCCAGGTAATCGATTAACAACAAGTGTAATCGATTACACATAGTAAAAAAAATTTTTTTCAGGCAGTAGAATGGTTTCAACTTTTTAAGGCTTTTGCATGCATTGTGACAAAATTATCGAGACATTCAGAATAAAAAAAAAAATTAATCAAGAGACAGATTTTTGCATTATAACATATATCATTTAAGCTAAAGATTCATAGACATAGAGAAGCTAGACGATAATGTAAACAACTAAACAATTTAATCAAGATATTGTTCATCAAGAATTCCAAGTTCTCTCCTTAGAACAAAGAAAGTATCCCTGGGAAGGGGCTTGGTGAAAATATCGGCTAATTGTTTAGAAGTTTCAACAAATTCAAGAACGCAGTCACCTTTTTGTACATGATCACGCAGAAAATGATGTCTAATTTCTATATGCTTAGTTCTAGAATGCAAAACGGGATTCTTGGAAAGGTTTATGGCACTTGTATTATCGCATTTAATAGGGATCTGTTCAAGTTTAAGACCATAGTCCTTGAGTTGCTGCTTCATCCAAAGGATTTGAGCGCAACACACACCAGCGGCAATGTATTCCGCTTCGGCGGTGGACAAAGCAACACAAGCTTGCTTTTTGCTGTGCCATGCTACTAATGAACTGCCCAACAAGTGACAGGTACCACTAGTGCTTTTCCGATCCAATTTACATCCGGCGAAATCGGAATCGGAATAACCTACCAAGGATAGTGAGGCATCCCGAGGATACCATAATCCCATGTTAGTTGTTCCTTTTAAGTATCTCATGATTCTTTTAACAGTTTTAAGATGTGATTCTCTAGGTGATGATTGAAATCTCGCACACATGCATACGCTAAACATGATATCAGGTCGACTTGCAGTTAAGTAAAGTAAAGACCCAATAATTCCTCGATACTTTGTTACCTCTATTGCTTTTGCTTTTTCGTCCTTATCTAGGTAGCAAGCAGATGCCATAGGAGTGGAAGCTTCCTTACAATTGTTCATCTCAAATTTCTTGAGCAGCTCTTTGCAATATTTTGTCTGATGGATGAAAATCCCACTTTCTAGTTGCTTTATCTGAAGTCCTAGAAAGAATGTGAGTTCTCCCATCATAGACATTTCGAACTCCCCCTGCATCATCTCAGAAAAATCTTTACACAAAATATCATTAGTAGATCCAAAAATTATGTCATCTACATATATTTGCACAAGTAATACAGAGTTTTCAGATTTACGAATAAAAAGCGTTGTGTCAACCAAGCCTCTTTCGAACCCTTTTTCTAAAAGAAAGGTACTAAGTCTATCATACCAAGCTCTAGGAGCTTGTTTGAGACCATAAAGTGCCTTTTTAAGTTTATAGACATGGTTCGGATATTTAAAATTTTCAAAACCAGGCGGTTGGTTAACATAAACTTCTTCTTGAATATAGCCATTCAGGAAGGCGCTTTTTACGTCCATTTGAAATAGTTTGAAGTTCATAATCGATGCAAAGGAAAGTAGCATCCTGATGTCCTCTAATCTGGCTACAGGGGCATAGGTTTCGTCATAATCGATACCTTCCTCCTGGTTGTAGCCTTTGGCCACCAAGCGTGCCTTATTTCAAATGATTAAGCCTGATTCATCAAGCTTATTTCTGAAGACCCATCGAGTACCAATCACAGGATGATCTTTAGGTTTAGGGACCAAGTCCCAAACATTATTAAGTTCGAACTGGTTTAGCTCTTCTTGCATAGCTATACCCCAGTGCACATCCTCAATGGCCTCATCAATGGTCTTAGGCTCAATTTGAGATACAAAAGCTACAAAGTTACAAAAGTTTCGTAAGGAACTACGGGTTACCACTCCCGTAGATATGTCACCTATTACTTTGTCGATCGGGTGAGCTTTCTTGGTTTTCCACACAACTGGCATATCTGAATGCTCCTGAGATTTGTTTTGACATTCTTCATTGGTTGCTTCTTCATTATCCATGTTCTTTGAGTATGCTTCTTCCAAAGCACCTGCAACATCATCAGATACGACCTTTCTCTTCTCTTTTGGAGAAGATTCATCAAATTGTACATGGATAGACTCTTCAACTTGCATAGAATATTTATTAAAAATTCTGAACGCTTTGCTATGAATCGAGTATCCCAAAAATATTCCCTCGTCGGCTTTTGAATCAAATTTTCCTAAAGCCCGCTTTCCATTATTTAATATAAAACATTTGCAACCGAAAGCGTGAAGATGGGATATGTTTGGTTTACGACCTTTTAATAGTTCATAAGGAGTTTTATTCAAATTAGGCCTTAACAGTACTCGATTTATAACATAACATGCAGTATGAACTGCATCTGCCTAGAAATATTTGGGGGTATTACTTTCGTTGAGCATGGTTCTCGCTAATTCTTCTAGCACACGATTTTTCCTCTCAACAACTCCATTTTGTTGTGGAGTGCGAGGAGCAGAGAACTGATGCATAATGCCATGCTTATCACAGAATTTGTCGAACTGAAAGTTCTCAAATTCTCCCCCATGATCACTTCGTATATATACTATTTTCAGGTTAAGTTGATTTTGAATTTGCTTGGCAAGATTTTTAAAAGAGTTGAAGGCGTCGCTTTTAGCAGATAAAAATAATGTCCATGTAAAACGAGAGAAATCATCAACAATAACTAGGGCATAGTAGCTACCACCAAAGCTCATGATTTGTGATGGTCCAAACAAGTCCATATGGAGTAACTCCAAAGGTCTTGAAGTAGATATCACATTTTTGTTTTTGAAAGAGTTTTTGGTTTGTTTACACTTTTGACAAGTGTCACAAATCTCTTTAGTTTTAAAATTTAGTTTTGGTAGCCCCTTAACTAGTTCGTTTGATGATAATTTATCTAGATGTTTTATATGGATGTGTGCCAGAGGCAGATGTCATCTTCTTTAGAAATAAAACATTTTGAAAATAATGTGGTGACATCATCCAAGTTAACCATGTAAATATTATTTATACGATGACCAACAAATTTAACATTATTAGATAAAATGTCACGAATGATGCAACAGTCAGAATCGAAAGATACACGATTACCTTTGTCACAGAGTTGGCTTATACTCAGAAGATTATGTTCTAGTCCTTCAACATACAGAACATTTTCAATTTGAGTATGAGATGAGTTACCAACTGTTCCGGTGCCAAGTATCTTTCCCTTGTTGTTGTCTCCGTACGTGACGTATCCTTTTCCTTTAAGTGATAGATCCAGGAAATTTGATCTGTCACCTGTCATATGTCTCGAACATCCACTGTCTAAATACCATTTTTGTCCTTGTGTTCGAAGACATACCTGCAAAACAGATCACCTGCTTTTCTCAGGTACCCAAATTATGTTGGGTCCTTTTCTGTTAGTGATTAGGGAATTATCTCCCTTCTTTATCCATACATAAACTCCACTAGGTATACCATATTTTCTAATGTAACAAGAGTAAGAAGTATGACCATGCGTATTGCAATAAAAACATGTAGGAGAATGCTTATGATTTTTATTCTTAGTATGAGCTACAGGTTTTCTATATGGTCTCTTGTTCTTAGCAGAGCGAGTATAACCTAGACCAGTACGATCACCAACGTTTCTTGTTTGACTGAGCAGAGTGTCTAATTGTTGTTTACTGTTTGTGAGACGTTCGAGTTTTTCTTTTAGTTTAAGATTGTCTTCTTGCAAAATCTCGCAAGTCTCACATACAGGCTTTGGACATAAATTATTAGCAGAGCAGTCACATGTGTTACAAGAATAGATGAGATCTAAAGTTTCATTTTCTAATTTTAATTCATCTAATTCTTTTTGTAATTGGCTTAATTTCTTTTCATTTCTAAGGATTTCCCTTTTCTTATCAACGTTTATTCTAGCCAATTTCTTTAGTTCCTCATGTAACTCAACATAAGCATTATATAAAACATCATAAGAGGGTAAGTCATCCGAAGTGGATGAGGTGTCAGAATATACCTCATTATCATCCTCATGTGAGTCTGAGTTGCCATCGTTGTCAGATCTGACCATCAGACACAGCTTCGCTGACTCCTCCTCACTAGAAGTGCTTGATGTTGTTTCCTCCTCAGGTACATCCCATACAATATAAGCTTTCTTGGATTTGAATTCCCTGGGAGTGCTCTTCTCTGAATCAACCTTTTTCAGATAGGTAGGACATTGAAATCTCATATGTCCGGCTTTTCCACACTCATGGCAAGTGAAGCGATCTTTGTTGTTCTTGCCTTTGTTGGTTGACTCTTTTGCTTCTTTCTTTTGAAACTTCTTGAATCCGCCTTTTCTTTTGATGAATTTACTAAATTTTCGAACAAGGAGATTCATAGTTTCATCATCTAGATCGGAGTCAGATTCATCATCATCTTTCTCTTCTTTTGATTTGGAGGTCGTGGCCTTCAATGTGATGTTTTTCTTCTTCCGGTCTGAATCTTCGTGCATAGTCAAGCGCCCCAATTCCATTTCGTGCTCTTGAAGCTTTCCAAATAGTGTAGCTAGAGGCATAGAATCCAAGTCTTTGGATTCAACAATAGCAGTTACTTTTGGTTGTCATTTCCTGTCAAGACAACGCAAAACTTTATTAGTTAGTTCACCTATGGCAAATGATTTATCTAGAGCAACTAAATGATTAACAATATGAGTAAATCGCTTTTGCATATCACAGATTGATTCACTAGGTAACATGCGAAATAACTCATATTCGTGGGTCAGCACATTTAATCTAGCGCGCTTGACTTCGCTAGTGCCTTCGTGAGTCACTTGTAAAGTGTCCCACATTTCTTTTGCATTTTGGCACTGCGAGACTCTAAAGAACTCATCATAGGATAGGGCCGATGTGATGATATTTTTGGCGCGTAGGTTATGCTGCACCTTTTTGCGCTCATCATCGGTCCATAGACTTTTAGGCTTGTCTTTAGGTTCATCGTCCACAAGATGCTGTGGAACGAAAGGGCCGTTGACTACGGATTCCCAAATATCCGAGTCTATGGCTTCAATAAAAATTTGCATGCGGACTTTCCAGTAGGCATACCCTTCACCACTGAATATAGGTGGTCGATTAATGGATGAACCATCACCACCAAATGGGTTTGACGAACCCATTCCTTTTTCCCTAAGGATCACGAATACGCGGTTGAGCTAGCACTTCGCACTAGCTCTGATACCACTTGTTAGGTATCAGTGGTTACAAAACACCTAGAGGGGGGGGGGGGGGGGGGGGGGGGGGGGGGGTTGAATAGGTGTAGCGGTTAGAATGTCCGTTTTTCGAAAAACAACACTTAATGCTGAAATACACCTTGATTAATCGATTAACAAAACAGGGTAATCGATTAACACATTCAACACAGTCCACTTAATCGATTAACAGACTAAAGTAATCGATTAACACACTACACTTAATCGATTAAACCGTGACAGTAAGCTGATGCAAATACAATTTCTTGCGCGACAATTAATTGATAACGAAGCGATTATACAGAGCTTACAGAATTATCAGAGTAAAATCAGTATAGTACAGAAACAGATTATCAATTAAATCTACTATACAAATTAATCGATCAAATGCAATAAAGAGAGAAAGGGATAGAAAAAGTCCTGCAACACGAATTTTATCCTGGTTCGTTTGCTTGTCCACCGCAAACTACATCCAGGCCTCCCAGCTGATTTGGGAGATTTTTCTTCACTATAATTGAATTAATGTTTATTACATACACACTATCCAATTACAACATTTAGACACTTACAAGATAATAAAGATCCTATTCTATGGTTTGACTCCCTTCCTACCGACAAAGAAAACCTTTCTTTCGGCGTAGCCCCAGCCAAGAACCTTTGTTCTTTACTTATCCCTAAGTCTAACACTCAGTGAAGACACACTCAATCTCTTGGTGATACGACACCTTGAGATTTCCAAAATTACAACACTTTTTCAAACAAAACAAAAAGAGTAAACTTAAGCTATAACAAGACTTATATCTAACAAGATAAGGCTTTACTCTAATCACCTAATACAAACTCATGCAGTATGAAAATGTATTAGTGTGAAAAACTGAATGCATAGTATGTAAACATCTAATCAAGAATCATGTATAAAATGCAAGAACTTGTGATAAGAAAAGATGAGAAATGTATCATGAAATGCACTCAATCCTAAAGCATAGAATTCTCTCTTTTCTAAACTCACAAATGCATTTACAACTAGATGCAACAATTAACATGAAAAAAATGCTCTAACTCTCTAAAAAATTAACATGCAACTTATGAGATCAATTCTGAAAACGCAGTTTATAAAGAATTGATTTTATAGCCCAGTTAATCGATTAACGACAGCCTTAATCGATTAAACTGTACAAAATTGTTAGATTAATCGATTAACCTTTGTTGTAATCGATTACACTGTGCAAACAGTTAGATTAATCGATTAACAGCATTTTTTCATGTGTAAAAACTCAAATATGTTATGCACTTTAATTCATACATGTTTAATACTTAGATTATGCCTAGAATGCACATGTACATGTATTTATATGATGCATGAACATATTATGAATGACATATCTCAATATGAAAAAGATTTAAAAGATTTATGCAAGTGAGATATGTATTAGGTGACTTAAGCCTTAGACTCAACCTAAACTAATCTAGTCTAAGCAAGGTACCAATCTGAAGGCTTAAGCATGTTGATTTGTTGATGATCTTCAAGCTCTTATTAGCACAAGTTGTCCTCATAAAAAACCATGGCATATAAAGAGAGCTTTCCAAAGTGTTCCTCTTGAGAAGCACACTTTCAATATAAATAAGGGTATCACTACCCATTTCATGCTGGAAGATGCTTGTCTAAACATGGCCTTCGTTTCTCAATTAGAAACCTCCAAGAGTGATGATGCAATCAAGGATGAACACTGGATTCTTGCAATGCAAGAAGAATTAAACCAGTTTGAGAGAAATGAAGTTTTGGAACTTGTTCCTAGACCTAAAACTAGGCATGTTATAGGAACTCGTTGGGTATTTCGAAATAAATCTAATGAAAATGGTATTATTGTTAGAAATAAGGCTAGACTAGTAATCCAAGGATACAACCAGGAAGAAGGTATAGACTTTGATGAAACCTTCGCTCCGGTTGCTAGACTTAAAACTATTAGGCTATTACTTGCATATGCATGTTCTTTGAATTTTCAGTTATATCAAATGGATGTAAAGAGTGATTTTCTCAATGGATATATTCAAGAAGAAGTGTTTGTAGAACAACCTCCTGGTTTTGAAGACTACAAACATCCTTCTCATGTGTACAAATTGAAGAAATCACTCTATGGCTTAAAGCAAGCTCCACGTGCCTGATATGATCGTCTAACGAACTTTCTAATTGAAAAAGGTTTTTCCAAAGGAAAAGTCGACACTACACTCTTTATAAAGAAAATAAATCATCATACTCTTTTAGTTCAAATTTAAGTCGATGATATTATTTTTGGTTCTACTAATGAGAATTTGTGTAGTGAGTTTGGCAAAATGATGCAAGGAGAGTTTGAAATGTCCATGATGGGGAAGTTGAATTACTTCCTTGGACTACAAATCAAACAATTTAATGATGACATTTTTGTGAGTCAATCCAAATGTTGCAGAGACTTGTTGAAAAGATTTGAAATGGATGACTGCAAGCCAATAGCTACTTCGATGGGATCTAGTACTTACATCGATGCGGACCAAGCATGAAAATGCCTTGAAATTTCAAAGTATCGATGTATGATCGGATCTCTTTTATATCTAACTTCCAGTTGACCTGATATAATATTTAGTGTATGTCTGTGTGCTCGCTATCAATCTAAACCTAAAGAATCACACTTAGTTGCTGTTAAGAGAATCATGTAATATCTTAAAGGCACAACGGACGTTGGATTGTGGTATCCAAAAGGAAGTATATGTGATTTGGTTGATTTCTTAGATTCAGATTTTGCTAGATGCAAATATGAGAGGAAAAGTACAAGTGGTGCTTGTCATATTTTAAGAAATACTTTAGTTTCTTGATCTTGCAAGAAACAAGCATGTGTTGCCATAAGCATTACTGAAATGGAATATATAGCAGCAGGTAGTTGTTGTGCCCAAGTGTTGTGGCTTAAACAACAATTATGAGATTATGGCTTAAACTTAGGCAACACTCCTTTAAAATGCGACAATACTACTAGTGCTATAAACCTCACAAAGAATCCTATTATACATTCTAGAACCAAACACATCGATATAAGGCATCACTTCCTTAGGGACCATGTCCAAAAGAAAGATGTGGCGGTAGAAATCACTAATACTCATAACCAATTAGCAGACATTTTTACTAAACCATTGGCAAAAGAACCTTTCTACAAAATTAGACGCGTTAGGCATTCTTGATGAAGCTTACCTTTCTTAACATGTTTATATGATTATATATGCTTCATTATGTATATCTAATGCCTACTTGATCTTAAATGTATTTATTTATGTATAAAATTTTCAAGTTTTGGGTCAAAAATTCTGTTTTAGCATCAGTAAGGAGGCAATGAGACTCAGTAATCGATTATTGACTATGTGTAATCGATTACTCAACACTGCTGTTTGAAAAATGTCAAATTTTCAAACTGAGTAACCGATTACTCAACAAAGCGTAATCGATTACGCAAAGATGTTGTTTTCATTTTTAAAATTTTTGAAACTAAGTAACCAATTACTCAACAAAGCGTAATCGATTACTCTACGCAGTTATATATAAGGATTTCTGCACTATTTCAAACTCATCTTCTTCTCTCTCTTGTAACTCGAGTTATCTCCTTCCCAATCTCTAAAAACCTCATTTTTAATTCGTTTTGGGTGATTTTTGTTGCTATTCATATCACATTTTCGATTATAAATACTTCTACACCATTATTTTCGAGATTGGAGGCTTGATTCAAAAAACCCCAAATCTCCAAAAACCCAAAAACCTAAAACTTCAAAAACCACAACCATGGCTTTTTCTTCAAGAACAAAGAAACCACAAACAAGTGTGTCTCAATCAAAGCAAGGAACTTCTTCTTCAAAGTCTAATCCTTTGAATTTGACAAGACTTCTTGCTAACGACACTCAACGCAAGGTCTCTGAAGAACACTTTCATGGACGCACAATCTTCACTCCTAAATATGGTAATTTAGGAAATTTTGAGTTTGAAAATTTTCTGTTTCCTTATCTTTTACGACAACAAAATCTTTCTAACTTTTGATGTGAATCGAACGACATTTATCCCAAACTTGTTCGGGTGTTTTAATGCAACATGAACTTTAGGAAAAATCTTTTCACTTCCCATGTGAAGGGAAAAGATATCGTTTTGGATGAAAAAACGTTTAGTTCATTGTGCTGTGACATACCGACTCAAGGTAGCACAACGAGTTTCGTCCTTGTTTCTGAATGGTATAATTACGATCGAAAGGAATTCTACCTTTCCTTATGTGTAATTTCTAAAGAGGAAATAGAACAGCGTAAGCAACAAGGATTTGGCGAAACTGTTAAGAACAGAGATATCTTCTCTGCTGGATATCTCAAACTCGAAGATCGTTTGCTCCATTATTTTCTGAGCTATGTCATCTTACCAAAATGTTCAAACCATTCACAAATAAGTGACATAGAACTCCAATTGATGTACGCTATGAAGTTTAACATCAAAATCAATTGGACTCTAATGATAATGCAACAAATGTGGCATGTTCTCGGTTCTTAGAGTCCTTTGCCTTATGCTATCTTTATAACCAAAATTCTCGAGCATTTCGGTGTATTTACTGATGGTGAAACTAAGGTCGCTCTCAATCTTCGCGAAAGCAAAATTGATGTGGAAGTCGTCCACAAAATGGGATTCTCTATAGATCCTATTGACCGTCGCAACTATAAGCATCGAACCAATCAACCGACTACTCCTACCGCACAACCAGAACCTACTATTCCTAACTCTCTTGAGTTTCATACTCAATCTTCCTCATATGATGCCATGCCTTCAAATCAGATTATAATGGATGAGTTGGTTTCACTTCGAGGCTACATCACTAACCGGATGGATGGATGCTCTCGATACTCAAAATCAACAAATCCAATATGAACTTCATCATCTCTCTTCAAGGCTGAATAGCTTGGATGTTGATGAAGATAGTTCCGAGCCTGAGTCATAGAATACCTTTTGTTTAGGATTTCTGATTGTATTTTTTACTTGGTTGTGAACAATTTCTGTTTTTGTTTTTTTTTTGTTTTTAATCTGTATGAACATCATTTACTGCTTTCTATGCAATGTTATATTTACGATTTGCTTCATACATGCTATAAATATATTGTATGTTGTATATATTGTATATTGTGCTGGACTCTTGGCTTTTCTTCTTTTTGATAAAGTCAAAAGAGGGAGAAAATTTGGGAGAAGTGTATTTTCTGTAAAATTCTTTCAGGCACATAAGTCCAAATGAAAGGGGGAGCATACAAGATAGGGGGAGCATACTCAAGACAAGTCAATAAATATCACAAAGTATGTTGCTCTCAAGAAAACTACACTGTCAAAAAGATATTGGTTTGTCATCATCAAAAAGGGGGAGATTGTAAAGAAGATCTTGCTCCTAACCTTGACACGGTTTTGATGAAGACACCAACATCACCAAAAATAAGAAAGGAATAATACTTATGAAGACAAAGAAGATGAAGCTTCAAGACAAAATAGTCTAAGTCTAATAGGTACTTCTATCATATACTCTTGAATATACTTTAGTAATAATGCTCAAAACATTTTTAAAGAAAATTGAAACACTCTAAGTATAAATCAAATTTATTTTCAAAAATGGTATGTAACGGGTTACTGTACTTGAGTAATAGGTTACATGTGTGAGAAATGAGTTATCCAACATCCAACGGCTAAGAGTAATCCATTACTGTCTTTGAGTAACAGATTACAAGTTTAAGTAAAGTTGGGTAATTGATTACTCAAAGTATGTAATCGATTACGCTAAGACACTTTTGTAACACTATTGGACATAACACTTGGATAATCGATTACTCAAAGTGTGTAATCGTTTACACTGTGTTAATTTTGAAAATGTTGTTGGACAGGATGTTTGGGTAATCGATTACCCACTTGTTGTAATCGATTACTAAGAGTTGTTACACCAGTTTTCAGATTTCAAAGTGAAAGGGTTTCACCCCAAAACGAAAGTGTTTCATTCCAAACGAAACCTACACTTCCCTAGAGATATTATGGTTAATTGGAAAGCCTATATAAAGGCATTGGAACACATAACTCATAAAAAAAGAACTTTGACACAATTCAGATTACAACTATCACACAACTCTTTCAAAAGCTCTTACATTTTTCTGAATATTTTCTGCACTTCTTAGCAACTTGCACTCAAACTTTTAAAGTTATTTTTCTAAAGTTTCTTAAGAGTGTTTCTATGTTTTCTAAACTTTCAAAGAGCATTATTACTTATTGTATACGAGAGTTGTTTGGATTGACTATTATAATTGTCACATCAACTTGTAAAAGGAATCCTGCCATTGTTGTAAATTCTTCATTTTGCAAGAATACTTTCTTTCACAAGGGTGTGAATAGAAAGATGATAGAGTTACTTGGAAAGGTGTTTTCCAAGGGAGATTACTTGGAAAGGTGTTTTCCAAGGGAGATTACCTGGAAAGGTGCTTTCCAAGGTGATTAAGTATTAATGAGTGTGTAAGGTACATAGAGATCTCGGGGTGAGGTATTGTAATTGCAACTCATAATATTTAAGTCAAGAAATCTCTTGTGTTGCAAGAGTACTGGACGTAGCCTTTGGTGGACAAGAAGGTGAACTAGTATAAAACACATGCGTATTCTCTTCTCCTTTATCTTTCTATTTTAAGTCATTATTTTTCCGCTGCACTTTAACTCTTGATTTTGCAGAAAAAGTGTCCATAATTTTATAAAAACTAATTCACCCCCTCTTAGTTGCAATCTCATTCTTGAAGTTGTGAGTATAATAAATATCCCAGAAGAAGTGTTCAAGTTTAGCATAGAGAAATTCCTTAGCATGGGTTAGACGAAGGAAGTTTTTGAACATGATTGGTTGAATACCTTTGTCAATTTTAATATATATGAGTATGATGTACTTTACTTTTTTTTCATTTGGTGTTACTATATTGTTGGTAATTGATTCGTATATCTATATTAAGGTACATATATGATAATTTTGTCAAAGATCAAAATCCGGTGATACTCTTATCGCTTTAGAAGATATTTTTTTACTGAATGATAGAAGTAGTCATGTAAAAAGAAAACGATCCATTGTTAATATTCTTACACAAAATCCTAATAAGGAATTATTTAGTGCACCTAGTAATGTTGTGTGAATTTTTTTTGTACCTTATTCATTGCGCGTGCTTCAAATCTATTGTAGGACTCATTAACGTTTTATCGTCAAAAATTGCATTGAACAACAAAAATACTATTTTGAGTCATTGGTTATGTTGTGTAAGTTTGAAATATGTTATTACATTAGTCTCACATCACGTAGTATTGGAATAGAGTAGAGTAATCAATGTTATATATTGGAATAAGGTCCCTTGTTGTAATGTGCACTAGATATAAGCACCAAACAGAAACACCCCATGAGCACTTGGGCCCATTGGAGTGCTAGGGTTTGTATTCCTTATTCTCTAATAATGTCTTGGTAGCCGCTCAACGCTATCTGGGACGTAGACACAATTGGTCGAACCTCGTTACCAAATTCTTTGTTTATCTCTTCTATGCATTATTTGATTTCTTGTGATCAACGCTGCACAATGATCGTTTCCGTTGCACCAACAATTGGTATCAGAGCCAATTGGTATATGGATCTTAACCCAGATGCTAGATAATGGCAAAAGAGGGTGAAGGCATGTTGGTTAGACAAGGTGTGTTAGAGGTACTACGCAAGGATAAAGGAGATGCGTTGAAGAAGAAGAAAATATGGCAGAACTATGATGGGGGCGGTATATGTTGATTCTGAAACCCATAAGTTCATATACTAGATTAGGATCAAGGTGGAGATAGGGACTCAGCTGTTGAGTTTACCCTGAGAGAGATACTGACAATATCTCTCTAGATGTTGAGAGAATTATCTCATATGAGATGAGAAGTGAAATATCCTAATGGCGTGTCTAAGACGTCATAGTGAATGATATTAATTGTTAGTAGATCCACAAAAGCACAAAGGTGTTGGATGACTTTGATGCAGGGTGTAACATGGACATTGGCTTCGATGCAAGTTGTAACACGGGCAATGGTAGAGATGCAGGGTGTGACATAGGCATTGGCTTGGATGCAAGGGTGTGACATGGCTATTGGTTAGCATTGAACAAGGTGTGTGCTGTGGGTATACTCCTTATGGTGGAGTATGATAGTTCTTTTGAACTATGATTGTCGGGCTAGACAAAGGTGGTAGTGGTTGAGGTTTTCCATGGAAGCTCCCAGGTTCAGTTTGACTGAGTATTGAAGAGGACGGTTGTTGGTAAACTTTTTTTGTAGAGGTTCCATATATCGAAAGACTTCCTAGCAATAGATGATTAGGCGACGTGTTCCATTAGATGGCGGTACGGGAAGCTGCGCTACAAGTTTAGAGAGCTAGGCTCTTGGTAACATCGTCAAGGATACTCAGAAGGTTTGTAGATTTCCTAAGGAGCGAGATATTCATCTATTTCAATCAAGGTGGAGATTGTTGTGTATGTTTGAAATATGTTATTACATTAGTCCCAAATCACCTAGTATTGGAATAGAGTAGAGTAACTAATGTTATATATTGGACTCAGGTCCCTTGTTATAATGTGCATTAGATATAAGCACCAAACAGAAACACCCCATGGGCACTTGGGCCCATGGGTGTGTTAGGGTTTGTAATCCTTATTCTCTAATAATATCTTGGTAGCCACTCAGCGCTTCTAGTGACGTAGGCACAATTGGTCGAACCTTGTTACCAACTTATTTGTTTTTCTCTTCTATTTATTCTATGCATTATTTAATTGTTTGTGACCAACGTTGCGCAATGATCGCTTCCGCTGCACCAACAGGTTCATGGTGATATGAACAAGTACCCCAACATGAAAGAAACATTCACAAGATAAGTGAATTCATATGGATTATAACTTGTCTAGAAGGAAATGTATTATCAATGTGGATTATAACTATGTACTATCTCTATTTTATGGACATGCAAACTTATAGATCACAAATTGGCTCCATAGCTACTTCAAAAAACATAAAATGGAACAATGTAAAGGTGAATTTCAAGCAAGTATAGTATATATACAAATTTAATGTAAACGTATTTACCTATGTTCAAAAGTTAATGTTATTTTGTTTTTCATTGTAGTCCACAAGCCAAAATAACACAAATGATTGCAACTATTATGTGATGTACTTCATTAAGGAGATCATCCAACAACCGTAAAAGAACGTGATACATGCTGAGAATATATGTGACCTTCAATAATGTAATTACATACACTAGTGATCAAATTACACAACTTCGAGAAGAATGAGATAATTTTGTCCTAAGTACTTTATGAATTAGATTAGTAGAGTAGTTAGTATAGATAGATATACAAATATACTGTTTAAACTAGATGTGCTATTGGATTGTATGGATAGTGAAATAGACAAAGTAATTATTGTTGTAGTAATAAATGAGATTGTTTATATGTGTTGATATATTTGTTTGTTCTGTTGTTTAATGTGTTTGATATATCTGTGGGAACTGTGTTTGATAGCAATACTGTTTGATGTAATATTATATCAAATAGGACTGTCATGAGAATAAAAAATGATTGCTCTAGCAAACGCTATTGAAAGTTGACATTTGACACTTTTGACAACACTTGTTTTAGAAAGCGCTATTAGAAGTAGTACAATTAACAACACTTGCTCTAGTAAGGTTGTTTAATGTGTCACTTTCAATAGTATTTTTAAAAGTGTTGTTGCATTTATCTCTACATTTTACTGTGTTCATATAGACAACATCCAAAAGTGTTTTTTAATATTAATTTAACCACTTTTGTTTTGCAATTTTGACGTAATATTTTTTTATTGCTTAAAATAAATGTTGAATTGATTCGATTCATATTATCATCCCTATACATATACATACATATACATATATATACATACATATACATATATATATATATATATATATATATATATATATATATATATATATATGAATGTTCTCATCAAAATCAATGTTTTAAGTTGTATTTTGTAATCATTATAATTGTGATAATGTATGTTGCAATTTTGGATGTGTGTGCCACGCCAACATTGTGACCAGACTCAAATCATATTTTTGATATTTTACACATTTTCCACAATTCTTTACGATTATATTAGACACATTAGGGATCGAAATCTAGACCACTAGATATACATCTGAAAGAAGGATAAGAGCAGAACAGAACGGTGCTCGTGGACCCTTGTGACACGAACTGGGTAAAAGGAACTGCGACGGTGCGCCCCAACTTGGTGATTAAATGCAACCACGTTGCAAAGTGTTATTGTCATGTCATGTTCCCTTTCATCTTTATCCTTTCTCCTAAGAACATAGCTATCTTTTACAGCACTTTGTGCATCCAAAATTCGCTTTCATGTATATAATTTTATTTTCTTTAGACAAATAAATTATATTATAGTAGATTCTGTATTTATATGTTTGTCTTCATTAAAGTGTCATATTCAGGACAAAATAAATAAATAAAAGGGTCATGTTCTTTAGGATAAGAGATATATAACAAGTTTATATAATATTTTGTGCAAAACACCAACAAGGAATGGTAATTTTTGTAGTATTTTAGTTTGTTTTTCCATGTTCTCTTTCTTGCTTTTTCTTATACTTCAGGTGAAATGTTGCAGTCTAAGCTGGTACATATTATGGAACACTGTGGCAATATGCAACACAAAAGTGAGGTATATTCTTATGTGCCAACAAAAATTATTTCTATTTTTATAATTTTTCTTTTTACTTTTTAATTGGATTGTTATTTAAATGAGACATTAAAAGTGAGATAAATGATCTGTATTCTTATGTGCCAACTATCTTGCCTTTTCTAAGACGTTTCACCATCAAGCCACAAACAACTGGTAGCCGCATCTTGGCTCTTTTTTTACTATAAATGTATCTCGTTGATATGGCAGGACATGGATTGCCTATTTGGGTGGAATAAGAACATCTTGGCTCGATAGTGAGAGAAAAGTGTGTACTTCTACTATTTTACACTTATCGTGTGCAACCAATTTATTATTCATATATAAGACATTTATGAGTAAATTATCTATCAATGTAATTTATAACATATCAGTATTTAATACAAGACATTTATATATCAGTATTTAACTTATATCATATATCATTTTGTTTAACTTAATTACATTTAATACTTTTTTGTTTTAAAAAATTACGCATCTCTTACATGGTTCATCAACGTAATGTATATTTATAAATTAATGAACTTTTTGTAAGTGTAAAAAATGAAATAATATTTTGTGTAATTTCACTAAAACTCATAGAATATCAGTGTAATTTAAATGTGTTTTTGAAAAGAAAAAGAAAAACGGGTCAGCCCGCTGGCCTGCCAGCTCTATCAAATATGGGTCGGACTGACATTTTGAGTCATTTTAGCAATCAGGGTCAGTTCAGCCCAACCCATATTTTGGAGGGTCAAAGGCGGGTCGTGCCGGGCTGACCCGTTTTGCCACCCCTAGCTATCGATAGGACAACATTTTGTATAACAAATGTTGTTAATGTTAATAATAGTAAAAAACGTTTGATAATCCGATAACTCTGTAACAAGTGTTAATTAATATTATTAATAACACAAAATTGCAGACATTTAGTAAGCGCTCCGTGTAGTAGAAAATGATAATAATATGCATTAATTCTACAAGCCATTTTGTAAATCAATTGACTAGACTATTGATATGTAGAAAATGATTAATTATCATTAATTGATACATGTGTGTTGTAAGTCTACTTACATGAATATTTACCTGTTATGAATATTATCATTAATTGATATTTTCATTAACTATCATTAACTATTGATATGAATATTTACCTTTTAATCATTATATTATGTTATTAACACTACTTTCTCTCCTAACTAACAATTTAGGTAATAATGGAGTATGAGTCCCTAACTCTTCTTTGCACTAGAGATATGCCATATGCGTGGATAAATAGTTACGTTATAGGCCAATATAACACTCAAATCAGAGGATTCTTGTGAGGAAATTGTGTATAATTATATGGTAAGTAAAATCCTACTCAAGTTATTAATTTTATTCTGTGTTTAAAGGTAAAAATATCATCAAAATGTATCTATAGGGTAAAAGTGTCACATCACACTATTTTTTCATCAATATTTTCATGTTCATCCCTCTATAGTAATGGAGAGGATACAAACTCAGTTATATGTCCCTATGGATCAAAAGTGGGTTATTTAGGTTATGGACAGAAGTAGCTTAGGCTGGAAGATGGATTATAATTACTATGAGATCGTTCAGGTTGTGAAAAAGATCTTGATCATGATATTAACATAGTTTTGATGAAAACACCAAAATCAATAAAAAGAAGAAAAATATAGAAGACCTTGATGACTTAGAAGATAAGCTTTTAAGATGAAGATATTATATAGTATTCTAAGATAGGTATTTTTTTCCTAAATCTTTTTGTTATGATTAACCATAAAGCTCAAGTGATAAAATCCTTTTTGAAACATATTCAAACTTAGAACCAAATGAACTTAATTTTCAAAAAGCTAAGTAAAAGGTTACTTGACCTTAGTAATAGATTACTGGACCTGAGTAACAAGTTACTTGAAATGAGTAGCAAGTAAATGGGACTGAGTAACACGTGTGAACATCCAATTTTATCCTGCCAAAAAAGAAACATATTTCTTAAAAATTATTTTTGACAAAAAAATGTTTTTTTTTTCATAATGACAATGAAAAGTCGAATCTCCGGAGATTTGTTGAAAAATATACAAACGATATCAAGTATGTCAATTTTAAATATTTAGATATTGGATTTTATCATTAAAAAATTAGAGGTTGGAAATCATATCAAATCAAATAAAAGAGGATTTTAAGCATAGTTGTAAAAGTCGGTTCGTGTCGGCCGGTTGAACCAGTAAACCCATGAACCAGTCTCAATACCGGTACGATATAACAATTATATCAGTCATGCAATTATACCGGTCAAAATTGGTCATACGGTCGGTTTTCAATTGAACCGTACCGTTCAATTTGGTTGATTTTTATTTTAAATTAATTGTTTAATAAAAATAAAAAAAATTATTGTTTATTATTAATTTTTCAACATTAATGTTAATATATTATATATGTATATCTAACTTCACCGGTATGCAGTTTAATTAGTGAACCACTGGTTGAACCGCAATACCACTATACTAGTACCCCTATCGATTTAACGACCGATACAATATTAATAACACTAATTTTAAGTGAGTTAATGGTCACTTATCATCCTAATTATGGAATGATTCCAATATCAAAAAATCATATCCCAAAATTATTTAATTTTTGTTTTTTCATTAATTTTAAATTAAAAATGCACTCAAAATATCTCTTTTGTGATTTCATAGGTAATGTGATAATCTTAGGATTTTATAGAGTCACTACATAATGTTCAACCCCAAAAAGAGGTTTCCAACTACTACTATCTTAAAAAGGGGTCAAATAATTATGTTGTACTCACTTTTGGGCATCACAATAATTGTTTGGCTTTATAAAAATTATTGGACCATTTTTAGAGCAAAAATGTATTTTTTAGATGTCTCGGAACCCAAAAATTATTCATTTTTTCGGATATTTGAATTAGTGATATGATAATTTGTTAGAATAAGAATTTTTTTAAGTGAATTATGAGTTACCTTGTTTGTTTTAAACCTGTGTTGAAATTCATTAGAAAATAAAATTCCTACATATTCCCTATTTCCTAAAATAAAACAAAGAAAAATGTGCAACAAGGTAAATGGGATTTTATTTAATAATAAGGTATGATTTCTCTCACATTTAAAATTAGGAAAATATTATTTTATCATTAATTAAATGATATATGTGTGACACTATAAATAGTGCACATTTCTTAATAAAAAGGAGGGCTCATCTAATATAAAAATTGGCTAAAATTTTATCTAACTCTTACTCTCAAAACTCTCTCAAAAACCTCCAAAAAGTAGCAAAAAACATTTTGATTGTTTTCTTCCTATATACAAAAATTCCCAACACCCAACAAATATTCATCACATAAAAAAATATTAGATAACAACCTCCAACGCAATCTCCAATACCCAAAAACCCTAGTACAAAAAGTCATGAAAATACTACAATAAAAGAAAAAAATTGTGAAATAAATTCTATGCCCAAAAGAGAGAAAGTAGATTGAGGAGTCTTGTGATCCACTACGATCAAACACACGGTAAAATTGTGCTCCCTCCATTCATCATCATATGTGGGTGTAGTGCGGGCCAATTTGTAGCTGACATGTGAACAACCCATCGTGCACTAACTTTCTATAGAGCATAGCCATCCAGTCAGGTTTTTATGGGTTTTAATTTTATTTTTTCTATTTTTTTATCTATTCCTATTATTTCTACAAGAGTGTTGACAGGCTCTATCAGGTCTGTCAGTCCGCTTTCCTATCATATGTAACGTGTAGTTTACATGAAATAAATGTCTAATGTCATAATTGTGTTACATATTGTAATTTATAATTGAATATATTCAATTGTGGTAATTGTTCAATATTAATGAATGATGTATATATAATTATGTTCATGAGGAATATAGTCTTGCACTTGGTCTTATTCGATTGGTGTAATTGTTAAAAAGTTTCAAATTGGAAATTCAAATAATTGAGTCAATCAACATTATTTTGTAGGTGAAGTGTATGATTGGGGTGAAATCATTGAAATAAATTTATCCTATTTGTAACATAGGTCATGAAATATTTGTCAACTACATTCTTAATTTTGTAATAATGATTGCGCTATTTAATAGATATGGTAAATTGGGTGATGATTTATCAACATAGTAGGATGAAATTGAGAAACAATTATTTGTTTTAGAGTGTTGTTATTAAATATTGAAGCCACAATGTCCCATTAAAGTGAAAACTGAAATTGCTATAATTTAATGGGGGAATAGGAGGTAATTTGTCTGGTGTAATGAAAATTTGTTATATTGAATATGAAATGTGTACATGATATGTAATTGAAGTACAAAAAAGTAGTATGATAAGATAAAGAAAAAAATAATATATTCTAAAAGTAAGGATGACAATATTATTGATATTACATAAAGAAACAACTATGTGAATGAAAAACAACTAGTGACTCTCAGGAATGGGTACAAAATAGGACATGGTGAAATATCTCTTTGAGATTAATTGTTAATATCCGATAAATTGTTCCCTGATGTGTGAATTCTAGAAGCAATATGTTAATTGTTTCGGTAATGACTTGAATAGTAATGTAAATGATTCATGTGAACATGTAAATGAATATGTTGTATGGAAGGTGTTGAGCATGAAGTATTGGTTGTAAAAGTATTGTGTTAACGAGGAAATGTAAATGAAAGATACCTAATATGTTTTGAAAAGACTAGGTCTGGTATCCTTGTGTTATGAGTTGTTAAAGGTTAACCACCTTTGTTTGCATTAATTTGTATATGTATGCTAAAGGGGTAAAACTTATATTGCCATGTAATGGATGAGGGTAGTTAAGTTACTTTCCTTGTCAATGTGATGAATGCATTTGAATAAACGTGAACATTTAGATATGTTCTTATTTTGAAGTGACTCATGGTAGTGATCAAAACGAGTTAATATGAAAATGAATAAGCATGCAAATGTTATAGTGATAACTTTTCATTGTACAAGTTGTGATGTGGATTTTATAGTTGTATATGAATTGTGAAACAATGGTAGGAAAATCAATTTTTTAGCTCCCTTCCGAGGTTGAGCAATGTATAAGTTACCTTTGTGGTAATGGCTATTCGTAGCAAAGTATGACATGCCTAAGTGGTACTGAGGATAGTAAAGTTATTTTTGATTATTGTGACATGAAACTTTTGGTCTATAATAATTGATCCTTGTGAAAGTGGAGTATTTGCCATAACAAATATATATATTCGGTAGTGAACTCCAATGTTATTGTTGGATGTTGTACTGTCTAAAACTTGTATATGTTTTATGTGCAACAGTAATTGATATGCATAATTGGAGTGTTATTGCATAGGTATGTTTCGGTAAGTGAGCTATGAGAACTTTACTATAGTGAATGACATATAACTATTGGACTAGATAGCCTTTTGAAAAATTGTGCCTGAGACTTTCAGTATCGCATGGGAAAAACATTTTGCGATGTTTTGGAGTGACTATGCAAACCTTACTTTCTTAAGGTGATTGTCATGAGTCTTTTGTTTAACCTATATTTGAAAGTCATGTTGAGTGAAGTATAATATTTGGATGATGCATTAATTCGGTTTCATGTTGGAGATCCAAAATTTTAGCAACTATATCCTTGACGAATGCGATGTTGTTAAAATTTTGGTGAAGAAATTATGACCGTATGGTTCTAAATATGAAGTAGACTTGAGTGCGAAGTGTATGTCCATCATTTTATTTTGAGTATCTACATAAAACTCATGTTATTGGATTGGATGTTGGTAAGTTTGCACTTATCGTTGGTAACGAAATAGCTAATTTTAGGTGAACCAATGGCTTCGTGTGTCAAGTTGAGGCTAGGAATTGGTAATTCCCTTCTACTGTATTGCATTGTGGTAGAAATGTTTGATGTGATTGGATGATTACTGAATGCTTTGATTGTGTACAAAGAGAGAGACTCTAAAAGTCTTATTTGTTTAGATGCTTTTGTTGAATGACTACCTTGTTTCTATGTGGTAGTGAGTACGATGTTTGGAATGATATAGTAAATTTTGAACAAGTTGTGATAAATGATGGGTAGGGAGTTCCCGATTTCCTTGATTTCGAGGGCGTTATTGGGATTCTCACACTATGCGCTGATCGTTTTGAACGATGGCTAGCTTGATAGATCAAGGAGATCTATTGTTCATGATGAATGCTTGGGAATCTTTATTCCGGTTACGATTTTTTCCTCTTAGTTGTTCTAGTTGTTCGAGAATGTGGTTATATTATGTGGACTTTGAAAGGTTAGTCAAAGAATTGGCTGTGTGGTATCACTGTTTGGTATGTGTCTCGGTTTGTCATTTGAGCGGTATTAATTGATAAGATGATCGGGTCTAAGAATGTCCGAATATATATTATGCCTAGTGTCGAGGCGATCATAGTATCTTACAGAAAGTAACCTAATAAAATTTCGGGGACGAAATTTCTTTCTGGGGGAAGGATTGTGACACCCAAAATTTATCCTTCTTAAGATGTTGGAACAGTCCTGAATAAGAGGACATACTTCCAGATTCTCGCTTGAGCGAGAGGGCCTCGCCCAAGCGATAGACTTAGTGTTTTAAATTGGAGAATTATGGGAATCTCGCCCAAGCGAGAAAGTGGTCGCTTGAGCGAGAGATGCATGGGCAGGCTGTGAGATTCTCGCTTGAGCGAGATAATCTCGCCTAGGCGAGAGGGCCCGTGTTTTGAAATTTAAAATATCATGGGCTCCTCGCCCAAGCGAGACATTCTCGCCCGGGCAAGACAACCCAACTATAAAAGTAAAGAAAGGGTTTCACAAACCCTAATCTTCATTTTCTTTTATTCCCTTTCTTTCCCAACGGCGGCTCCACCCAAATGAACCATTTTTCCTCCACTAAACCTCAAAACTCATCAAAACCTCTTCCTCTTGCTCCTAAGTGACACATTGGAGGGCTTTGGCGGTGAAAATGGGACATTGGAGATTGGAGGAGATGAAGGGAGATGTGGTTCTTTTGCGGAGCAATAGAGCTTACGTAACCTAAGGTGAAGGAGAAGACCATTATGGTCATAGAGTATTTCATTAGAGTCATCTTCTCCGATTTCCCTCAAGAATCAGAGGATATTAATGGATAGAAACTCTCTTGGAAGTTTGTGGTCCATGTTAGAATCTTTATTTTCAATGAAGAGGTATTAGCCATGAATGTAGAGAAATATGAGTGGTAAAAACCGTTTATTAGATTAAATGCAATACGCTCATTTATGGTAATACTTCGTCATGAGAAATGGTTCTATCGTTAATATGTAGTATGATGATAAATATGTTATGAGTTGTTTATTGTGATAAAAGGATATGAGTATATTTATGAAAATGACTAAGTTGTGGGTCGGTTATTTGTTATAAACATATATGGGTATGTTTGTAATAATGATGAAGTGATGAGTTGTTGATTTGTTATAAACGTATATGGGTATGTTTGTAATAATGATGAAGTCATGAGTTGTTCATTTGTTATAAACAGATATCGGTGTATTTGTAATAATGATGAAGTGACGAGTTGTTTATTTGTTATAAGTGGGAATGAGGATGTTTGTGATAATGATTGCGTTATGAGGTGAATCGGTGGTGGATCAATGAAAAGAAAAGATATTTTTAGTCGACCATGATTGGTTAGTGACTTTGGCTCAAGTTATGTAGCAAGATTTGGCTCAAGCAAGTAGCAAGCTTTGGCTCAAGCAATGTAGCAAGCTTTGGCTCAAGCAATGTAACATCTTTGGCTCAAGTGATGTAGCATGATTTTTCAAAAGAAAAACATATTTTAGCTAACCGAAATGGTATAGCGACTTTGACTCAAGTTATGTAGCGAGACTTTGGCTCAAGTTATGTAGTGATACTTTGGCTCAAGTTATGTGGCGATACTTTGGCTCAAGTTATGTAGCGATACTTTGGCTCAAGTTATGTCATGATACTTTGGCTCAAGTTATGTAGCGATACTTTGGCTCAAGTTATGTAGCGATACTTTGGCTCAAGTTATCTAGCGATACTTTGGCTCATGTTATGTGGAGATACTTTGGCTCAAGTTATGTAGCTTAGTTATAGATATATATGTATGTGGATTTATGATGAAGGTTGAATTGGATAAATCATATAAGTAAGTTGTAATAGGTGCTAAATGAATGAGTGACTATCCTATGGTATGTTGTAATGATTTGGAATGAATTGTCTAAGGGAGAGATGATAATCATGCTAATTGGATATATGAACACTATGTGGTATAATGTGTTGATTGATATATGTTTAATATGATCGATGTTAGACGTGTATAGGTTTAATACTTTAATGTTATTACTCTATGTAATTCCATGCTGCGGTCGTCGTTGTTGGTTCTTACTCCCTTTTTTGTCTCTACTTGTATGTGTTATGCATTGGAATTCAAGTGGCGGCTATAGTGCATTAGATGTTCGCAGAGAAGTACCGATTAGTGTAGTTACTTTAAGTACACTACATTGTAATTGATTAATACATGTAATATGAAGAACATGTTAAGTGAATTTATGTATAAGTGACTTTCTCCTACATGTATAATGAGGTTAAATGGAGGTATTATTTGAGAAAGGATAATTTTATATAATATGTATGATAAAGGAAGTGTAATGGTATGTTTTTAATGAATGGACACTTTTGATAATTTCTTATTTGAATCATGAACATAAGTGATATTTGTATGCTCACAAGTTTTCCAAATCGTTTAAGTAATATATTTCAAAAGTAATCACCTGACTTCATGAATTAAGTTTTAAAATTTTTGAGTTATGAAAATCGGATGCTTACAATATGATATCAGATCATAGTTAATCATACGGCCTAGGTATGACCTTACATGCTTCTTTGTATAAATTATGTAAATTGTTTGTTGACTATGTGATAAATGCTGATGTGAAAGATGATTGTTAAATTCCTTGCGGTAAGCGTCTGATTGTGAACTTATCATTGGATGTCTTGTTGTAAGTTATTGATGACGTTCTCGTTGAAAAATTCCTTGTTGTGAATTTTGTGGAGGATTTCTTGTTGTAAAACTCTTGTTGAATTCTATGGTATGAACTCCTTGTTGATTTTCTTGTTGCGGGTCCCTTGTTGGGAATTCCTTGTTGAAACTCATGCTGAAAAGTTTCTGGTTGTGAACAACTTGTTGGAATTGTTTATGGGGAATTTCTGGTTGTGGTTTTCCGGTTGGAATTCTTGGTGTGAGATTTATGTGTTGAGAGTTCCTAGTGGTGGATCTCTTATTTGAGCTTTGGTCAACCTCTTCATGTGAATTTTATTTTAACACTAAGGTTAACATAATTGAAGAGGAATGTTAGCTCTTGATAAAGATAGAAGGATATGTAGCATGAAAATTCGTGTGTCATGCTATGTGGTTTCCTACATGTTCCTATTTGAGTTACGTGGTTAGTTCTCTTGACGTTCTTCAGGATTAAAACAAATATGCATGGTGTAACGATTGACCGTTTATTAAACTCGGTGGCTAGATTGACATTTTCATTATATGAAATGTAACCATGCCAAACTTTAACTTGTAAAAGTCTGCTAGCATGTACCTGCCTGTTCTGCTTGGAAAAGAACAAGTACATCTTGAATTATTCCTGCGTATGAGTTTGCTTGCAATGCATGAAGGTTTAGAAGTTAAATGAAATGAGGAATTTGTGTGTAACGTGTTATGTATGACAATGGTGAAATATCTCTTTTAGATTAATTGTTAATATCCGAGAAATTGTTCCGTGATTTGTGAATTCTAGAAGCAATATGTTAATTGTTTCGGTACTGACTTGAATAGTAATGTAAATGATTCATGTGAACATGTAAATGGATATGTTGTATGGAAGGTGTTGAGCATGAAGTATTGGTTGTAAAAGTATTGTGTTAACGAGGAAATGTAAATGAAAGATACCTAGTGTGTTTTGAAAAGACTAGGTCTGGTATCCTTGTGTTATGAGTTGTTAAAGGTTAACCACTTTTGTCTGCATTAATCTGTATATGTATGCTAAAGGGGTAAAACTTATATTGCCAGGTAATGAATGAGGGTAGTTAAGTTACTTACCCCGTCAATGTGATGAATGCATTTGAATAAACGCGAACATTTAGATATGTTGTTATTTTGAAGTGACTCATGGTAGTGATCAAAACGAGTTAATATGAAAATGAATAAGCATGCAAATGTTATAGTGATAAATTTTCATTGTACAAGTTGTGTGTGGATTTTATAGTTGTATATGAATTGTGAAACGATGGTAGGAAAACGTATTTTTTAGCCCCCTTCCAAGGTTGAGCAATGTATGAGTAATGAGGATAGTAAAGTTATTTTTGATTCTTGGGACATGAAACTTTTGGTCTAAAATAATTGATCATTGTGAAGGTGGAGTATTTGCCATAACGAATATATATATTCGGTAGTGAACTCCAATTTTATGCTTGGATGTTGTACTGTCTAAAACTTGTGTCTGTTTTATGTGCAACGGTAATTGATATGCATAATTGGAGTGTTATTGCAAAGGTATGTTTCGGTAAGTGAGTTATGAGAACTTTACTATAGTGAATTACATATAAGTATTGGACTAGATAGCCTTTTGAAAAAATGTGCTTGAGACTTTCAGTAGCGCATGGGAAAAACATTTTGCGATGTTTTGGAGTGCCTATGCAAACCTTACTTTCTTAAGGTGATTGTCATGAGTCTTTTGTTTAACCTATGTTTGAAAGTCATGTTGAGTGAAGTATAATATTTGGATGATGCATTAATTCGGTTTCATGTTGGAGATCCAAAATTTTAGCAATTGTATCCTTGACGAATGCGATGTTGTTAAAATTTTGGTGAAGAAATTATGACCGTATGGTTCTAAATATGAAGTAGACTTGAGTGCGAAGTGTATGTCCATCATTGTATTTTGAGTATCTATATAAAACTCATGTTATTGGATTGGATGTTGGTAAATTTGCGCTTATCGTTGGTAACAGAATAGCTGATTTTAGGTGAACCAATGGCTTCGTGTGTCAAGTTGAGGCTAGGAATTGGTAATTCCCTTCTACTGTATTGCATTGTGGTAGAAATGTTTGATGTGGTTGGATGATTATTGGATGGTTTGATTGTGTACAATGAGAGAGATTCTAAAAGTCTTATTTGTTTAGATGCTTTTGTTGAATGACTACCTTGTTTCTATGTGGTAGTGAGTACGATGTTTGGAATGCAATGATAATTTTGAACAAGTTGTGGTAAATGATGGGTAGGGAGTTCCCGATTTCCTTGATTTCGAGGGCGTTATTGGGATTCTCACACTATGCGCTGATCGTTTTGAACGATGGTTAGCTTGATAGATCAGGGAGATCTATTGTTCATGATGAATGCTTGGGAATCTTTATTTCGGTTACGATTTTGTCCTCTTAGTTGTTCTAGTTGTTCGAGAATGTGGTCATAGTATGTGGACTTTGAAAGATTAGTCCAGGAATTGGCTGTGTGGTATCACTGTTAAACGGTATGTGTCTCGGTTTATCGTTTGAGCGATATTAATTGATTTGATGATCGGGTCTAAGATTGGTCGAGTATATATTATGCGTAGTGTCGAGGCAATGATAGTATCTTACATAAAGTAACCTTATAAGAAGTGGGAACAGTCATGAATAACGGGACATACTTCTAGATTCTCGCTTGAGCGAGAGGGCCTCGCCCAAGCGATAGACTCAGTGTTTTAAATTGGAGAATTCTGGGAATCTCGCCCAAGCGAGAAAGTGGTCGCTTGAACGAGAGAAGCCTCAGCATGTTTTGAGATTCTCGCTTAAGCCAGAGAATCTCGCCCAAGCGAGAGGGCCCGTGTTTTGAAATTTAAAATATTGTGGGCTCGCCCGAGCGAGACAACTCAGCTATAAAAGTAAAGAAAGGGTTTACAAACCCTAATCTTCATTTTCTTTTATTCCCTTTCTCTCCCAACGGTTGTATAGACCCAAATTCTACCCTTGAAATTTTTTCCTTATTTTATTCCTTTTGCATGCATTTTCCTATACTTACTATCACATTTTCAACATACTTATTCCAGGTCGCCATATTCACATACGTTCGATTTAACAGAAAATCATAATTCATATATTCCTTTCCTCGGTAATTACCGCATATGACTAACTATGGGTTTCCAAAACACCCATATACTACTAATATCCAGCGTTACACAAAAGAAATTTAGGAAGTCAAATAGTTATGAATACAATCATCCAAGTAACAATTTACATCACAAAAGCAAAATAAAGGATCCAAACTCTAAGCTCCTAAGGCCTCGAACCAAGCATCCTCAACTATCCTGTTTACCTGCAATGGGATTATCAATGGCAAATACACACAACATACAAAGGAGTAAGTCATCAAGACAATAAATACCATTATAAGATAATCCACATTTTAAAGGGGTTAGTAAACCATTTTGAAATTCATTTTCTTTGCTGCATAACTTCAGCCAAAGTCGCTACACCCCTTAAGGTTAGCTAAAAGAAGATTCTCATTTCTTTTAAAAAGAAAACGTGCTACATATACTTGAGCCGGAGTGTTGCTACATATACTCGAGCCGAATTTTTGCTTCATATACTCGAGCCGGAGTATTGCTTCTTATACTCGAGCCGGAGTTTTGCTTCTTATACTCGAGCTGGAGTTTTGCTTCATATACTAGAGCCGGAGTATTGCTTCTAATACTCGAGCCGGAGTTTTGCTTCATATACTCGAGCAGGAGTATTGCTTCTTATACTCGAGCCGGAGTTTTGCTTCTTATACTCGAGCCGGAGTCGCTAATCATTCATGGTCGGCTAAAAATATATTTTCTTTCATCAATTTCACCATCAATTATTCCCGTAAATACACGCCATCATTAGTATAAACACATGTAACACCCCAAATTTTAAGTCTTTAAAATTATAGTATCAGTCCTCGGATCCTCGCTTGAGCGAGAGATTCTCGCTTGAGCGAGAAAGGATCACCTGAGAGGGTGAAATCCTGGGCTATACTGGAAGATTCTCGCCTGAGCGAGAGTTGCCTCGCCTGGGCGAGAAATGGCAAACTGGGGCTGTTGACACTGTGAGATTCTCGCCTGAGCGAGAATCCCTCGCTTGAGCGAGAGGAAGCCTGTTGGGACTGAGATTCTCGCTTGAGCGAGAATCCCTCGCTTGAGCGAGAATCCCTCGCTTGAGCGAGAGGGTCAGATCTGAGTTTTTAAAATAGGCGGGATTTTCTCGTCCGAGCGAGAATCCCTCGCTTAAGCGAGAACCCGACGCTGTTACATTAAATAGGGGACCCCAAACACATTTATTAGGGTTAACCTAAAGAGAAGTGAGAGGAGAGAGTACTTTCAAGAGCAAGGAAGCTTTTGAGTCATTAGAAGCTTGAGAAGAGGTAGATCGCTTGATTCTAACTCTCTTTTTCCCTTTGAAACTTGTTTTGAGGTATGTTGGATCTCTTCTCAACATGAGAGAAACCATGGAAACTCACCCTTTTGAGTTATGGTTTGTTTTATATGATTTTATCTTGTAAACTCTTGATATAGAGTTAGTATTCCAAGAAAGGAGAGGGTTTGTGGGTTCATACATGGAAACCCCAAAACCCTAGAAATAAAAATGGGTAAAATGCTAGAGGTAGAAGATGAGTTTACTTCCTAATGATGAAATATGAGATGAATAAGTATGTTTTAAATGTTGTAAACTTATGATGAAAGTAGTTTAGCAACATTGAAAATATGAGGAATATTTTGAATGGTTAAATAATGCAATCTAAATTGTTTATGAAATATTTGGGATAAATGACTAACATTGTGTTGTATGGTGGGAATGAGGAAAGATCCTAGAGTTGGCGGCGGTGTCGATGGAACTAGTGCAGTTACCAAGAACCCAACCCAACACTCACCAAGGTAAGGAGAAGTTATTAATGGTATATGATAATAGAAAATGTGTGAATCTTCTGATTATGTATACGATCGGTGTATGACTTGCCCTATGTGGTATTGTGTATGACTTGCCCTATGTGGTATTGTGTATGACTTGCCCTATGTGGTATTGTGTATGACTTTCCCTATGTGGTATTGTGTATGACTTGCCCTATGTGGTATTGTGTATGACTTGCCCTATGTGGTATTGTGTATGACTTTCCCTATGAGGTATTGTGTATGACTTGCCCTATGTGGTATTGTATATGACCCGACCCAAGTGGTGATGAAAAGGTAAACGTGCAATTGGAAAATAATGATTTGAAATGGTATTGATGAAGGAGGTGATAAGGTATGGCAGAGATGAATGAGTGAATTCAAAAATGGTGGATGTAATAACTGGAGAGGAATAAACAAGAGATGTAGATTTTATCAGTTTATGACTTCTTGTATTATAAAACTTAAAATGTGGATTATAGTTTATTGATATTTATTAAAATGGGTTTCTTCTCATATAAAACAAACCATAACTCAAAAGGGTGAGTTCCCATGGTTTCTCTCATGTTGAGAAGAGATCCAACATACCTCAAATGCTACCAATGCTACCAATGTGTCTCCGATTACACTTACCGCACAATGGGTAGGAGTTCTGAGATGACCCCCTGGTAATAGTAGAGGCGGTTGGTCCTTGGAAACCTTGGTTGCGATGGTGGTGGGGTGGAGCATAAGGTCGTCGGTCTTGACTCATCCTCTCTTTACCCTTCCCTGGCACAATGTGGCGTTGGGGGCCATAGTTTCGTGGAGGATTCACTTTACCAACAACAGCATCCCTCACCCGCACATTATCCTCATGCATTCTACACTTGTTCACTAGTGTAGGAAAATCAGCAATTTTTTCATGACCAAACGTCACCCTAAGTTCGGGCTTCAACCCCATCTCAAACTTCACACATTTGGACCTCCCGTCCAACTCTAGTTCAACATAAGGGCAATATCGGATCAATTCTTCAAATTTTGCCGAATACTCCCCCACCGTCATGTTTCCTTGCTCTAATTGCAAAAATTCCATCTCATTCTTCCTTTTCAGGTCGGTAGGAAAATATTTCTGGAGGAATTTTCTCTTGAAGGTTCCCTACACGATGATTTGCCCTTCGGTTTCCATCTGCCTTCGGGTCATTCCCACCAATTCTCGGCCTCCTTTACTAACATGAAAGTGGCGTAAGCCACTTTCTGAGCATCAGAACAATTCATGGCTCTAAAGATCCTCTCTAATCCTTGGACCCATTCAATTGCCGCATCAGGGGCGAATCCTCCTTGGAATTGGCTGGGATTTCTCCTGCAGAATTCATCCAGACCTCTGTACTCAGCCGGACCGGGTGGAACCAAAGGGTGTGAACTCGGGCTTGGTGTCGCATTCTGATTCAGGTGCTGCAAGTTCTCATTCATGTTTGTCAGCACTGCCGCAATCTGAGCCAATAATGCGTTCTGATCCGATCCTCTTCCTCGTCCTCTTCCAGACATTTTAGTAACGGTTACCTGCACTCATTTGTTCATCAGTACTCACGTTTTACCAGATAAATCACCACATAATCACATAACATTTTACCAAAATCACATAATTAACATCAACTAAAAAGTTACAAAGAAGCAAGTAAGGCCATACCCTAGGCCGCAGGACTAACTATGCTCTGATACCATATTGTAATGACCAAAATTCTACCCATTAAAATTCTTCTCATTTTAATATAGATATTTCCTATCGTCTTTATTTCTCTTCAATTAAACAACATTCAATACTCTAAAGTCAGTTATCCCAATAAACTAGAACCCTTCTTCCAATGGAGCAGAAAAACATAATTCATATATTCCCTTCTTGGTAAATACTGCATATGACTAGCTATGGGATTCCAAAATACCCATAGCTGTTAATATCCAGATTTACAAAAATGTAGTACTAATCCAGTTAGGATTTACAATTATCCAATTAACAGTTTACATCAATCAAACCAAAAGAATAAGATTTCGAGTTCTAAGCTCCTCGTGCCAAAAACCGGCTATCCTCAATTTCCTCGTTTATCTGCAATGGGATTATCATAACAGATATACACAACAACAACAAAGGAGTAAGTTATCAATTCAATAAATATCAATAAACGATAATCCACATTTTAAGTTTTATAATACAAGAAGTCATAAACTGATAAAATTTACATCTCCCGTTTATCCCTCTCCAGTTATTACATCCACCCTTTTAAATTCACTCATTCATCTCTGCCATACCTTATCACCTCCTTCATCAATACCATTTCAAATCATTATTTTCCAATTGCACGTTTACCTTTTCATCACCACTTGGGTCGGGTCATATACAATACCACATAGGGCAAGTCATACACAATACCTCATAGGGAAAGTCATACACAATACCACATAGGGCAAGTCATACACAATACCACATAGGGCAAGTCATACACAATACCACATAGGGCAAGTCATACACAATACCACATAGGGCAAGTCATACACAATACCACATAGGGCAAGTCATACACAATACCACATAGGGCAAGTCATACACCGATCGTATACATAATCAGAAGATTCACACATTTTCCATTATCATATACCATTAATAACTTCTCCTTACCTTGGTGAGTGTTGGGTTGGGTTCTTGGTAATTGCACTAGTTCCACCGACACCGCCGCCAACTCTAGGATCTTTCCTCATTCCCACCATACAACACAATGTTAGTCATTTATCCCAAATATTTCATAAACAACTTAGATTGCATTATTTAACAATACAAAATATTCCTCATATTTTCAATGTTGCTAAACTACTTTCATCTTAAGTTTACAACATTTAAAACATACATATTCATCTCATATTTCATCATTAGAAAGTAAACTCATCTTCTACCTCTAGCATTTTACCCATTTTTATTTCTAGGGTTTTGGGGTTTTCATGTATGAACCCACAAACTCTCTCCTTTCTTGGAATACTAACTCTATATCAAGAGTTTACAAGATAAAATCATATAAAACAAACCATAACTCAAAAGGGTGAGTTCCCATGGTTTCTCTCATGTTGAGAAGAGATCCAACATACCTCAAAACAAGTTTCAAAGGGAAAAAGAGAGTTAGAATCAATAGATCTACCTCTTCCCAAGCTTCTAATGACTCAAAAGCCTCCTTGCTCCTGAAAATACTCTCTCTCCTCTCACTTCTCTTTAGGTTAACCCTAATAAATGTGTTTGGGGTCCCCTATTTAATTTAACAGCGTCGGGTTCTCGCTTAAGCGAGGGATTCTCGCTCAGGCGAGAAAATCCCGCCTATTTTAAAAACTCATATCTGACCCTCTCGCTCAAGCGAGGGATTCTCGCTCAAGCGAGGGATTCTCGCTCAAGCGAGAATCTCACAGTCCCAACAGGCTTCCTCTCGCTCAAGCGAGGGATTCTCACTCAGGCGAGGATCTCACAGTGTCAACGGCCCCAATTTGCCATTTCTCGCCCAGGCGAGGCAACTCTCGCTCAGGCGAGAATCTTCCAGTATAGCCCAGGATTTCACCCTCCCAGGTGATCCTTTCTCGCTCAAGCGAGAATCTCTCGCTCAAGCGAGGATCCGAGGACTGATACTATAATTTTAAAGACTTAAAATTTGAGGTGTTACAATTCCGCCCATTTTAAAAACTCAGATCTGACCCTCTCGCTCAAGCGAGGATCCTCTCGCTCAAGTGAGGATCTCACAGCCTCGACAGGTCCAGAATGTCATTTCTCGCCCAGGCAAGAAAACTCTCGCTCAGGCGAGACAGCTCTCGCTTAAGCGAGACAATTCTCGCTCAGGCGAGAATCCTTCAGTATAGCCTAATATTTCACTCACCCAAGTGAACCACTCTCGCCCAGGCGACACCTTTCTCGCTCAAGCGAGAGTTCCCAGACTGATACTATAATTTAATGACTTTAAATTTAGGGTGTCACATCAACTATAAAAAAATTATCTGTGCGAAATTGTTGTTGGAAGGATGATCTAGCAAGTTGACGTACAGACGTTAATCTCATTGTTGTCGAAGTAGTTGTTGATATTTCTTCAATAGTGTTATCAATAGAACATAAACATTAGAACAAATTAAACCTAAATGAAATAGATTTTAATATTAATTTTTAAACTCTAAACAAAGTAATTATATATATTTATTAATTTAAGGAAATGATATATAACAAATGTAGTAATATTTCTATTAGAGTTTAAAGTGATACGTTGTTCGGTGTTTGTGCTTTCATGATTATTGTTTTGATTGGATTGTGCTTCATTGCCATTGTTTCGTTCGTAGCGTGTTAAACGCCTCCTTGCTAATTCTTGTTGTTTTTGCTCTATGTTCATGTTGTTCCTTCTCTGTCTAACATATTGTCTTAATCTATATCGTCGTTGTTCTTGTGATTCGCGTCTGCCTGAGTTTTCCATTGTCTATAATGACACCTGACATAATGTAAGACATGTGTAAAATTAGTGAAAATATAATAGTAAAAAGAATTAATGTCTTTTCCAGTATGTGACATTGATTACCGGGGTTAAATGATTCCAACAACATTTTGAAGTATGTACAAAATATAGTACTCACAAAACCTTTGAAAAACTACAATTTACAAATTTACATAACAATTATCATTAATTGTTATGTAATTATGACATATTTAATTCTCCATCAATTACCATTCTCTACTTCCGCTCACCTTAAAAGATTATTATTAATTCTTTAATTAAATCAATCAACACAACTTTGTTCTTTCATCCCATGATTTTAACATAAAAATGTTAATAATAGAAAACAACAAAACCTTAGTTTAGAATTTCTATTTAATGTATCTATAGAGAATTGAAACTCACATGAATTTGAAGATGTGTGTAAGATGAAAACTACACAAAGGTTTAAATTTTAAAAAAAAAATGAAATTAAGCCCTACATAAATTTATATTCTACCTCTTCCTTAAAATTTATACATAATTCTCAAATAAATTACATCACACCAAATTAACTATAAAATAGTAGAAAATAACTAAGTCACATCATAATTTAAATTTGAATAATATTTCTTATTTTAATCTTTCTAATCAATTTTGCGCTTCTTCAAAGGCTAAAAGATAAATTTGATAAATTACAATATCAACATTGTTAATAATCATTAACAACAAAAAATATTAGATGGAAATTATTAGTACTGTTATGACATAAGGGATTCTAAAAAAGGTGAGGGCATTTTTGGAACAAAATGAACGACAAATTTGGAACTCTCAAATTTGGTGCTTCAATATAATATCTTCAACCCCTAAAGTTGAATTACAATTTTCATTCACTCAGCATTCACTCTCTCCATCACTTCCAAATCTTCAAACCCTAAACTTCTATTCACACTTTTAGGCTTAAAAATTGGCACATTATGAAGAAGGTGCGTCTCATGCAGCCTTCTCCTTTTGCTTGCCGGAAGATAACGATTCCCCGCACCTGAATACTCATTTTGTGACGGTTCACTCTAACCTTTTGTTTTACCTTCTCAGAATGTAATGGTCCTCCTTTCCCTTTTTAATTTTTATTATTCATTTGTGACATTTCCCTTTCTCATTTGATTCATTTGGTTTCACTACAATAGACTTTGTACTTAGTGGAGGTTTTTTGTGATTAGTAGAGGTTTTTAACCTCCACAATATAACTAGCAGAGGTCGTAAGAATGTCTCTTGTGACATGAAGCGACATACCATTTAATTGATTGAATGACATAACTCTTGAATAAAGAGTTGTCAATGAAATGGTAAGACTCTTGAGAAAGAGTCTATATATAGTTCTTGATGGAAGCACCATACAATCATCTGAAAAGGACTTGAAACACTGTCCCTATCTCTGCCCATAAAGATTGTCTCTATCAACCATCACTAAAGGAAGAGCATAGAAAGGAAGGGAAAGAGATAGAAGAGTTTCTCTATTGACAATAACAACACACAACACATAGTGGAGGATCATATCGCCATGGAAAGAGGTAATCAATAACCATTCTTATTATGTGAAAGCTATAGATTCTAAAGATCAATTTTCATGTTTTTCATGAATGAACTTACATGTGGTATCAGAGCATTGTGTTTAAGAACTTATAGTTTTCCATTAATAATGATTTGATCCTGAATGATATTTTGAAATATGTTATTAAATGGTTAGAGAACTCATATAATTATTTCCGCTGCATTATAATAATAAACATATCACTGTTCTGTGCATAACGCTATTCACTGTTTTGTGCATAACACTGTTTTGTGCATAACGTCATTCATATTGAACAGAATGTAAAGAAAATTTTATACATATATATTATATAATATATATATATATCTGTGTATTATACAAAATATATCTTTACTTTCTGTGCGACATATAATATGTTTGTTTTGTGTAATATAATATATATACATATTACATATATGTTAACATTATATATTAAGAGAGTATAGAAGGCTATGTACTTTACGTTTATATATTACACAATCAATGATGAAATATATATAGTAGAAAGAAAAGAAATGAGAGCATGTACAGTAAAATATGTGAACATAACAGTAGTATTTGGGTACTGTTGCATATATATATATATATATATATATATATATATATATATATATATATATATATATATATATATATATATATATATATATATTTGGGTATTGTTGCATAACAAAACAATGTTTAAACTTCATGAACAATAACGGAATACATACTGATATGCTCTTACTGTTATTTAATAATATGAATTATAATGATATAGCATGAATAATACTCTTAAAAGAAGGAAAATATGTTTCAGTTCTGTTTCTGTTATGTATATATATTTGATAGAGAATGCTCTGTTATATATTTTTGTTTTACATATAACAGAATAGTAACAACCATCAACACTATATGTTTAGAAGGATTGTTCCATTTATGAAATTTTTCCAGTTTTGGTTTTGGATAATGAGTAAAATTGTGCAGAAATTTTGCACGGTAACTATTATGTTTTGTGAAACGTGACAAAATATATATAAAGAAACAGTAACTAATCATATTTATATATTAACATGATTAGATGTTATATATATAACATGAACAGTATATAACAATGAATATATATAGTTAAGTTACAATTTGATTTGAACATTTGATGTAATTGTTTCATGAATATATATAACTCAATAATTTATGTGCAAGTTTGTGAGTCATGTGTATGTATAATATTATGACTTGTTAGATATTTGGAATCATTGTATGATAGATTTTTTAATCACCAAAGTGGTCAAATCTTTATGTTTATTTAATTCCAAATTATGTGATCATATTTTATTTGTTTGGACTTATTGTATGATAGATTTGTTAATCACCAAAGTGGTCAAATCTTTATGCTTGTTTAATTCCAAATTGTATGATCATATTTCATTTACTCATTAATTTGATGCTATGAATGTTTATCAGTAAATTGAAGTTCATTATTATAAAACAGTTAAGAATCGCCCAAAGGTTGATTGTTTGTTCTTATAATCAATGAGCATAAATGTTGGTAGTGTAAATGCATCATTAGTTATATTTATATATCCAAAGATAGTAAATGTTTCTGATATATGCATGTATCATTGTCAAATTATGTGACTTCTTTTAGTATCATTATGTCTAGTATGGTATATTGATGGATTACCCAAAGGTAAACATTAATATGCACTTATGAAATAGTTTGAATTAATTTAGCATGTGACTCAAAGCCTTAATGTTTTCTTTTAATTTTATTGATTACAGTACCTGTTGCTTTGCATTCGCAATTCTCATCTGTTCCAATTTTCAATGGACTTAACTTCTCTGAATGGAGTGAACAAATCCAATTTTACCTTGGGGTAATGGATTTAGATTTGTCACTTAGAGAAGATAAGCCAAGTGCTATTACAAATATAAGCACTGAAGAACATAAAGTTCATTATAAGAATTGGGAAAGGTCAAACAGATTGAGTCTAATGTATATGTGAATGAATATTGCTGGCAACATTAAGTCAGCTCTTCCTAAAACTGAAAGTGCTAAAGAAATGCTAAAGTTTGTGGAAGAGCGCTCCCAAACTGCCGACAAGTCTCTTGCTGGGACACTAATGAGTACGTTAACCACCATGAAATTTGATGGTTCTCGTCCTATGCATGAACATATCATTGAAATGACAAACATTGCAACAAGACTTAAGACATTTGGAATGGATGTGGATGAGAATTTCCTTGTGCAATTTGTATTAAATTCATTACCTTCTGAATATGGTCCTTTCCAAATGAACTATAACACCATGAAAGATAAATGGAATATGCATGAATTGCATAGTATGTTAGTTCAAGAGGAAACCAGAATGAAGAGTCAGGAAATCATTCCATCAATTATGTTAATCATCGAGGAGCTAGAAAGAAAGTCAGTAAGAAACATGACAAGAAAGGGAAGGGACTCTTAAAGATTAACGAGTCATCTTCTCAAATCCACAATAAGGAACATCATGACAACAAATATCGTTTTTGTCGAAAGATTGGACATTTCCAAAAGGATTGTCCAAAATGCAAAGGTTGGTTCGAAAAGAAAGGTAAGCCTAGTGCTTTTGTATGTTTTGAATCAAACTTAGCAGAAGTTCCTTATAATACTTGGTGGATTCATTCTGGATGTACTGCTCATGTTTCTAATACTATGCAGGGATTCTGTAAGGACCCAAATTCTTCCCTTGAAAATTTTTCATTTATTTTAATCCTCTCTTACATACATCTATCACCTTACTTAAAGACCCTCATGAAACACTCTTTGAAAATACTCTTTACCCCATTGTATTGTCATACAAAGTTATGTTGCGGAAAAACATAATTCATTCAATTATCAATTACCACATACAACCAGTTATGGGTTTCCCGGAGTTATAAAGTCCATAATTACAAATCTCCGTATTATCCTAATCAGATTACATTTATCCCAAAATGTCATCAATTCAGCTACAATGTCAAGTAGCAACAAAGACAATCAAATGGATAAACACAAAATCTCCCTAAGTGAGCTTCCTCCTCAAAATCCTTCATTTACCTACAATGAGATTATCATAAACAACACACAAAACACATGGAGTAAGTCCTTAGTCCAAAAACTAACATCACATGATAATCCACATTCAAATATAATTAAGCATGGATATAAATCATAACCACAAATAAGTAAATGTAAATGTTCATATATTATTTCTTTCATTTCCACGTTATTCATATTCGTCCTATAGTATATATATTCCATAATATATATTTTATAGTACGCCTACTACGTTCTTTCAAAACCTCATACTTCTCACCATTCATATGCACCCTATAGAATATATATCCCATACTATATATTCTATAGCATGCATACGACTTTCATTGTGACATTCTCAGTTCTCATCCTTCATATTCATCTTATAGAATATATATCCCATACTATATATCCTATAACATGCATATGACTTTCATTGTTCACATCTTCCACTTTATCATCCATATTCACCCTATAGAATATATATCTCATACTATATATCCTATAGCATGCATATTCGTTTATCTCGAGTACTTTTGTCCCATTGCTTATTCTCGCCATCAAGCTTACTCTTTACCACATCCGATCGTTCACACTACTCTGATAATCCACTACCACATCGGGTAGGTAATTCCTCAATGATCCACTACCACTTCGGGTAGGTAATTTCCTTTAATGATCCACTACCACTTCGAGTAGGCAATTTCCCTAAATGATCCACTACCACTTCGGGTAGGCAATTTCCCTTAATGACCCACTACCACTTCGGGTAGGCAATTTCCCTTAATGATCCACTACCACTTCGGGTAGGCAATTTCCCTTAATGATCCACTACCACTTCGAGTAGGCAATTTCCCTTAATGATCCACTACCAATTCGGGTAGGCAATTCCTCAATGATCCACTACCACTTCGGGTAGGTAATTTCCTTTAATGATCCACTACCACTTCGGGTAGGCAATTTCCCTTAATGATCCACTACCACTTCGGGTAGGCAATTTCCCTTAATGATCCACTACCACTTCGGGTAGGCAATTTCCCTTATAAATACTTTGTTGCATTTTCATTTTACTTTGCTGCATAACTTGAGCCAAAGTCGCTAACCACTCACGGTCGGCTAAAAATATGTTTTAACATTGGCACCCCCACCAATACATAAACGGTAAATCCACTCCCCGTTGTTACAAACATACCCATATATGTTTATAACAACTTAGTGACTTACGATTCATTTCATTATTCCGGGTATTATTCACATTGGTACTCTACCAATACATAAAAGGTAAATCCACTCCTCGTTGTTACAAACATACCAATATATGTTTATAACAACTAAGTGACTTACGATTCATTTCATTATTCACATCAGAAAATCCACATTTTCTATCACAGGGCATAAGTTAAAGACTTACCCTTACAAACCTTTTACCTCTTTCCCATACCTCATTCATAACAGCGAGTATGATTTTAGAGACGCTTATCCCTTACCTTGGTGAGCGTTGGGGATCGGTTCCGAGTAACTTAAAAGTCTCCTCCGCGATTTCCTCGAACCTTAGGATCTTTCCTCATTATCATCAATAACAACAATGTCAGTCATTTATTCAAAATAACACATAAATAACTCGTATTTCATCATCAAATACTCAAGGGATTCATGTATTTTCAATATTTCTAAAACTACTTCATTACAAGTTTCCAAACATCAAAACATACATGTTTATCTCATATATCAACATCAAAGCACAAACTCATCATCCACATCTAACATTTCATCTCTTTCTCTTTATACTCATTCTCATTTTGGGGTTTTTTTTGGGGTTTTCATGAATAACCCACAAAACCTTTCCATTCATCAAATATCAACTCTAACCCAAGAGTTTACAAGAGGAAAACAACATAAAACGAACCATAACTCTAAAGAATGAGTTTATATGGTTTCTCATGTTTTGAAAATAGATCCAACACACTCAAAACAAGTTAGAGAGGAAGAAGAAGAGTTAGAAGCAAAAGGTTTACCTCTTCTCAAGCTCTAAGATGAGTCCTAAGGCTCCTTGCTCTTGAAAAGCTCTCTTCTCTCTCTTCTCTTCAAAGTTTTAACCCTAAAATGTGTTTGGGGTTTCTATTTTAAAGAGCAGTCATCGGGTTCTCGCTCAAGCGAGCCCCTTCTCGCTCAGGCGAGAAAATCCCGCCTATTTCAAAAACTCAGATCTGACCCTCTCGCTAAAGCGAGGGATTCTCGTTCAAACGAGAATCTCACAGTCCCAACAGGCTTCCTCTCGCTCAAGCGAGGGATTCTCGCTCAGGCGAGAATCTCACAGTGTCAACAGCCCCAGTTTGCCATTTCTCGCCCAGGCGAGGCAACTCTCGCTCAGGCGAGAATCTTCCAGTATAGCCCAGGATTTCACCCTCCCAGGTGATCCTTTCTCGCTCAGGCGAGAATCTCTCGCTCAGGCGAGACTTCCAGGACTGATACTATAATTTCAAAGACTAAAATTCAGGGTGTTACAGATTCATTACGACCCGAACTACAAGACCAAATGAAAAATTTGTCTTTATGGGAAATAGAGTGAAGGTTCCAGTGGAAGCTGTCGGGACTTATCGTTTAATCCTTGACACTAGACATCATTTAGATTTATTTGAAACCCTTTATGTACCTAATATATCTAGGAATTTGGTTTCTTTATCTAAACTTGATGTTGCTGGATACTCTTTTAAATTTGGAAATGAATGTTTCAGTTTGTATAAATATACTCATTTGATAGGTAATGGTATATTATGTGATGGATTGTACAAGTTAAATCTTGATAATCTTTTTTCTGAAACACTTTTAACCTTGCATCATAACGTTGGAATTAAGCGTGGCTTAATTGATGAACGTTCTGCTTACTTGTGGCACAAGCGTTTGTGACATATTTCCAAAGATAGAATGAAAGGATTAGTAAAGAATGAAATCCTTCCGGATTTAGATTTTACTGATCTGAATATATCTGTGGATTGTATTAAAGGTAAACAAACAAAACACACAAAGAAGGGAGCCACAAGAAGCACTAAGCTTCTTGAAATAATACACACTGATATTTGTGGACCTTTTGATGTTAATTCTTTCAATAAAGAAAAATACTTCATTACCTTCATTGATGATTATTCACGTTACGGTCATATCTATTTATTGCCTGATAAATCTCAAGCATTAAAAGCATTAGAGATTTACATTACTGAAGTTGAAAGGCAATTAGATAAAAAGGTGAAAATTGTCAGGTCTGATCGAGGTGGTGAGTATTATGGAAGATATGATGAAAATGGACAACATCCAGGTCCATTTGCTAAATTTCTTGAAAGTCGTGGCATATGTGCACAGTACACAATGCCAGGTACACCACAACAAAATGGTGTATCAGAAAGGCGTAATAGAACATTGCTGAATATGGTTCGGAGTATGATGAGTAATTCATCTTTACCCATTTCATTGTGGACTTATGCTTTAAAAACCGCTATGTATTTATTAAATAGGATTCCTAGTAAGGCAGTTCCAAAGACTCCTTTTGAACTGTGGAAAGGAAGGAAACCTAGTTTGAGGCACCTACATGTTTGGGGATGCCCAGCGGAAGCTAGAATTTATAATCCACATGAAAAGAAACTAGATGCAAGAACAATCAGTGGTTATTTCATTGGTTATCCAGAAAAATCAAAGGGGTATAGATTTTATTGTCCAAACCATACTACAAGAATTGTTGAAACTGGGAATGCTCGGTTCATTGAGAATGGTGAAGTTAGTGGGAGTGAAACACCACGCAAAGTGGAAATTCAAGAAATAAGGGTGCAAGTTCCATTTACTTGTGTCTCTAATAATGTTGTTCATCAAGTTATTGAACCGATTAGTAATGATGAAGAACAACAAAATAATCCCATTACTCAAAATGAAGTTGATGAACCTATAGTAGATGAACCACAAGAAATAGCATTAAGAAGATCTCAAAGAGAAAGACGATCTGCTATTCCTGACGATTATGTGGTTTATCTACACGAGTTAGAAGGTGACATAGAAATTGAGAATGACCCAGTTACGCTTTCAAAAGCCATGGATAGTGATAATGCCGATAAATGGTTAAATGCCATGAAAGATGAGTTAAAGTCTATGAAACAAAATGAGGTTTGTGACCTTGTTGAGTTACCACAAGAATGCAAAACAGTAGGTTGTAAATGGGTTTTCAAAACCAAACGTGATTCTTATGGTAACTTAGAACGATACAAGGCCAGACTTGTTGCAAAAGGCTATACTCAAAAAGATGGTATTGACTATAAAGAGACATTTTCTCCAGTCTCTAAAAAGGACTCTCTTAGAACTATCATGGCATTGGTGGCTCATTATGATTTGGAGTTACACCAAATGGATGTGAAAACCGCCTTTCTAAATGGAGATTTAGCAGAAAATGTCTATATGGATCAACCAATGGGATTCATAGAGAAAGGAAAGGAACATATGGTGTGTAAACTTAAGAAATCAATATATGGACTTAAGCAAGCTTCCCGACAGTGGTATCTCAAGTTTAATGATACTATTGTATCCTTTGGGTTTAAGGAAAACGTCGTTGATCGATGTATATACCTGAAGATCAGTGGGAGTAAGTTTATCTTCTTGGTTCTATATGTTGATGACATCTTGCTCGCAACTAATGATCTTGGTTTTTTAAATGAAACTAAGATGTTCCTCTCTAGAAATTTTGAAATGAAAGATATGGGTGAGGCAAGCTATGTGATTGGAATAGAAATATTTCGTGATAGATCACAAGGATGATTAGGCTTATCTCAGAAAGCATATATTAACAAAATTTTAGAGAGATTCAAAATGAATAAATGTTCAGCATCTCCCGCTCCAATTCAGAAAGGGGACAAGTTTAGTATCATGCAATGTCCAAAGAATGATTTGGAACGGAAGCAAATGGAAGAAATTCCTTATGCATCTATAGTTGGGAGTTTAATGTATGCTCAGACTTGTACGAGACCAGATATTAGTTTTGCAGTTGGTATGTTAGGAAGATACCAGAGTAATCCTGGTATAGAACATTGGAAAGCTGCAAAGAAAGTTCTGAGATATTTGCAAGGTACAAAGGATCACATGCTTACTTATAGGAGATCGAATCATCTTGAAGTGATTGGTTATTCAGATTCAGAGTTTGCCGGATGCATAGACACAAGAAAGTCTACGTTCGGTTATGTATATTTGTTAGCTGGAGGAGCTATCTCATGAAAGAGTGCGAAGCAGACTGTCATTGCTGCATCCACTATGGAAGCTGAATTTGTGGCATGCTTTGAGGCCACGGTTCATGCTAAATGGCTATGGAACTTTATTTCAGGACTTGGGGTAGTCGACAGTATTGACAAGCCGCTGAAAATTTATTGTGATAATTCCGAAGCAGTCTTGTTTTCTAAAAACGACAAGTACTCCAAAGGTGCTAAACATATGGAGGTGAAATACTTTGCCGTTAAAGAAGAAGTTCAGAAACTTAGAGTGTCAATTGAGCATATTAGCACTAACCTTATGATTGCAGACCCTTTGACGAAAGGGTTACCGCCCAAAATATTTACTGGTCATGTTAAAAAATATGGGCATTATGTGTGCAAATGATTGTTGAACATTATGTTATTAATAAAGTCTCAATTTTCGACACTTTGAGCTCATTAATATTTAAGTTTCTGATTAATATTTATTTCCATACTTTTGTACACATGTGAAAGGATAGTAATATTGGAAATAAAATTTTCTTTCCAAATGACATTATTATGTGATTCCGATTAATGTGTCATGTTATGTATAAGGCTAATATAGTAGTACATGGAAGGGACTATATCGCATAAATGATGTACACCGCCATGACTCTTATTAGTTCTTGTTCTTAATCATGACTTGTAATGTAATGAATATGGAAAACATATTCTGATTATGCGCATTATGTTTGATGTTTATAAAATCATAAATTGTATTGTCACATGAGACAAGTGGGAGAATGTAAGAATGTCTCTTGTGACATGAAGGGACATACCATTTAATTGATTGAATGACATACTCTTGAATAAAGAGTTGTCAATGAAATGGTAAGACTCTTGAGAAAGAGTCTATATATAGTGTTTGATGGAAGCACTATACAATCATCTGAAAAGGACTTGAAACACTGTCCCTATCTCTGCCCATAAAGATTGTCTCTATCAGCCATCACTAAAGGAAGAGCATAGAAAGGAAGGGAAAGAGATAGAAGAGTTTCTCTATTGACAATAACAACACACAACACATAGTGGAGGATCATATCGCCATGGAAAGAGGTAATCCATAACTATTCTTATTATGTGAAAGCTATAGATTCTAAAGATTCATTTTCATGTTTTTCATGAATGAACTTACAGAGGTTTTAGAAACCTCTGCAGTTATGACCGCTAGAAGCGTTTTGCGGAGGTTTTAGAAAACCCTTGGTATTGATCAATTTGTAGCGGTTTATTAGTGGAGGTTTCTAACCTCCGCTATTAGGGGAGGTTTTTAACCTCCGCTATTAGGGGAGGTTTTTAACCTCTGCTATTAGTGGCCTATTTGAGGAGGTTTTTAACCTCCGCTATTTGAGGAGATTTTTAACCTCTACTGATACACCTCCACAATATGAGGATGTACTTGTAGTGTACCACTACTCGAAATAACATATGCAAACCTGAAAGGTAACTATTATATGTTTCTATAGGATTTTAACCTCAATTTAATTTCATAATTTTAACAACTTTAATCTCATTAATTTATAATTATTATTTAAATATACAATACTAAATACAAATGTTCTTAACAATAATAAAATTTCATCGCAAATAACTAAGGTAACGTAACAGAGTTGAAAGACTTATAATTCATCATTCATTATAAATCCAAATACAACATAAAATCTCAAAAAAACTAAAAGTAGTCTCACATGACACTTTAAAAACAAAATATATAACAAATATCCTAAACGTTGTTGACTTTAGATGATCCTCTTGCACCCAAAGGTGTGTTAGACATAATGCATAATATTTGGCTGAAATAATAAAATAAAATACAATATCATTAACTATTAAATATGCAAAATGTCTACATATATTTGAGATATTTGTGCCTTGAAAAGTAAACAACAACAATGTTGGGAGCAAGCTACCAAAATAAAAATGGACACGTAGGATAAAGTTGAACACAATAACCTTCACCAACAATTCCATAATACATGAAGTTAAACATATAAAACAGAATACGACTACAACCATTAATTTCTGCACATGCACAACAGAGTAGTATTTAAAGGTTGCTACAATATCATTAACTATTAATTTCTGCACAGAAATTTGGGAAATACTGCAGAATTTCTGAATCAATAAAAATATGATTAAGATGTTAAAAGGCTGAGAGACAGAGGAACCTTTCATTTCAATGTAGGTGCATAAGGAGCATGGCATGGAGTTACACTATGATTAAGTGTTTTTACTTGATTTTTTTGAAGTTGTTTATAAATTTATTTTGTTGTTGTTGTTGGTGCATTTATTGATATGATGATTTTATTTTAACCGTAGGTATATTAGTTTATATTTTAGCTTATGTTGTAATTGATTAATTCTGTATCTGGAAAGTATTGATTTTATTTTTTCAATGATTTTATTAATATTTTTTTATGTTGTGATTGAGTAATTCTGGATGTGGGAAATTAGACACATACATTTTCTTCAGTGATTTTATTAGTATTTTTTATGGATTTGTTACTTGTGTGAAATTAGTTAATATGTTATTTTCTAACCCAGTTTCATCTTTTATCATATATATATATATATATATATATATATATATATATATATATATATATATAGATATAGATAAAACATTTTGGGGCTTTGACATTTAACATGATTTTAGCTTGGGGGAACCATGTTGTGGCCAACCAACCTAAAACTAATGTATGTGTAGAATAATTGTTTAACTTTTCAATTACTTATAGAATCTTGTTTTACCCTATGATCCAACTTACCGTCACTATTTATTCAAATTACAGTGAATAACTTACAGTGAATATTTTGTTTGCAATTATCTTAACTTCAAATCAAATGTGTAACTTACTGTAAATATTTATTCACTCTATGAATAATTGTATGTAACATACCATATATATTGTTATCTAATCTGAGCAACTAATTTTTATAGAGCAGAAAGGGAAAATTGATGTTAAGAGTTAAAAATCTTGTGAAGTTGAGGGATATATATCTTATGTAGCAGTAATAATTTTTTAATATGAAAAAGTATGACTTACTAGGATGACGAACTGAAAGCAACCCAATGTGTAGTACTGTTCATATAAAAAGCACAGGAGACATATATATGTATCAGAAGCAGTAATATAAAATTAATTGCATTATTGCATAGTACAAATGTTTGACATGTAAATTGTTTCATCCAACCTTTTGTGTTCAAGTTTTTAGAAAGTAAACATAGAAGGGTTAATAAAATAATCTCCCAATTCTCTTTAATGTAGAAAATAATTATCATTACTACATCATTATAATTGTCACAGCCAGAAAATAATTGAAAGAAGGACAAAGAACAAAAATTCCTGAAGGTTAGAAGAAGAGAATGTATAATAAAAATGGAGATGGAAATACAGTCATAAATGATAATAGATAGTAATAGTGAGAACCAAAATTATTGGTGGATTTCTTTGTACTTTATAAGCTCATTAACTTTTAATAACAGGAAGAAACCATCACTTGCATGTTTCATTCAAAATGGGAAAACTGCCATGATAAGCTTTATGAGAAAATTGTAGTAGTTAATAGGTAACTATAATATGGAAAGTGAGAATGTGAGGGAGGTTTAAGTGTTGTTGATCATTTATAAAAAATTGCAGCAGTTAATAGGTCTTTGAAACATATGAATTAGGTTTTGTGAGGGTCATGATTTGTATAAAATTGAAATTATAAATGATAAAGGGTAAAATAGGAAAACAAAAATTATAGCATGTGTGGTTAATTTATATTTTCCCTTTATTAAGTAGTATAGATACTAAAAAACTATAATCATTTACTAAATAAAAATAATAATTTTATATGATAATATTTTATAAAATCCCTAAAATCAACAAAAATAATTTTTTTAAATTAAATTAATAGTCATTAATAAAAAATCATTTTAAAAATAAATAAATATCACCACCAATTAAAATAGTAATCATATTTCCTTATTAAATTGATCATTAATAAAAGTATGGTAAGATTATAATAAAATCGAATATTTGAATATTTAAAATTGACATACTTGATATCGTTTGTATATTTCTGAACAAATCTATGAAGAATATGTTTCTTTTTTGGCTACACAAAATTGGATGTTCACAAATGTCTCTCTTTACTTGTTGCTTTTCGGATAGCTAGAAAACTGAGGTTTGAGAGATATCATGGTAAGTAACTAGTAAAGAAAAGAACACAAATTTTGTTAAGGCTGAAAAAGAAATAACTTATTCATACCTTAGATGAAGGGGAAACCATGGATTTGGTGAAGCAGTTCCACAATCTGCTATGGTAGACCAGGGATTTGTTGAGGCAGCTCCCGAGTTTTGTCGTGATGGACCAATGATTTGTTGAGGCAGTTCTCGCGTTTTGTCGTGGTGGACCAGGGATTTGGTGAGGCAATCCCCAAATTTTGTCGTGGTGGACTAGGGATTTGTTGAGTCAGTTCTCACGTTTTGTCGTGGTGGACTAGGGATTTGTTGAGGCAGTTCCCATGTTTTTCTATGGTGAACTAGGGATTTGTTGAGGTTGTTCCCTCGTTTTGTCATGGTGGACCAGAGATTTGTTGAGACATTTCTCGTGTTTTGGCGTGGTGGAGCAGGGATTTGTTGTGACAATTCCCGCGTTTTTCCATGGTGGACCAGGGATTTGTTTAGGTAGTTCCCGCGTTTTGCCATGGTGGGCCAGGGATTTGTTGAGACAGTTCCCGCGTTTTTCCGTGGTGGACAAAGATTTGTCGAGGAAGTTCCCGCGTTTTGCCATGGTAGACCAGAGATTTGTTGAGGCAGTTCCCGCGTTTTTCTGTGATGGACCAGTGATTTGTTGAGGCAGTTCCCGCGTTTTACTGTAGTGGACCGGGGATTTGTTGAGGCAGTTCACGAGTTTTTCCATGTTTTGAAGCAGGGATTTGTTGAGGAAGTTCCCGCGTTTTCCATGATGATGATTTTGGTAATGTTAGAAAATTTACTTGGGAATGGGATGGTCCTAGACCGATAGTTTATGTAGTTAAGATGTAGATATGCAAGTTTGAATGCATGGTTATTTGTGAATGTTTAATGTGGTATTTGAATGTAGACCTATTGTAGGGATATGTGATGCCTGAAGTTCACTTTGATTATATTTATAATGATTGATGCATGAATGTGATTATGCATTGATTGGTATGGTGATGTAGAATGATGTTTATTTTGCATGTAACTCATATTGATGATATTATGATTAATGTGAATATGCAATGATTTGAATATGGATATGTTTTGATGTATGTATGTCATGTAAGATATGAGAATGGGATGCAAATGTTCTAATGTTTGACACATGGTCTCTTGGATGGATTTCATCAACTTTTGTGGACTCGGCTGAAGAGATCCTTGTTGTTTGTTGTTGATTGATACTATAGCTTTTCATCCATCTGACCATGACCTAGTTTAATTGAAGAAGGTTTTCTCTTAAGGTGGTCCATAAACTGCCCCAGTGTAATGTTGAGGACAATGAAAAAACCCATATATTTTGACCCAGTGTAGGCTTGCATAGAACTTTTCTCAAAAGTATTGATGTTTTTGTAGCAACAAAAACTACCCTAGTGTACCTGTTATGAACCCTTCTTCATCTAGGAGGTTATAACTTAGACTTTCCAAGAAAATTGTCATTGTTTTGGTGATTGAAGATGTGTCATAATAAGTCTCCAGCTTAAGGGCGTTCATTAAAATTTCCCTAAGTTTTTCCAGAACACCTTATGTAGGTATCTGTCGAGAATTCTCACATTCTATTAAGATTCTAAGTCGTCTTTGCAGGTTTTCGACTTATAATCACTCTCCTTTTCCTAGGTTGCTCAGATGGGTTTTCAACCTAACACTCTTTGTTTTTTCTTTTTTTGTTTGTTTTTTGTGTGAATACCCCCAATGTGACGACTTGAATTGATGGAAAGCAAAAGACTTGTATGAGTTGTTGTTGGAAGTGTCCTTGAAGATGATAACTTAAGATCCTATATTTTTTTGTTTTAAGGATTTTGGCTTGTTGTGATCAAATCGACTGAGTCATGAGAAACCACTTCACTATTGCCCCAGTTTTGGGCTTTTTATGATTTTTTCACAAGAAAATGAGATTAACCCAAAAATTGCCACATTTTGAGCTTCTTATGATTTTTCACTAGAAAATATGATCAATCCAAAAACTGTCATAGTGTGAGATAGAAGTCATCCTTCTATTCACATTGATCTGGTTGGCAAATAAGTCATCGACAAGATCTTTTTATGCTTGTATCATGGATTGGCTAAGGAATTTTAACAAAAGGATATAAGGCTAAAAAATATGTGTCTCCCATACCAACCTTTCGCATTTCTTCTTTATCCTATTTTCAACGATTTTCTAGCATGAAATTCAACAATTAAGAGAATTTTCTAGGTTGAGATAAGAACAAACTGAGACTTAGGCAAAAGATTTCTTATGAAATGTTCCTTTTGTGATAATTGATATTGCATTTTTGCCCTAACTTTTGCCTGAGATTAATTGAGGATTCTTAGTAGGCTTTTGTATTTATTTTTGTTTTTATGTTTACCTTTTTTTAACTAAGAACATTACTTGTGTTATCTTATCGTTCAACCACGTGATGGATGTGATAGAATGTATTCATTTCTTTAATAATTGAATGTCAAGGAAAACAATTGACAAAAATACCTGCCCACAATTATTGGCATGTTGAGGGTTATTAAAAAATTATCTACTTTTATGATGCAGTGTGGGCCAATTTGTAGCTGACATGTACCCAACCGATTGTGCATTAACTTTCCATGGAGCATAGTCATCTAGTCAGGATTTTATGGGTTTTAATCTTTTTTTTATCTAGTCCTATTATCTCTATACTATAAATCTATAATCATTTACTAAAGAAAAATAATAATTTTATATGAAATAATATTTTACAAAATCCCTAAAATCATCACAAATAAATTTTTTTAATTAAATTAATAGTCATTAATAAAAAAACTTTTTTAAAAATAAATAATTATCACCACCAATTGAAATAGTAATCAGATTTCCTTATTAAAGTGATCATTACTGAAAATTATATATATATATATATATATTAAAGTTATATCTTATGATGATATTACCATAAATGCATATATATATAAATAATTAATATTTTAGGGATTAATCAAAGATGGAGGAGGGTCGCAGAAACGCTTCTCGACCTCAAATCATCTTCGAATGGTCGCGCTACGCCTGTTCTCTTCACTCGATTAATTCCCAAAATAAAAAATACATACTTTAATTAAATTAATAACTAATATCAATAAAGTCTTTTTTATGAATAAATATGAATACAACCTATTACATAAAATCTAAAAATTATCAAATACATCAAGGATGGAGGGACGATTGCCCATTACGGCTTGTTTTCCTCAACTTATCGTTTGGACGGTCGTGCTACGCCGATTCTTTTCCTAATTGAAACACACAACCAACAATTATTTTTCAACTAAAGAACTGCGTAGCCTTGATTCTCTTAATATGGATACATAGGACCAAGGGTTCACCTTGTACGTTGTAACACCCTAAATTTGAGTCTTTAAAATTATAGTATCAGTCTTGGAAGTCTCGCCTGAGCGAGAGATTCTCGCCTGAGCGAGAGATTCTCGCCTGAGCGAGAGATTCTCGCCTGAGCGAGAAAGGATTCCTTGGGAGGGTGAAATCCTGGGTTATACTGGAGGATTCTCGCCTGGGCGAGAAATGGCAAACTGGGGCTGTTGACACTGTGAGATTCTCGCTTGAGCGAGAGCGTCAGATCTGAAATTTTAAAAAGGCGGAATTTTCTCGCCTGAGCGAGAACCCGACGACACCTCTTTAAAATAGAAACCCCAAACACATTTTAGGGTTAGAACTTTGAAGAGAAGAGAGAGAGGAGAGCTTTTAAAGAGTAAAGAGCCTTAGGACTCATCTTAGAGCTTGAGAAGAGGTAAACCTCTTGTTCCTAACTCTTCTTCTTCCTCTCTAACTTGTTTTGGGTGTGTTGGATCTATTTTCAAAACATGAGAAACCATGGAAACTCACCCTTTAGAGTTATGGTTCGTTTTATGTTGTTTTTCTCTTGTAAACTCTTGGTTTAGAGTTGATATTTGATGAATGGAAAGGTTTTGTGGGTTATTCATGAAAACCCCAAAAAAACCCCAAAATGAGAATATGAGTAAAAAGAGAAATGGATGAAATGTTAAATGAGGATGATGAATGTGTGCTTTGATGTTGATGTATGAGATAAACATGTATGTTTTGATATTGGAAAACTTGTATTGAAGTAGTTTTGGAAATATTGAAAATATATGATTCCCTTGTATGTTTGATGATGAAATACGAGTTATTTATGTGTTATTTTGAATAAATGACTGAAATTGTTGTTATTGGTGGAAATGAGGAAAGATCCTAAGGTTGGAGGAAACGCGGAGGAGACTTTTAAAGTTACTCGGAACCGATCCCCAACACTCACCAAGGTAAGGGATAAGTGTCTCTAATTCATACTCACTGAAGTGAATGAGGTATGTGAAAGAGGTAATGCGTTGGTAAGTTTATTGTTGATACCCTACCCGAAGAGGTTGTGGTTTATTGTTGTCCTACCCGGAGTGGTAGTGGACTGTTATTGCTGTCCTACCCGGAGTGGCAGTGGACTATTATTGTTGTCCAACCCGGAGTGGTAGTGGACTGTTATTGTGTCCTACCCGGAGTGGTAGTGGACTGTGATTGTTGCCCTACCCGGAGTGGTAGTGGACGATTGTTGTTGTCCTACCGGGAATGGTAGTGGATTATTGTGAACTCGACCTGCCCGATGTGGTATGGGGTAATAACTCGACCTGCCCGATGTGGTATGGGGTAATAACTCGACCTGCCCGATGTGGTATGGATGATAACTCGACCTGCCCGATGTGGTATGGAAAATGAAATCGATGAATACGATTAAGGGTGAATATGAATGATGAGAAATGAGGATGTCACAATGAAAGTCATATGCATGCTATAAGATATATATTATGGGATGTATATACTATAGGGTGAATATGAATGATGAAAAGAAAGATGTTAAGAATGATAGTAATATACATACTATAGGGTATATATTATGGGATATATGTCCTATAGGGTGGATATGAATAATGAGAATTTCGATGTTTCGAAAGAATATAATATGCGTGCTATAGAATATATATTATGGGATATATATACTATAAGACGAATATGAATAACGTGGAAGTGAAAGGAGTAAGATATGAATATTTATATTTACGTATTGGTGTTGATAAATTATATTAAAGCTTAATCGTATTTGAAATGTGGATTATCATGTGAATGATAAAAGTAATATTCATGCCATAGGATATATATTATGGGGTATATATTCTATTGGGTGAATATGAAGGATGAAAATGGAAGATGTTGAGAATGAAGGTAATATACATGCTATAGGATATATATTATGGGATATATATACTATAGGGTGGATATGAATATTGAGAAGGATGATATTTCGAACGAACGTAATATGCATACTATAGAATATATATTATGGGATATATATACTATAGGATGAATATGAGTAAAGTGAAAATTAAAGGAAGATAATATGAATGTTTACAATTACGCATGTGTGTTTACGAATTATATTAAAGATTAATCGTATTTGAAATGTGGATTATCATGTGATGTTAGTTTTGAACTAATGACTTACTCCCTTGTTTTGTGTGTTGTTCATGATAATCCCATTGTAGGTAAATGAAGGATTTGAAGAGGGAGCTCACTTAGGAAGCTTATGTGTTTATTATCCTGTTTGTCTTTATCGTTATTTGACATTGTAGTTGATTTGATAACATCATGGGATGAATGTAAATCTGTTTAGGATAATATGACGATGTGTAGTTATGGACGTTATAACTCTGGGAGACCCTTAACTGGTTGTATGTGGTAATTGCTAATTGAATGAATTATGTTTTTCCGCAACATAAATTTGTATAATAATATAATAGGGTAAAGAGTATTTTCAAAGAGTGATTCTTGAGAGTTTTTAAGTAAGGTGATGACTGTAGGTATGAAAGGATTAAAATAAATGAAAAATTTTCAAGGGTAGAATTTGGGTCCTTACAACATGGTATCAGAGCATAGTTAATCCTGCGGCCTAGGATATGGCCTTGCATGCTTCTTTGTAATCTTTATGTGCTGAAATTGTTTGATTTGTACTAATTGTTAAGTGGTTATGTAAATTTTGTTTAGACAAAATTTAATTACTGACAAGTGAGTGAGTACAGGTACCTATGGCAGGAAGAGGAAGAGGCGCAAGTCAGAATGTTCCGATCGACTTGTTGGCTCAGATGGTGGCGACACTACAACAGATGAACGAGAACTTGTGTAGTCTGAATCAGAACCCTGCACCATATCCGAGTTCGCAAAACCTAGTCCCACCCGACTGGAAGAGTACCAAGGCCTGGATGAGTTTTGCAAAAGGAAACCCAATCAGTTCCACATGGGATTTGCTCCTGATGCTGCCCTGGGGTGGATTTAGGGAATAGAGCGGATCTTCCGGGCCATGAACTGTTCGGAGACTCAGAAGTTGGCCTATGCCACTTACATGCTTGTGACGGAGGCCGGGAACTGGTGGTAGTTCACTAGACGCCAAATGGAGACGGAGAGATAATTGGTTTCCTGGAATACTTTCAAGGCCAAATTCCTTCACAAATACTTCCCTGCAGATCTAAAAAGGCAGAAAGAAATGGAGTTCTTGAAGTTGGAACAAGGAAATATGTCGGTCGGGGAATATGCGGCTAAATTCGAGGAATTGGCCCGGTTTTGTCCCTACTCTGAGTTGGAGGTGGACGGACAATCCAAGTGCTCAAAATTCGAATCGGGCTTAAGGTCAAAGCTGAAAAGGATGTTCAGACACCAAGAGATTGCCGACTTTGCTACTTTGGTCAACAAGTTCTGGATGTACGAGGATGATCTGAAGGTGGATGAGTTGGCGACTCCCGAAACAATTTCTCCCTGGAACTATGGACCTCAACACAACCATATGCGGGAGAGAGGTAAAGGGAGAGTGGAAGATGATCGGAAACCTTATGTGGCAACTACTAGACCTCGTGACCGAAGTTTCCAAAGGTCTAGCCCACCTACCGTTCTTACCGAAGAGGTTTCTACTCCCATGTGCATCAAGTGCGGTAGACTTCATTATGGGAGTACGTGCCCAGGAAAAGGAAATAGATGTTTCCACTGCAAGGAGCTTGGGCATATTAAAAGGTTTTGTCCCAAGCTGGATCGGAGACTTAATGTCATTCATGCCGAGGAGACAAGGAACCACGGTCGAAAGGTTACCCCGAGTGGCGCAGGGACATCAAGTGTTGATGATCTGGCGAGAGGTAAATCGCATGGTGACAGGTATCCCTTTTCGTGTTGTCTAATTCGGGAGCGACACACTCCCTATGTTTGCTGAATGTGTGAACCGACTGAGATTGTACACCAAGTTGTTGTTTTCGACTTAGTTGTACCCACCCACCCAGTGTACTGGTGGTGGATGTCGATGTGGATGTCTCAGTGTACGGTTGGGGTAAATGGTAGAACCTTTACCATAGTGTTGATATGCGCAATGATGTCCCAGCTGGAAATTAATCCTAGAAATGGACTAGCGGTCAGCAAATCGTGTTATGTTTAACTGTGTGTAATTGTTGAGGTGAAGATTTAAAATTTAGTATGCGTTGATATGTATGTGTACGCTAAGGGGTAAGACTTATACTGATAGTCGAGGAAAGAGGCTAGTTAAGTTACTTACCCCGTCAATGTGATGAATGCATTTGAATAGACGTGAAACTTTTGGTTTTGAATGATCGGTTCTTTTGCGATAGGACATTGGTAAGGCACGATATATGGGTGGTGTACCTCAATTATCTGCTTTGAATGTTGTGCCGGAAAAAGTTGTTTCTGTTTCGTGAACGTCAGTAATTGTGGTGTATGGGTGTGGTATAACCATATGAGAGAAGGAATTTTGGTTGTGTTGAAATGATTAGGCAAACTTTGTTTCACGACGTGGTTGCCATGAGTCGTGGATTCAAAACGCTTTCGAAAATCATTTTTGAGTGAAACATAGCTTGTGGCAAAATAATGATTTAGTATCATGTTGGAGAATTCCGAAATTTTAGCAACCATATCTGATTAAGTATGAGGTTGTTAAAAATTTGGTGATACAAGACGCCCATGTATTTCTGGACATAATGCGAGTGGGTTAATAAGTTTATATTTGCTAATGGAATTGGGGTGACCAAACCGAACGTCAGTTGTAGGTTTGAGTGTTTGTCGACTTGCACTTGCCGATTGGTAACAGGGTACCTAGTTTTGGGGTGAATCAATGGTTTTATGGTTTCAGTTGAGGCTAGGAATCAGTAATTCCATTCGATGATAAGATTTGATGACAGAAATATTTGATGTAATTGGACAATTACTGGATAGTTTGATTGTGTACAATGGATGAGACACCAAGAGTCTTTTTTGTGTAAGTATTTTGTTGATTGAGTGAAATGAAATAGTGCTAGATTCTTGAGTGGAGATGAAACTAGCTGTATGATGGATGTTAAATGAGGCATTGGAGTGGATGAGGGATAAGGAGTTCCTCATTCGCTAAATTTCGGGAGTGTTATAGGGATTCTTAACATAGATGAGGATTGTTAGCTGGATCAGTCCTAGATACCTATGGTTCTTGACGAATATAGGAAAAATCTTTAGTCTGAATTACGGTGTAGTTCTCATGGCATTCGAGTTATTAAAGGCTGAGATCTTAATATTTAGACATTGATGAGTTAGTTCATGAATTGGTTTGGTGATATCATGGTTTAGTGGTGTATGCCCTTAGTGACCGATTAAGTAAATCTTAATGGATTAGAGGATCGATTATGATTTTGGTTGGGTATTCTTGTGCCTAAGGTCTAGGTGATGATATTATTCTCCGAGGTATGTTTAATTTTCGGGGACGAAAATTCTTATAAGAGGGGGAGGATTGTAACACCCTAAATTTGAGTCTTTAAAATTATAGTATCAGTCCTGGAAGTCTAGCTTGAGCGAGAGATTCTCGCCTGAGTGAGAAAGGATTCCCTGGGAGGGTGAAATCCTGGGTTATACTGGAGGATTCTTTCCTGAGCGAGAGTTGTCTCGCCTGAGCGAGAAATGGCAATTTGGGGCTGTTGACACTGTGAGATTCTCGCTTGAGCGAGAGCGTCAGATCTGAAATTTTAAAAAGGAGGGATTTTCTCGCCTGAGCGAGAATGGGCTCGCTTGAGAGAGAACCCGATGACACCTCTTTAAAATAGAAACCCCAAACACATTTTAGGGTTAGAACTTTGAAGAGAAGAGAGAGGGGAGAGCTTTTCAAGAGCAAAGAGCCTTAGGACTCATCTTAGAGCTTGAGAAGAGGTAAACCTCTTGTTCCTAACTCTTCTTCTTCCTCTCTAACTTGTTTTGGGGATGTTGGATCTATTTTCAAAACATGAGAAACCATGGAAACTCACCCTTTAGAGTTATGGTTCATTTTATGTTGTTTTTCTCTTGTAAACTCTTGGTTTAGAGTTGATATTTGATGAATGGAAAGATTTTGTGGGTTATTCATGAAAACCCCAAAATGAGAATATGAGTAAAAAGAGAAATGGATGAAATGTTAAATGAGGATGATGAATGTGTGTTTTGATGTTGATGTATGAGATAAACATGTATGTTTTGATATTGGGAAACTTGTATTGAAGTAGTTTTGGAAATATTGAAAATATATGAATCCCTTGTATGTTTGATGATGAAATACGAGTTATTTATGTGTTATTTTGAATAAATGACTGACATTGTTGTTATTGGTGGAAATGAGGAAAGATCCTAAGGTTGGAGGAAATTGCGGAGGAGACTTTTAAAGTTACTCCGAACCGGTCCCCAACACTCACCAATAAATAAGTGTCTCTAATTCATACTCACTAAAGTGAATGAGGTATGTGAAAGAGGTAATGTGTTGGTAACTTTATTGTTGATACCCTACCCGAAGAGGTAGTGGTTTATTGTTGTCCTACCTGGAGTGGTAGTGAACTGTTATTGCTGTCCTACTCGGAGTGGTAGTGGACTGTTATTGTTGTCCTACCCGGAGTGGTAGTGGACTGTTATTGTGTCCTACCCGGAGTGGTAGTGGACTGTGATTGTTGCCCTACCGGAGTGGTAGTGGATAGTTGTTGTTGTCCTACCGGGAATGGTAGTGGATTATTGTGAACTCGACCTGCCCGATGTGGTATGGGGTAATAACTCGACATGCCCGATGTGGTATGAGGTAATAACTCGACCTGTCCGATGTGGTATGGGGTTATAACTCGACCTGCCCGATGTGGTATGGGGTAATAACTCGACCTGCCGGATGTGGTATGGGGTAATAACTCGACCTGCCCGATGTTGTATGGGGTAATAACTCGACCTGCCCGATGGGGTATGGAGTAATAACTCGACCTGCCCGATGTGGTATGGGGTAATAACTCGGCCTACCCGATGTGGTATGGAAAATGAAATCGATGAATACGATTAAGTGTGAATACTTGGATGATAAATGTGGATGTCACAATGAATGTCATATGCATGCTATAGGATATATATTATGGGATATATATTCTATAGGATGAATATGAATGACGAGAAATGAGAATGTCACAAAGAATGTCATATGCATGCTACATGATATATAGTATGGGATATATATATTCTATAGGGTGAATATGAGTGATAAAAAGGAAGATGTTAAGAATGATAAAAGTAATATTTAAGCTATATAATATATATTATGTGATATATATACTATAGGGTAAATATGAAGGATGACAATGAGGATGTGAATGATAAAAGTAATATTCATGCCATAGGATATATATTATAGGGTATATATTTTATAGGGTGAATATGAAGGATGAAAATGGAAGATGTTGAGAATGAAGGTAATATACATGCTATAGGATATATTATGGGATATATACTATAGGGTGGATATGAATAATGAGAAGGATGATGTTTCGAACGAACGTAATATGCATACGATAGAATATATATTATGGGATATATATACTATAGGATGAATATGAGTAATGTGGAAATTAAAGGAAGATGATATGAATGTTTACAATTACAGATGTGTGTTTACGAATTATATTAAAGATTAATCGTATTTGAAATGTGGATTATCATGTGATGTTAGTTTTGAACTAATGACTTACTCCCTTGTTTTGTGTGTTGTTCATGATAATCCCATTGTAGGTAAATGAAGGATTTGAAGAGGGAGCTCACTTAGGAAGCTTATGTGTTTATTATGCTGTTTGTCTTTTTCGTTATTTGACATTGTAGTTGATTTGATAACATCATGGAATGAATGTAAATCTGTTTAGGATAATATGAAGATGTGTAGTTATGGACGTTATAACTCTGGGAGACCCATAACTGGTTGTATGTGGTAATTGCTAATTGAATGAATTATGTTTTTCCGCAACATAGATTTGTATGATAATATAATAGGGTAAAGAGTATTTTCAAAGAGTGGTTCTTGAGGGTTTTTAAGTAAGGTGATGACTGTAGGTATGAAAGGATTAAAATAAATGAAAAATTTTCAAGGGTAGAATTTCGGTCCTTACATACGTCACAACAAAAAATAAATAAAATTATGTCACCTCCTAATAATTAATTATAAAATATGCCATATAACTTAGTAGAGGAGGGATCATTTACTCCAAGAGTAAGTTTTTTAAACTTACTTCACATCTTATCCATCAATTCTAGAGAAATTCAATGGTTTGAATTAGTGGGTATATCTAAACAATTGGATTTCCCTAGAATTGGTGGTTAAGACGTGGAGTAAGTTTAAAAAACTTACTCTTGGAGTAAGTGGATCCCTACCCAACTTAGTAAGGGGTACCGCTTAAAGCGGGCAAATAGAGTGCTAATACCTTCCCTAATCCGTAACCGACTCCCGAACGTGGATATCAGAAATCCAAAGCCCAATGTAATTGGGCTAAAATATTTTTCTACATTTTTTACCATAAATGTAATTGGGCTAAGTTCAATCAAGAAGACTTAGGTTTAAGTTATACATTTCTAGATTTTTAAGATGATTGATTGGGTAGAGTCTAAACTGGGTAAACCTTAAATGGAAGTCTCACACTCCTAAAATTGCATCAACTTAAAATAAGACTTGCATACATTCATACATGATTAACATGCTCATGCATTTACATATGATAACATGATTTTGGTACACTAAACTTGGCTTATAACTTACATATTTCATAATCATGCATCATACATATACACATCATGTAGAGGGCTTATCATGCATCAAATAAATGTTTCTCAACACAGTTAATCGATTAAAATTTGTGTTAATTGGTTAAATCAACATTGGAACCCATTAATCTTTTAAGTAATAGACTAATCGATTAAATGAAGTTACAGTAGGTGAAATCTTGAATTTCTTGTGATCGTTAATCGATTAAGTAGTATTTTAAAACCGATTAAGTCCAACAGAAAACATATTTGTATAAAAGTTGACTTTTTCCCCATGTGCTCACATAGATCTTGAAAATTTTAGAATTTAACTTTCATATTCTCTGGGCGAAATTTCTTACTATGGTGAATGGTTTTCATCTTCTTTGACTCAAGAAAAGAGAGAGGATATCCTGATAGAATTAACACATTGTGCTTCATAGTAAAATCATTTTTCTCAAATCGTGCATAATCACACAATTGTAAGGACCCGATTATCATAACCCAAAAATTCTAAAACTTTATTCATGAAGCCAAGTGATTACTTTTGAACGATATTACTTAAAGGATTTGGAAGACCTGTGAGCATACAAATATGACTTATGTTCATGATTCAAATGCGGAAGTAACCAAAAGTATTACACTCATTAAAAATATACCATTACACTTCCTTATACATACATAATCTATGCAATTATCCTTTCTTAAATACTACTTTTAATACCATCATTAAATCAACTTCATTATACACTTAAGAGAAGTTCAATATTACAAAAGAGTTAATCCAACATAGTTCTCATATTACATACATTAATCACACATCATATCAATTACATTAAATAACTACCCTATCTTGTAGTCTTCTCCGCAAGCGTCCAATGCGCTACCTCTACCGCCACAACTTGAACTCAGATACACAACATATGCAAGAAGAGACAAAAGGGAGTAAGAACCAACTACGGCGACTGCAACGTGGAATTACATGGAGCAATAACATTAAAGTAGTGTAACCTATACAACGTCTAACATCAATTATATTAAACATATACCAATCAATCCATTATACCACATAATGTTCATATATCCATTTAGCATACTCATCATATCTCTCTTAGACAATTCATTCAAATCCACACAACATACCATTTATTCAACACAATCTTCAATCAAGATCTCCACACAATAATCTCTTTCAATAAACAATGGCCATACTATTCTAAAGCTATACCATAGTTACATAACATTAAAATACTTTCCCAAGCAACACAATACTTGCAAAACAATACTACAACTAAGGAATTAATCATACATTGCTCCAAGAGCCAATACCACATAGGGCAAGTCTACACCACAAAGGTGATTCAATACCACATCGGGTAAGTCTAAACCACAAAGGTGATCCACTACCACTTAGGGTAGGTCCACACCACAAAGGTGGTCCATTACCTCATCGGGTAAGTCTACATCACAAAGATGTTCCACTACCACTTTGGGTAGGTCCACACCACAAAGGTGGTCAATTACCACATCGGGTAAGTCTACAACACAAAGATGATCCACTACCACTTCATGTAAGTCCACACCACAAAGGTGATCCATTACCTCATCGGTTAAGTCTACATCACAAAGATTTTCCACTACCACTTCGGGCAGGTCCACACCACAAAGGTGGTCCATTACCACATCAGGTAAGTCTACAATACAAAGATGATCCACTACAACTTCGGGTAAGTCAACACCACAAAGGTGGTCCATTATCACATCGGGTAAGTCTACAACACAAAGATGATCCACTACCACTTCGGGTAGGACCACACCACAAAGATGGTCCATTACCACATCGGGTAAGTCTACAACACAAAGATGATCCACTACCACTTCGGGTAGGTCCACACCACAAAGATGGTCCATTACCACATCGGATAAGTCTACAACACAAAGATGATCCACTACCACTCCGGGTAGGTCCACACCACAAAGGTGGTCCATTACCTCATCAGGTAAGTCTACATCACAAAGATGTTCCACTACCACTTCGGGTAGGTCCACACCACAAAGGTGGTCCATTACCACATCGGGTAAGTCTAAAACACAAAGATGATCCACTACCACTTCGGGTAGGTCCACACCACAAAGGTGGTCCATTACCTCATCAAGTAAGTCTACATCACAAAGATGTTCCACTACCACTTCGGGTAGGTCCACACCCCAAAGGTGGTCGATTACCACATCGGGTAAGTCTACAACACAATGATGATCCACTACCACTTCGGGTAGGTCCACACCACCAAGGTGGTCCACAGTACATTTCTTACAAACATGTTATACACATACCATGTTCACATCATCTCATATATAATGGAGGCACTTATCCCTTACATCTCATTTCATACAACAACACAAAACTCACACTATAATCATTTCCCTTGTGTTAATCTCACATTAAGATTTCACCATAACATAAAATATCACATCAATGTCATAAACACAATACATCTCATATCCTACCACAATATAATCACTCACAACATCATCATCACATTATATAATCATGTCCATTTATCACCAACAAGCCGCTCATCACAAAATTATTATTACAAACATACTCATATATGTTTATAACAAATAAACGACTCACAACTTAGTCATTTTCACAAATATACTCATATCTTTTTATCACAATAAACAACTCATAACATATTACTCATCATTCACACAATCGTTTACCGTTAGCACAATATCATCACACATACATACTGTTAATGATAGAACTATCTTTTATGACGGCGTATTACCATAAATGAGTATTTCACTCTTAGTTTAACTAAAGGGTTTTCATACACATCTATACTCATATTTATGGCTAATACCTCTTCATGAAAGATGAAGACTCTCAAATGGACCACAAACTTCCAAGAGAGTTTCTATTGGATAACATTCTCCGATTCTTGAGGGAAATCGGAGAAGATGACTCTAATGAAATACTCTAAGACCACTATGGTCTTCTCCCTCACCTTATGTTGCATAAGCTTCATGGTTCCGCAAAAGAGATTCATCTCCCTCCATCCACTTCAACCTCCATTGTTCCTTTTCCATCTCCAAAGTTCACCAATGTGCCACTAACAAGAAAGGGGAAAGGGTTTTGATGAGTTTTTGAGGTTTAGCGAATGGGAGAGTCGAAATCCGTGGGGATCCGCCATTGGGAGTGAAATGGGAGAAAATATAATGAAGATTAGGGTTTTTTTCTCGCTTGGGCGAGGCTCCCATAATTCTCAAATTTAAAACACTGAGTCTCTCGCTTGGGCGAGGCCCTCTCGCTCAAGCGAGAATCTGGTAGTGTAACGACCCAAAATTCTACCCTTGAAAATTTTCTGCTTTAATCCAATTCCATATATTTAACAATTAATCATAAATTACCGAGTGAATAAGTTTATTTTTAAAGTCTCACTTCACACTCACACCCTATCTTGGAACCATAATTAACCTTCAACATTCCATAGTAGAAAAACATAATTCATTAATATATCCTAGTAACCCCCCGCATACCATTAGCTATGGGTTTCTAAAACACCCATAGCTACATGTATCACGAGTTACTAGTTCCCATGATCACTATCATGTACAAAAGTAATATTCATAGTACAATTAGTCACTTCAATTACAATCCATTAATATTACAAAAAATGGATAAAGAGACATCAAAAAAAAACAAAAGTCTCTAATCCCCTATTCAAAATCATCCTTCTCCGCCCACCTACCTGCAATGGGATTAACATTTACCATGCACAAACAACACAAAGGAATAAGTCATTAATTCAATAAAACTCAATGTCAGTTAATCCACATTTTATAGGTTTCAACAGTAGTATGACTTAAAAACTCTTAAAAACCTTTTTCGTCATCTATACCTTTGAAAAACCATGCTACTTAACTCGAGCTAGAGTCGCTAACCTATTACGGTCGGCTAAAACGAGTTTTATTTTCATTGGCACTCCACCAATACATAAACCATAAATACACCCATCATCACTACAAACATACCCATATATATTTGTAGTGACTAAGTGATTTATCATTTATGTCATTATAGTTCATTTGAGTCATATTTCCATTGGTACTCCCCCAATATTATTTAGTTCGTTTGAGTCATATTTCCATTGGTACTCCCCCAATAATGTTTACTTCAATTGAGTCATCTTTCCATTGGTACTCCCCCAATAATGTTTATTACATATGAGTCTTATTTCCATTGGTACTCCCCCAATAATGTTTAATACATATGAGTCATCTTTCCATTGGTACTCCCCCAATAATGTTTAATACATTTGAGTCATCTTTCCATTGGTACTCCCCCAAAAACGTTTAATACGTTGAGTCATCTTTCCATTGGTACTCCCCCAATAATGTTTAATACGTTGAGTCATCTTTCCATTGGTACTCCCCCAATAATGTTACTTTCATTGAGTCATCCAGAAAGTCCACGCATTTTTTTCACATAATGCATAAATTGAAGACTTATCCTTACCTTGGTGAATGTTGGGTTGGGTTCTCGGTAACTGCACTAGTTCCACCGACACCGCCGTCAACTATAGGATCTCTTCTCAAGCTCTAAGATGAGTCCTAAGGCTCTTTGCTCTTGAAAAGCTCTCTTCTCTCTCTTCTCTTCAAAGTTCTCCCCTTAAAATGTGTTTTGGGTTTATATTTTATAGACATAGTGATAAGTGTAATCGATTACAAGTATAGTGTAATCGATTACACTGTGTAAATTACAGAGGCATCGTCGCGATGTAATCGATTACCAACATGGTGTAATCGATTACATTAATACGATGTAATCGATTACCAGAAGTGTGTAATCGATTACACATTGTAAATTACAAAGGCAGCGTCGCGATGTAATCGATTACCAACATGGTGTAATCGATTACATTAATACGATGTAATCGATTACCAGAAGTGTGTAATCGATTACACATTGTAAATTACAGAGGCATCGTCGCGATGTAATCGATTACCAACATGGTGTAATCGATTACATTGTGTCAGATGTACATATCTGATGCTTTTAATACGATGTAATCGATTACCAGGAGTCTGTAATCGATTACACTGTGTCAGATGCACAGGTCTGATTAGTTTATCAGCATGTAATCGATTACTAGGAGTGTGTAATCGATTATATTACCCAAAATTGCCAAGTATAGCCCAGGATTTCATCCTCCCAGGTGAACCTTTTTCGCTCAAGCGAGTACCTCTCGCTCAAGCGAGGATCCGAGGACTGATACTATAATTTTAAAGACTTAAAATTTGGGGTGTTACAATCCTCCCCCTCTTAAAAGAATTTTCGTCCTCGAAAATCAAGCATACCTCGATTCGAACAAATGAGGGTAATCCTCCCTCATTTCTTGCTCAACTTCCCAAGTAGCATCTCCTTTGTCCACTTGTCTCCACAACACCTTTACCAGAGAAATCTCCTTGCCTCTCAATCTCTTTACACTAGTATCCATGATTTTCACGGGTAACGTCGCAAAAGTCAAATTATCCCTCAACTCTATCGGATCAGACTCAACCACATGAGATGGATCTCTCACATATTTCCTCAACTGAGACACATGAAATACATTATGGAGATTAGACAACAACGGAGGTAGAGCAATACGATATGCTACCGGCCCAATTTTCTTCAGTATCTGATAAGGCCCAATAAATCGAGGAGTCAGTTTACGGGATTTCAAAACTCTACCAATACCGGTAGTCGGAACAACTCTCATGAAAACATGATCTCCCTCATTAAACTCAAGGGGTTTTCGCCTCTTATCATAATAGCTCTTCTGTCGACTTTGGGCGATTATCATATTCTCCCGGATTTTCTTGATTTTGTCCGTTGTCTCCTGAACCACTTCGGGTCCCAATACCAAGTTCTCCCCAGTTTCAAACCAACTCACTGGAGTTTGACACTTCCTACCATACAACGCCTCATAAGGTGCCATCCCGATACTCGAATGAAAGCTATTGTTAGGTGAATTCGATCAAAGGTAACATACTATCCCAACTTCCTGGTTGTTCCAAGACACAAGCCCTTAGAAGATCTTCCAATGATTGTATAGTTCTTTCCGACTGACTGTCCGTTTGAGGATGATAAGCTGAACTTAACTTCAACTTAGTTCCCAATGCGGACTGTAAACTAGTCCAAAAGTTGGAAGTAAAACGGGGATCTCTATCTGACACAATGCTCAACGGTATCCCATGCAACCGAACGACTTCCCATATATACAGTTCCGCCAATCGTTCTAGGGAGTACCTCATGTTCAACGACAAGAAATGAGCAGACTTAGTCAACCGATCGACTATTACCCATATTGAGTCGTACCCTTTCCGAGTCTTCGGAAAACCAGACACAAAATCCATGGTGATACTGTCCCACTTCCAAACGGGAATTTCTAGGGATTGTAACTCCCCTGCTAGCCGCTGATGCTCAATCTTGGCTTTCTGACATACCAAACAACTCGAGACATACGAAGCCACATCCCTCTTCAACCCTGACCACCAAAACAATTTCTTCAAATCTTGGTACATCTTGGTAGTTCCCGGGTGGAAGCTCATCTTGCCCTTATGAGACTCTTCCAAAATACTCTTCCGTAATTCCTCATCATGAGGCACACAAACCCTCCCTTTATAACGCAGCATTCCACTAGGGTCTGATGGGAAATCAGTTTCCTTGCCACTTTGCATTAAATCCCGTTTTGCCATTATCTCAACATCCTCAACTTGCAAAACTCGGATTTTTTCAAACAGTTCATTGGTGACCTTCAACATTCCCAAAATCATACTACGAGGCTTAATCTGAACATCCAAATTCATATCCCTGAACTCCTCAATCAGTTTCCCTTCCCTAATCATCAAAGCCGGCATGTGTAAAGATTTCCGACTTAGCGCATCAGCCACTACATTGGCCTTTCCCGGATGGTACTGCAATCCAAAATCATAATCTTTGAGGAATTCTATCCACCGTCTCTGTCTCATATTCAATTCCTTTTGGTCAAATAGGTACTTCAAACTCTTGTGATCGCTGTACACCTCAAATCTCACGCCATAGAGATGGTGTCTCCATATTTTTAAAGCAAAAACCACTGCGGCCAATTCCAAATCATGAGTAGGGTAGTTCTGTTCGTGCGTCCTTAACTGACGAGAAGCATAGGCAACCACTTTCCCTTCTTGCATCAGGACACAACCCAAACCTTGCTTGGAAGCCTCACAATAGACACTGAAATCCTTATCGGTACAGGGAAGAACCAACACTGGTGCCGTAGTCAACCTTCTTTTCAACTCTTGAAAGCTTTCTTCTCAACGAAGTGTCCACACATATGGTTCTCCTTTCCGAGTGAGCTTAGTCAATGGTAGTGCCAACTTCGAAAATCCTTCAATGAATTTCCGATAATACCCTGCCAAACCCAGAAAGCTCCTGATCTCTGTGACTGACTTGGGCACCGCCCATTCCATAACCGCTTCAACCTTTGAAGGATCCACTGCCACTCCTTCCTTGGATATAACATGCCCAAGAAAGCTTACCGATTCCAACCAAAAATCACACTTGGACAGCTTTGCATACAACCGATTTTTACTAAGAAGCTCTAGCACAACCCTTAGGTGCTCAACATGCTCCTCTCGGCTTTTGGAGTAAACCAAAATGTCATCAATGAATACCACTACGAATGAATCCAAATACGGATGAAAAATCCGATTCATGTAGTCGGTAAATATTGCTGGGGCATTTGTTACACCAAAAGGCATGACCAAATATTCAAAATGTCCATACCTTGTCCTAAAAGCAGTTTTAGGAATGTCTTCTGATCTCACCCGAAGTTGGTGGTAACCTGACCGAAGGTCAATTTTTGAAAATACTACCGCCCCCTCAACTGATCCATCAAGTCATGGATCCGAGGCAACGGATACTTGTTCTTAATAGTGACCTTATTCAACTGCCGGTAGTCGGTACATAACCGCATACTACCATCCTTTTTCTTAACCAACAAAACAGGCGCACCCCATGGCGAGACGCTTGGACGAATGAACTTCTTTGCCAACAAGTCCTCAACCTGCTTTTTCAATTCAGTCAATTCTAACGGTGCCATCCTATAAGGAGCTATAGAGATGGGTCCCGTTCCAGGTACCAAGTCAATAGAGAATTCGACTTCTCTCACTGGAGGCAACTACGGAATATCACCAGGAAATACCTCAGGGAACTCACGAACTATCTGAATATCCTGCACCTTAGGTTTCTCAACACTTTCCAAGGATGCCAACAACAAAAACACGGCTCCTCCCTCCTTACAGGAAGTTCTGACTTCCTTTGCCGATAACGGTTTCATGACATTAACCTCATCAAAACCCTCATCTAGATTCCCGAATACCACGGTCTTATTGGCACAATTAAGCATTACCTGATTCGCAGACAACCAGTCCATCCCCAGAATTATATCCAACTAGGATAGTGGTAAGCAGATTAAATCCACGGTAAAAGTCTTACCGTTTACCACTACTGGACATCGAGACACTATTGTCGACACTACCACAGGCACATCAGTTGGGGTGGATACGACCAAGTCGAAAAGCAACGACTCAGCTTGCAAATTCAGCCTATCCACACAATCATTAGATACAAAGGAGTGTGTCGCTCCCGAATCAAACAACACTAAAAGAGGAATACCTGACACCATGCAATTACCTTTTATCAGGCCAACTACGCCTGATGCCTCTGCACCGCTCATGGTGAACACTCTGCCAGTGGTTCGACGTCGTTTAACCCTCACAACATTCACGCTCTGCGGTAGCTTAGGACAATTCCTTCGAACATGCCCAACCTCCTTGCAATGAAAACAAGTGAGTGGTCGGTGGGGAGTAAGGTTTCCTCTCCTCATGGAATGCCTTCCCTTTCCTTTTTCCGTGAGGGAAGTTCCGTTGAGGTCCAAAGTGCTTGGGAGGAACCACCTTAGACGTCGCCGCCTTATCAGCTGCCAAATCATCTTCATACACCCTACACTTGTTCACTAGGGTAGGGAAATCGGCAATCTCTTGGTGCCCAAACATGCTTTTCAACTTGGGCCTCAAACTCGATTCGAACTTGGCGCATTTGGACCTTCCGTCCATTTCTAACTCGGCGTAGGGTCAAAACCGGGCCAACTCCTCAAACTTGGCCGCATAGTCTCCGACTGACATATTCCCCTGTTCCAGCTTCAGGAATTCCATCTCCTTCTTCCTCATCAAATCAGCAGGAAAGTACTTGTGTAGGAACTTCTCCTTGAAAGTGCCCCAGGAGATCAGTCGACCGTCGGCTTCCATCTGCCGCCGAGTATATTCCCACCAATTCTCAGCCTCGGTCACCAGCATGTAAGTAGCATAGGTGATTTTCTGAGCCTCAGTGCAGTTCATGGCTCTGAAAATCCGCTCTAACCCTTGAATCCATTCAATGGCCGCATCCGGAGCGAATCCACCGTGGAACTGACTGGGTTTTCTCCTGCAGAATTCATCCAGACCTCGGTATTCAGCCGGCCCAGGTGGAACCAATGGTTGCGAACTCGGACTTGGGGTCGCGTTCTGGTTCAGGAGTTGTAGGTTCTCGTTCATGTTCATCAGCACTGCAGCAATCTGAGCCAATAAGTCATTCTGACCCGATCCTCTTCCTCTTCCCCTTCCAGACATCTCCGTATTGGGTACCTGTTTATCTCTTCTCACTTGTCAGTAAACCAGGTTTAACTAAACAAATCAACAAATAACCACACAACAGTTCACATAAACCACATAATCCAATCATTTTGAAGTTACAAAGAAGCAAGTAAGGCCATACCCTAGGCTACAGGACTAACTATGCTCTGATACCATATTGTAACGACCCAAAATTCTACCCTTGAAAATTTTCTGCTTTAATCCAATTCCATATATTTAACAATTAATCATAAATTACCGAGTGAATAAGTTTATTTTTAAAGTCTCACTTCACACTCACACCCTATCTTGGAACCATAATTAACCTACAACATTCCATAGCAGAAAAACATAATTCATTAATATATCCTAGTAACCCCCCGCATACCATTAGCTATGGGTTTCCAAAACACCCATAGCTACATGTATCACGAGTTACTAGTTCCCATGACCACTATCATGTACAAAAGTAATATTCATAGTACAATTAGTCACTTCAATTACAATCCATTAATATTACAAAAAATGGATAAAGAGACATCAAAAAAACAAAAGTCTCTAATCCCCTATTCAAAATCATCCTTCTCCGCCCACCTACCTGCAATGGGATTAACATTTACCATGCACAAACACACAAAGGAATAAGTCACATTAATTCAATAAAACTCAATGTCAGTTAATCCACATTTTATAGGTTTCAACAGTAGTATGACTTAAAAACTCTTAAAAACCTTTTTCGTCATCTATACCTTTGAAAAACCATGCTACTTAACTCGAGCTAGAGTCGCTAACCTATTACGGTCGGCTAAAACGAGTTTTATTTTCATTGGCACTCCACCAATACATAAACCATAAATACACCCATCATCACTACAAACATACCCATATATATTTGTAGTGACTAAGTGATTTATCATTTATGTCATTATAGTTCATTTGAGTCATATTTCCATTGGTACTCCCCCAATATTATTTAGTTCGTTTGAGTCATATTTCCATTGGTACTCCCCCAATAATGTTTACTTCAATTGAGTCATATTTCCATTGGTACTCCCCCAATAATGTTTACTTCAATTGAGTCATCTTTCCATTGGTACTCCCCCAATAATGTTTATTACATATGAGTCTTATTTGCATTGGTACTCCCCCAATAATGTTTAATACATATGAGTCATCTTTCCATTGGTACTCCCCCAATAATGTATACATTTGAGTCATCTTTCCATTGGTACTCCCCCAATAACGTTTAATACGTTGAGTCATCTTTCCATTGGTACTCCCCCAATAATGTTTAATACGTTGAGTCATCTTTCCATTGGTACTCCCCCAATAATGTTACTTTCAATGAGTCATACAGAAAGTCCACGCATTTTTTTCACATAATGCATAAATTGAAGACTTATCCTTACCTTGGTGAATGTTGGGTTGGGTTCTCGGTAACTGCACTAGTTCCACCGACACCGCCGTCAACTCTAGGATCTCTTCTCAAGCTCTAAGATGAGTCCTAAGGCTCTTTGCTCTTGAAAAGCTCTCTTCTCTCTCTTCTCTTCAAAGTTCTCCCCCTAAAATATGTTTTGGGTTTATATTTTATAGACACAGCGATAAGTGTAATCGATTACAAGTATAGTGTAATCGATTACACTGTGTAAATTATAGAGGCATCGTCGCGATGTAATCGATTACCAACATGGTGTAATCGATTACATTAATACGATGTAATCGATTACCGGAAGTGTGTAATCGATTACACATTGTAAATTACAGAGGCATCGTCGCGATGTAATCGATTACCAACATGGTGTAATCGATTACATTAATACGATGTAATCGATTACCAGAAGTGTGTAATCGATTACACATTGTAAATTACAGAGGCATCGTCGCGATGTAATCGATTACCAACATGGTGTAATCGATTACATTGTGTCAGATGTACATATCTGATGCTTTTAATACGATGTAATCGATTACCAGGAGTCTGTAATCGATTACACTGTGTCATATGCACAGGTCTGATTAGTTTATCAGCATGTAATCGATTACCAGGAGTTTGTAATCGATTATATTACCCAAAATTGCTAAGTATAGCCTAGGATTTCACCATCCCAGGTGAACCTTTTTCGCTCAAGCGAGTACCTCTCGCTCAAGCGAGGATCCGAGGAATGATACTATAATTTTAAAGACTTAAAATTTGGGGTGTTACAGGCAGTATGTCACATTCTTCAGGATTGTCACCACATCTTAAGGAATATAAATTTAGGGTGTTACAACAATCATTTTTGTTGGATATTATGAGATTTTTGGGAAGGGTTTAGCTTCTGTTCATAAGTGTTGTATTAGCACAATTAGGTGTAGATTACATGTATACACTTCTGTAGACGATTGATTTGTATTCTCTTAGGTGTGTTGGTGTCATCTTGTAAGAGAGAATAGGATTTGGGAAATCCTAGCTACGGTTAGGTGCTATTAGTATTCACTTAAGCAAGAGTCTTGGTTGGGAGTTAGAAGTCGTTGGGATCAAACCGTTAGAAGTTGTATTGACTATCCACTAGAAGTGGGTGAGAATGTCAAACCATTAGTAGCTCTAGGGCCAATAAGGAAGTCTTGTAATTGGAAGAGTGTTTGTAAATATTTATTCCTATAGTGAATAAAATCTCCCAAGATCAGAAGGGAGGCTCGGAAGTAGATTGCACGTGGACAAGCAAACGAAACAGGATAAATATTGTCATCTTCATTTTTATTTATCCCTTATCTCTTTACATTTCAGTTTATCTATGTTTATCATACTTATAATAAATTGCTTATTGAATTTATTGCATGCTCTGAATCTGTAATCATATAGGCGTAAGTTCATTGGGTAGATTACATCTAAGGTTGGGTAGATCACTAAAAAATTTCTATGTGAAAACCATTTTCAAGAAAATAAGAAATGGGTCAATCGATTAAACCTAGTGTTAATCAATTAAGTGCAACTAATATTAATCAATTAAGAACATTGTTAATTGATTAAGCAATTAGATTTTTCAAAACTTTTCATTAACAAGAAAAGCGGGAATTGTGATATGCTATACCTATTCAGACCCCCCCCCCCCCCTCTCTAGTTGTTTGTAAGTCCTTGTTATCAAACATATAAAACTCCAAAGACATTCAACAGACCGTAGAGGTCTTGGCTATGCAAATAGTCATGTGGTTAAAAATAAGAGTGTCTTAGGAAAAACAATGATGGGAAGCACTATAGAGTTTAATAAAAAGTGTCCATAGTAATCCTCTTTTTAAAATAAAATCTAGGATACCTAAACTTATACCTACTTGTTCTTGGCCAATATAGATGGGTAGAGAAAGGTGCTAACTCACTAGGACCCAAATCATATTTGATACCTAACGTAACATGATTGTTTCGCAGGAAAGCTTGTAAGCTGCAACTAAAATGTGGTACTTGGACAACAATTGTTCCAAGCATCTGACTAGTAACAAGAATAAATTATTTGTTCTAAATCCATGGGACAAGGGATTTGTCACTTATGAGGACAACACTGAAGGAAAGATACTTGGAATTGATCATATCAGAAAGCCACCTTCTACTACAATAGGAGTACTCTAAGTTGAGAAATAGTTAATTATGTGACATGGGCTATCATGTGTCGTTCTACCCCGAAAAATTCATCATCATGGATAAGATGTTAAACTCATAGGTAAATGAATGAACAATATTTATTTGATTCCATTGAATGATATTCTTATGAAAAATAAATGTTTAGCAGTAAATGATATGATGCATGGCTTTGGCATATGAGTCATATACACATGGACCATTTGAATAAATTGATTAAGAAAAATCTTGTAGTTAGCTTACCTAAAATGAAATTTGTTAAAGACAAATTTTTTGATGCATTTCAAAATGGTAAGCAAACTAAAGTTTCTTTCAACCTAAATCATATAGTTTCTTCTGATAGGCTATTACAATTATTACATATGGATTTGTTTGGTCCTTCTCGGGCAATAAGTTTTGGTGGAACCTTTTATGCTCTTGTAATAGTAGATGATTTTTCAAGATTTACTTGGACTCTCTTTTTTGTTCATACAAATGAGACATTTGATGCCTTCCGCAAATATGCGAAAAGAGTCCAAAATGGAAAAATATCTAAAAAACGATGCTATTAGAAGTGATCACGGGGGAAAGTTTCAAAATACTTCTTTTGAAGAATTTTTGATGAGTATGGAATATCACAGAATATTTCTACTCCTAAAACATCACAACAAAATGGTGTTGTAAAGAGAACGAATAGGTCCTTGAAAGAGCTAGCCCATGCCATGTTGAATGAAACCAATCTTCAATCCATATATTTTTGGGTAGATGCGGTTAGTACAGCTTGCTATGTGTCCAACCGTGTTTCAATAAGACCTATTCTATAGAAAACCTTGTAAGAGTTGTATAAAGGTAGAAAATTAAATATTTCTCATTTTCATGTCTTTAGGTTGTAAATGTTTTGTTTTAAATAATGGCAACGACTTGGTAAATTCGATTCAAAAAATGATGAAGGAATTTTCCTTGGTTATTCTCGTACAAGTAAAGCGTATATAATTTACAATAGGAGACCTTTAGTGTAACGACCCAAATTCTACCTTGAAATGTTTTCTCATTTTAACGCATGCGAACATGTATTTTCCTTTTATCTTATAATTGGTAACCCAAGGTACGTTACATTAGTTACCTTGATTATTTTCCGATCATTTTAATGTGCAGTATTCATGCACACATCCATAAGGCAGAAAAATATAATTCATATTAATGTCCCCCATCTACTTAGGACATACGAATAGTTATGGGTTTCCAAAATCATAATACTCAAGGTTACAAACATCTAAAAGTATAGTGGTCATGATTACATGTGTTGAAATTCGCAAATAGTTAGTTATGATACAAAAAGTGCAAATAAAGGAATCCATATTTAAAAGCTCCTAAAGCTCCAAGTCAAGCGTCCTTAATTTATCCAATTACAAGAAATGGGATTATCATAAACAATATATAGAAAACACAAAGGAATAAGTCAATAAACTCAACATAATCATATGATAATCCACATTCAATAAGGTTAATAAGCAGTTATATCGTAACATATAAATAATACTTCACTTATATTTCCACTTTGTTATCTTCATCATTCCACATTTTACTCGAACTCATCGTTATCCATTCCTCATATCCATACGTAATTCCATCCTTTCTTTTCATAAATCATATATCTCATTTATGTTTACCTTGGTTCATTTATCTTACCACATAGGGCCAGTCATACATTGCTACGAGTAGCCAATACCACGAGGGCAAGTCATACATTACTACGAATAGCCAATACCACGAGGGCAAGTCATACATTGCTACGAATAGCCAATACCACGAGGGCAAGCCATACATTGCTACGAATAGCCATTACCACGAAGGCAACTCATACATTGCCACGAATAGCCATTACCACGAAGGCAACACATACATTGCTACGAATAGCCATTACCACGAAGGCAACTCATACATTGCTACGAATAGTCATTACCACGAAGGAAACTCATACATTACTACGAATAGCCATTACCACGAAGGCAACTCATACATTGCTACGAATAGCCATTACCACGAAGGCAACTCATACATTGTGACGAATAGCCATTACCACGAAGGCAACTCATACATTGCTCAACGAGCAAATACCAACAAAGGGCAAGTCATACATTGTTCCACGAGCCAATACCACAAAGGGCAAGTCATACATTGCTCAACGAGCCAATACCACAAAGGGCAAGTCATACTTTGCTCAACCTCTTAAGGGAGCTAAAAATAGGTTTTCTTCCCATTATATATAATCAGAAAATCCACGCATTCTCTATCATCATATACAATTAAACACTTCTCCTTACTTTGGTGCGTGTTGGGGTTGGTTTTGAGTAACTTTACAAGTTTCCTTCACTTCCTCCTCCAACCTTAGGATCTTTCCTCATCCCCACCAAACAACAACAAAAGTCAGTAATTCATTCACAATAATATACACACAACTCATATTACATTTGCAAACATATATGATATTCACATATTTCCGATGTTTCCAAAACTACTTTCATTAGAAGTTTCTAAACATTAAAATATACATATTCATCTTCTATTTTACATTAGAACACAAACTCATCTTCTTCATCTACCATTTCACCCATTTTCCTCTTTTTCCACATTTTCATTTTGGGGGTTTTGGGGTTTTCATGAATCAACCCACAAACCCTTTCCATTCTTTGAATACTAACTCTAAACCAAGAGTTTACAAGAGAGAAACTAAGTAAATCGAACCACAACTCAAAAGGAAGAGTTTCCATGGTTTCACACATTTTTTAGAAGAGATCCAATACACCCAAAACGAGTTTGAAAGGGAGAAAGAGAGTTAGAATCAAGAGATTTACCTCTTCTCAAGCTTCTAGTTGATTCCCAAGAATCCTTGCTCTCAAAATCACCTCCTTCTCTCTTATCTCTCAACTTATAACCCTAAATGTGTTTGAGGGTTTCTATTTTAAAGTTCCAGTGTCGGGTTCTCGCTCAAGCGAGGATCCTCCAGTGTCTACACCCTTCTCCCTCGCCCAGGCGAGCCAAATATCACTCAGGCGAGAATCCTTCAGTATATCTCAATATTCCACTCACCCAGGTGAGCCATCTCTCGCCCAGGTGAGCCCTTTCTCGCTCAAGCGAGATTTCCAGATAAAATCCTGGGAGAAACTCTAACCCTCTCACTTGGGCGAGGCCCTCTCGCTCAAGCGAGAATCTGGCAGTATGTCCCACTCTTGAGGAATTCATGCATGTATCATTTGATGAAACTAGCCCCTCTAAGGAGGATAAAGTTGTTTTTGATGATGATGATTTACCAAGAACTTATCAAGGAGTAGCACCCATTATTGAGGAAACAAGCAACCTTGAGCGAATTTAGATAGATGATGATCTAGCTCAGTATGATGAGCATTCACACTTTGAATTGCCCAAGGAATGGATAACTCACAATGACCATCCTATTGACAATATCATTGGTGATATAAAGAGGAGAGTTTTTACTCGCTTTAATTTAAATGATGCCTGTTTAAACATGGCTGTTGTATGTCAAATTGAGCCATCAAAAATTGATGATGCTATTGATGATGAGCATTGAATTCTTGCTATGAAAGAAGAGCTCAATCAATTTTAGAGAAATGAGGTTTGAGAACTTGTTCCTAAACTAAACAATAAGCATGTTATAGGAACTCGATGGGTTATATGTAACAAATATGATGAAAATGACATTATCATATAAGTAATAGATGGAAACTAAGAGGGGGTGATGAATTAGTTGTTGGGAGTAATGGTTAATTTTTATGCCATAATATCAAAATGTGATGAAGCAGAAATATTACCAAATAAAATTTCAAATAGAAATAGAAACAGTTAAGAGAAGAGAGAAAGAACACATATGTTATACTGGTTCACCATCTTGTCCACCGAATGTTACACCTAGTACTCTTGCAGAACAAGAGATTTCTTTACAAGATATTTTGAGTTGAAATTATAATTTATCTCTTTGAGACTCCTTGTATCTTACACACTCATAAATACCTCACACCCTTGGAAAATAACATTTCCAAGTCCTATCTTTCTCCTTTTCATCACACCCTTGTGATGACAAGTTTTACAAAAAGATTTGAAGAATAAATTCTAGGTCATGATTGCCTTTACAAGATATAACAATTCTATAACTTGAAATCCTCTTGCTGTCAATACACTTAGTATACAATTGCTCTTGAAAATTTTTAAGTTTGATAAACTTTAGAACTTCCACGTAAAGCAACTTCAGAAAAAGTCTGAAAGTTTAGAACAATAGATGCATGAAAAGTGCAGAGAATTGTATATGAAAATTGTGTGTATGTTACGATCAAGTTCTCTTTTGAAATGGGTGTTTCAATGCCTTTAAATAGGCTTCCAATAAACCAATATACCCTTCCTTGAAGTTGGAAACGATGGAATGAAATCCATTTAGTTTGGATGAAAGTTGTTCAGTTTGGATTTGAAAATCTGGTCATAAGATCTCTTTGTAATTTGTTACATCGTGTTATATTCGATTATCCAAAATATATGTTCAGTAATAAGCGGTTACTACTTTATAGTAATCGGTTACACTGTACTAAATTTGGTGGGTAACATTCTACTCAATTAGGTAACCTGTTATATAGTCCTAGTATTTTGTTACTCACTATTACACAGTTCAAGTAACCTATTACCTAGGTCTATTAACATGTTACTCACGTCAAATAATCTGTTACTTAGCATTTTGAAAATTGTTTACATTGTCCAAGAGTTTTCCAATTTCTTTCAGAATAGTTTTATCTTCCATTTAAGCATTGATTACGAAATATAATAGAGTGTAAATGATAAAAGTACACATTGAAGACTTAGACTTTTTTTCCTTCAAGCTTTATATTCTTTGTCTTCAACATCTTCTTCATTTTTCCTTCTTTTTGTGATCTTGGTGTCTTCATCAAAACCGTGTCAAGGTCAGGAGTAGGATATTCTTTACATATTATTAGAAATAAAGCTAGACTAGTAGCACAAGGCTATAATGAATTGATTTTGATGAAACTTTCGCTCATGTGGCTAGACTTGAGGCTATTAGGCTATTACCTGTATATGCACGTTCTTTAAAATTTCAATTATATCAAATGGACGTAAAGAGTGTCTTTCTTAATGGGTATATACAAGAAGAGGTGTATGTGACAACCTCTAGGTTTCGAGAGTCTCGTATGACCGTTTAAGATACATTTTAAGTGAAAAGGGTTTTTCGAAAGGCAAGGTTGACACTACACTTTTTATATAGAAAATAAATCATCATAATTTGTTTGTAAAAATTTATATGGATGATATTATTTTTGGTTCAACTAACGATGAATTCTATAGAGAATTTTGTAAGATGGTGCAAGGTGAATTGGAAATGTTCATGATGGGAAAGTCGACTCATATCAAGCAAATGGAGGATGGTATCTTCGATAGTCAGTCCAAATATTGCAAGGATATTCTTAAAATATTTTAAATGGACGGATGCAAAGAGAATGCAACTACTATGGGATCTAACACATGTAACACCTCAAACTTTATTTCCCATAAGTTTAGTGGGACTCGGGAAGTCTGGGATTTACTGACCTATTCTCGCTTGAGCGAGAGAATGTCGCCCAAGCGAGGAGCTCAGGATTTCTCCCAGGATTTCTCTAGAATTCTCGCCTGAGCGAAAGTTGGCTCGCTTGAGCAAGAAGGAGGCTGTGGAGGCTGTTGAAATCTTGTAAGGACCCAAATTCTACCCTTGAAATTTTTTCTTTTATTTTAATCCTTCATGCTCAATTTTCCCATGCTACACCAAACATACTTTTCCTTTAACCTCTTAATTCATTCATTTCTTTAATTATATAATAACTCTAATCATACAACATCGGTTTCATACCATAATACACCTAGTGCAGAAAACATAATTCATATTAACGTCTCCCAGTAACTACCGCATACAACTAGCTATGGGTTTCCAAAATACCCATAGCTACAAATATCCGAAGTTACAACATCCAATATTACAATTATCCAAGTAGCATTCAATTAGTCATAGTAAAAAATAACAAAATAAGATAATCCAGGTTTTAAGCTCCTAAAGCATCAAACCAAGCATCCTCAACTATCCTGTTTACCTGCAATGGGATTATCAATGGTAAATACACACAACATACAAATGAGTAAGTCATTAATACAATAAATACCATTATAAGATAATCCACATTTTAAAGGGTTAGTAAACCATTTTTAAATTCATTTTTGCAACATCACTTGAGCCAAAGTTTGTTACATCGCTTGAGCCAAAGCTTCGCTACATAACTTGAGCCAAAGTATCGCTACATAACTTGAGCCAAAGTATCGCTACATAACTTGAGCCAAAGTATCGCTACATAAATTGAGCCAAATTATCGCTACATAACTTGAGCCAAAGTATCGCTACATAACTTGAGCCAAAGTATCACTACGTAACTTGAGCCAAAGTATCGCTACATAACCTGAGCCAAAGTCGCTAACCAATCATGGTCGGCTAAAAACGTGTTTTCTTTTCATTGATACACCATCAATTCATAAACAGTAAATCCACACAATCTTTATTACAAACATACCCATATATGTTTACAATAAATAAGCGATTCACAACTTTAGGATCTTTCCTCATTCCCACTATATAACACAATGTTAGTCATTTATTCCAAATAACATATAAACAACTCATATTGCATCTTTAACCATACAAGAGATTTAACACATTCTCAATGTTTCTAAACTACCTTCATTATAAGTTTACAAACATCTAAAACATACATATTCATCTCATATTTCAACATTAGAGTGCATACTCATCTTCTACATCTAACATTTTACCCATTTTCCTCTTTAACCACATTTTCATTTTAGGGTTTTGGGGTTTTCATGAATCAACCAACAAACCCTTTCCATTCTTGAATTATCAACTCTAAACCAAGAGTTTACAAGATAAAAACAACATAAAACGAACCATAACTCAAAAGGATGAGTTTCCATGGTTTCTCACATTTTGAGAAGAGATCCAACATACTCAAAACAAGTTTCAAAGGGAAGAAGAGAGTTAGAATCAAGAGTTTTACCTCTTCTCAAGCTTCTAGATGATTCACAAGACTCCTTGCTCTTGAAAATGCTCTCTTCTCTCACTTCTCTCTAGGTTATCCCCCAAAAATGTGTTTGGGGTCCCTTATTTAATGTAACAGCGTCGGGTTCTCGCTCAAGCGAGCCCATTCTCGCTTAGGCGAGAAAATCCCGCCTTTTTAAAATTTCAGATCTGACGCTCTCGCTCAAGCGAGAATCTCACAGCCTTGACAGGCCCAGAATGTCACTTCTCGCCCAGGCGAGGAAACTCTCGCTCAGGCGAGACAACTCTTGCTCAAGCGAGACGATTCTCGCTCAGGCGAGAATCCTTCAGTGTTGCCCAGGATTCCACTCACCCAGGTGAGCCTCTCTCGCCCAGGCGACACTTTTCTCGCTCAAGCGAGACTCCTAGGGCTAACACTATAATTTAAAGACTTCAAATTTAGGGTGTCACAAATATCGCCTGGGCGAGAATCCCTCGCTTGAGCGATAGCATTAGTGTTTGAAATTTTAAAAGGCGGGGATTTCTCGCTTGAGCGACGTGTTCTGGCTTGAGCGAGAATTTGAAAACCTAAACCCTAAAATAGAACCACAAACACGAAATAGAGGGAGGTTCTTTTGAGAAAAGAGAAGAAGAGGCGATTTTCTTAGAAAGAGCTCGTGTAGAGGCTAAGAGAAGCTAGAGGAGAGGTAAACCCCTTGATTTTAACACTCATTCTCGTTTTGAAACTCATTTTGAGTATTTGGATCTCTTCTCTTGGGTTGGAAAACCACATGACCCTCTCTTTTGGGTTGTGGTTCGTTTTATCTAACTTTTCTCTTGAAAACTCGTAGTGTAGAGTTTGTATTTGGAAATAGTGTTAGTAAAATGTTGATGTTTGGAAACCCCAAAAACCTAGAAACGAATATGGTGATGGAAATGGGTGAAATGTCAAGTTGGGAATTTGGTTTATGAGTTGCAATGTGGAATGAGGGGTTAGAACGTTTATGATTTACATGTTTAGAATTCCTAATGGGGATGGTTTTGGAAAACATCGAGATATGAACTACTCTTATAGATGAATATATATTATGAAGTTATTTATATGATATTATGAATATATTATTGATTGTGGCTATTGTGTGTGGTGTGAATGAGGAAATACCCTAAGGTTGGAGGAGGTGGAGGAGAGACTAACAAGTTACCAAACACCAATGCCAACGCACACCAAGGTAAGGGAGAAGCATTTCCATTATTAATGATATAATGTGAAAGGTAAGTTTATTGAGCATGTTATTATGAGAATAGAGTTATTGTTATCATTGGATGAAAATTGTATTGATTCGCCTTTGTGGCATAGACTTGCCCTACATGATATTGATTCGCTTTTGTGGCATAGACTTGCCCTACGTGGTATTGATTCTCCCTTGTGGCATAGACTTGCCCTACGTGGTATTGAATTAACTGCTATTAAATGTGGTTGAGTAATTGTAGTATGATGGTTTATTTGATCTGATTATCTATTTAAGTTAAACTTACATTTAAATATGTTCGCAATATTATTTTATATTGACTTATAAACACTGATTATCATAAACTTGATGTCTTACTCCTTTGTATTTCTTGTTGGTTGTATTTGTGGTACTCAATGTGCAGGTAAAGAAATTAACTAGTAGACTTCGACGACCTTGTAGTGTAGACTTTCGATTGTTGATGTAATAGTGAAATTATGGTGTTGTTTTGCGATATGCACTTGTTTTGTATCTATTAACTTAACTAGTGGACATGTATTTTCCGTTACTAGTGAATTGATGTATGATTGGTATGTATGTAAGGACAGAGTCCTCCTTTGAAATTATAAGGTGAAATTATGGGTTATGAACCCCAAAATATTTTGGCAGGTAAATTAGTTATTATCGAGTTTGAAGTTTAATCATCTTGTAAATGCTAAAATTAAAGTAAGGGGTGAGGGAATGGTTCCTAATATTTGTATGTTTTAAAAAAAACGGACATAATTTTTAAGGTATAATTTGGGTCCTTACAACACATATGTCGATATAGACAAGGCTGTTAAATGTATAGACATAACCAAGTATCGAGGTATGATCGGTTCCCTTTTTTATCTTATTGCTAGTACACATGATCTTATGTTTAGTGTTTACTTGTGTGCACGATATCAATCTAAACCCAATGAGTCATATTTTCTCGCTGTCAAAAGAATTATAAAATATTTGAAAGGAAAGACAAATGTTGGACTATGGTATCCAAAGGTAAGTGTGTGTGACTTGGTTGGCTATTCAGATTCAGATTATGTTGGTTGCAAACCGGGAGGAAAAGTACTAGTGGTACTTGTCATATCTTAGTAAATGCTTTAGTATCATGGTCATGCAAGAAGTAAGGCTATGTTTCTCTAAGTACTTCTTAGGCATAATACATTGTAGTAGGTAGTTGTTTTGCCTAGATTTTGTGGCTTAATTAACAATGGTGTGATTATAGATTAGACTTGGGATGCCTTCCTTTGAAATGCGATAACAAGTGCTATAAACCTCACTAAGAATCCAACAACGCATTCTAGAACCAAACACATTTATGTAAGATACCACTTCTTAAGGGACAATCTCCAAAGGAAAGATGCATTCTTAGATTTTGTTGATACTCATGACTAACTTGCAGACATATTCACTAAGCTTTTAACAAAAGAACCTTTTTATATAATTAGAAGAGAACTAGGCATTTTAGATGAAGTTGACTTGTCTTAACATGTTTATATTCATATATGTTTGCTTCATGATGATTATTGCATGCCTTTGTGTTCTCTTATATTTTTAAATGCTTCAATTTTTACATGTTTTTTGGTCAATAATCAGTTACTTGGTAGAGCAACCGATTAACAGACATTGGGACTCTTGAAGGATTTAATATATGAGGATAGTAGGTGACTACTCTAGGTGAGTACCAATTTTTCGATGAGGCAAAATGATTGGGTAAGTGATTATTGTGGAGAGTAAACAATTACCTAAAGTGAATTTTTGAAAACTGGTATTGCATTTAGTGAGTAACCGATTAGTCAATATGAGTAACCGATTATTTTGTGTTCTTTAAATGTGTGGTTTCCATTTTTTCGGACATCCCCATTCTCTCAAACTATGGCCCCCCTCCACTTCTGAAAAATCCATTTCTTGCTCATTTAACTTGAAATTTGTGGCTATTCATATCACATTTTTTATTCTAAATACATTCCAATTACTATAAAGTTTAGAGCATCCAATAAAAAACCCCAATTTCAAAAATCCCAAAACCTATAAATTTCAAACCTTCATTTTCATGGCTTCTTCATCAAGAACTAAGAAGCAACTCTCCAATGCTTCTCAAAGGTGTCAACAGACTACTTCTGAGGCTAATCCATTGGATTTAGCACGACTTCTTGCAAAGGAGAACAACACTCTTTGTTCACAAAATGTTTCCCTGGGAGACCATTGATTGTTCCTAAGCAAGGTAAGCTATACACTTTTGAATATATGTGAGGAACAAAATGCTGATTACCCTAAATTTGTGAGGGCATTTTACTGCAATCTGAATGTTACGAAAAATAAGTTGTATTCCAATGTCAAAGGACAAGACATTGTCATATACTTTAGAACTTTCAGTTCAGTTTGTCTTAAATTATCATTAATAGGCGCAAAGTCGGCTTTGGACTTCATTATCCATGGGAGGAGTTTGATAGGAAGAAATTATACTACTCTATGTGTAGATTTCCTTAGATAAAAAATATAAAATCGAAAAAAAAGATAGTGGCTGAATCTATGAAAAATAGAGATATCCTCTCTGTAACACCCCAAATTTTAATCTTTAAAATTATAGTATCAGTCCTGGAAGCCTCGCTTGATCGAGAGATTCTCGCCTGAGCGAGAAAGGATCACCTGGGAGGGTGAAATCCTGGACTATACTGGAGGATTCTTGCCTGAGCGAGAGTTGTCTCGCCTAGGCGAGAAATGGCAATTTTGGGCTGTTGACACAGTGTAATCGATTACACACTGATAAACTAATCAGACCTGTGCATCTGACACAGTGTAATCGATTACACAGTCCTGGTAATCGATTACAGAGTCCTGGTAATCGATTACAGAGTCCTGGTAATCGATTACAGAGTCCTGGTAATCGATTACAAAGTCATGGTAATCGATTACACAGTCCTGGTAATCGATTACATGATGATTAAAAGCATCAGATATGTACATCTGACACAATGTAATCGATTACACCATGTTGGTAATCGATTACATCGTGACGATGCCTTTGTAATTTACACTGTGTAATCGATTACACACTTATGGTAGTCGATTACATCGTATTAATGTAATCGATTACACCATGTTGGTAATCGATTACATAGCGACGATGCCTCTATAATTTACACAGTGTAATCGATTACACTATACTTGTAATCGATTACACTTATCGCAGTGTCTATAAAATAGAAACCCAAAACACATTTTAGCGTTAGAACTTCGAAGAGAAGGGAGAGAAGAGAGCTTTTCAAGAGCAAGGAGCCTTATGACTCATCTTGGAGCTTGAGAAGAGGTAAACCTCTTGTTACTAACTCTTATTCTTCCTCTCTAACTTGTTTTGGGTATGTTGGATTTATTTTCAAAACATGAGAAACCATGGAAACTCGTTCTTTAGAGTTATGGTTCGTTTTATGTTGTTTTTATCTTGTAAACTCTTGGTTTAGAGATAGTATCTCAAGAATGGAAAGGGTTGTGGGTTGATTCATGAAAACCCCAAAAACCCTAAAAGTGAAAATGTGGTAAAAGGAGAGAATGAGTAAAATGCTAGAGGTAGAAGATGAGTTTACCCCCAAATATTGAAATATGAGATGTTATGCATGTTTTAGATGGTTGAATATAGATGATGAATATTTTGTATGATTAAATGATGCAATATAAGTTGTTTATGTGATATTTGGAATAAATGACTAACATTGTGTTATGTGGTGGGATGAGGAAAGATCCTAAGGTTGGAGGTGGTGTCGGTAGAACTAGAGAAGTTGCCAAGAACCGAACCCCAATACTCACCAAGGTAAGGATAAGTCTTTAACTTTGCATTTGAAATAGAAAAGGTATATGTTCTGCTTATGCAAAGACTAAGTTGTACATTACGCATTTAATATAAACATATATGAGTGTGTTTATATTAAAGAAGACGTAAATTTACGGAAAAGAAAAATGTGTGTGTTTACGGGTTATGCCATAATTATATTGTAAATCACGTGTTTAGTATAAACATATATGGGTGTGTTTATACTAAAGATGGCGTGGATTTACAGGGAATGATTGATGGTGAATTCGATGGAAAGAAAATATATTTTTAGCCGACCATGAATGGTTAGCGACTTTGGCTCAAGTTATGAAGCAATACTTTGGCTCAAGTTATGTAGCAATGCTTTGGCTCAAGCTATGTAGCAACACTTTGGCTCAAGTTATGAAGCAATACTTTGGCTCAAGTTATGTAGCAATGTTTTGGCTCAAGCTATGTAGCAACTGTAACACCCCAAATTTTAATCTTTAAAATTATAGTAACAGTCCTGGAAGCTTCGCTTGAGCGAGAGTTGTCTCGCCTGGGCGAGAAATGGCAATTTTGGGCTGTTGACACAGTGTAATCGATTACACACTTCTGGTAATCGATTACATCGTATTAAAAGCATCAGATATGTGCATCTGACACAGTGTAATCGATTACACTCTGCTGGTAATCGATTACACTCTGCTGGTAATCGATTACACTCTGCTGGTAATCGATTACACTCTGCTGGTAATCGATTACACTCTGCTGGTAATCGATTACACTCTGCTGGTAATCGATTACACTCTGCTGGTAATCGATTACACTCTGCTGGTAATCGATTACACTCTTCTGGTAATCGATTACACACTTCTGGTAATCGATTACATCGTATTAAAAGCATCAGATATGCGTATTTTTCACGTTGTAATCGATTACACCATGTTGGTAATCGATTACAACCCGACGACACCTCTTTAAAACAGAAACCTAAACACATTTTTGAGTTAGAACTTCGAAGAGAAGAGAGAAATGAGAGATTTTCAAGAGCAAGGAGCCTTAGGACTCATCTTGGAGCTTGAGAAGAGGTAAACCTCTTGTTACTAACTCTTCTTCTTCCTCTCTAACTTGTTTTGGGTATGTTGGATTTATTTTCAAAACATAAGAAACCATGGAAACTCATCCTTTAGAGTTATGGTTTGTTTTATGTTGTTTTTTTTATCTTGTAAACTCTTGGTTTAGAGTTGTTATTTGATGAATGGAAAGTTTTATAGGTTATTCATGAAAAACCCCCCAAAAACCCCCCAAAATAAGAATACACTCATAAAGAGAAAGAGATGAAATGTTAGATGTGGATAATGAGTAGTGCTTTGATGTTGTTATATGAGATGAACATGTATGATTTGATATTTAGAAACTTGTATTGAAGTAGTTTTGGAAATATTGAAATATGAGATGTTATGCATGTTTTAGATGGTTGAATATTGATGATGAATATTTTGTATGATTAAATGATGCAAAGTAAGTTGTTTATGTAATATTTGGAATAAATGACTAACATTGTTGTTATTGGTGGAAATGAGGAAAGATCCTAAGGTTGGAGGAAATCGCGGAGGAGACTTTTAAAGTTACTCGGAACCGATCCCCAACGCTCACCAAGGTAAGGGATAAGTGGCTCTAATTCATACTCACTTATGTGAATGAGGTATGTGAAAGAGGTAACGTGTTGGTAAGTTTATGGTTGTTACCCTACCCGAGGAGGTAGTGGTTTATCATTGTGTCCTACCCGGAGTGGTAGTGAACTATTTATCGTGTCCTACCCTGAGTGGTAGTGAACTGTTTATTGTGTCCTACCCGGAGTGGTAGCGGACTGTTATGGTGTCCTACCGGAGTGGTAGTGGACTGTTATTGTTATCCTACTGGGAATGGTAGTGAAGTATTGTGTATGACTTGCCCTATGTGGTATTGTATATGACTTGCCCTATGTGGTATTGCGTATGACTTGCCCTATGTGGTATTATGTATGACTTGCCCTATGTGGTATTGTGTATGACTTGCCCTATGTGGTATTGTGTATGACTTGCCCTATGTGGTATTGTGTATGACTTGCCCTATGTGGTATTGTGTATGACTTGCCCTATGTGGTATTGTGTATGACTTGCCCTATGTGGTATTGCGTATGACTTGCCCTATGTGGTATTGCGTATGACTTGCCCTATGTGGTATTGCGTATGACTTGCCCTATGTGGTATTGCGTATGACTTGCCCTATGTGGTATTGTGTATGACTTGCCCTATGTGGTATTGTGTATGACTTGCCCTATGTGGTATTGTATATGACCTACCCGAAGTGGTAGTGGATCATTAAGGGAAATTGCCTACCCGAAGTGGTAGTGGATCATTGAGAAATTACATACCCGATGTGGTAGAACCGGAGGTGGTAAAGAGTAAGCCTGATGACGAGAATAAGCAATGAGACAAAAACATTTGAGATAAATGAATATGCATGCTATAGGATATATAGTATGAGATATATATTCTATAGGGTGAATATGGATGATAAAGTGGAAGATGTGAACAATGAAAGTCATATGCATGTTATAGGATATATAGTATGGGATATATATTCTATAAGGTGGATATGAAGGATGAGAACTGAGAATGTCACAATGAAAGTCGTATGCATTCTATAGAGTATATTGTATGGGATATATATTCTATATGGTGGATATGAATGATGAGAAGTATGAGGTTTCGAAGGAACGTAGTAGGCGTGCTATAGAATATATATTATGGGATATATATACTATAGGACGAATATGAATAACGTGGAAATGAAAGAAAGAATATATGAACGTTTACATTTATTTATTTGTGGTTATGATTTATATCAATGCTTAATTGTATTTGAAATGTGGATTATCGTGTGATGTTAGTTTTGAACTAATGACTTACTCCCTTTTGTTTTGTGTGTTGTTTATGATAATCCCATTGTAGGTAAATGAAGGATTTTGAGGATGAAGCTCAATTAGGAAGCTTTTGTGTTTATTTACTCGATTGTCTTTATTGCTATTTGATATTGTAGTTGATTTGATAGTATTTTGGGATAAATGTAATCTGATTAGGATAATATGGTGACATGCAGTTATGGACGTTATAACTCTGGAAAACCCATAACTGGACGTATGTGATAAAGGCTATCTGAATGAATTATGTTTTTCCACAACATAAATTTGTATGATAATATAATAGGGTAAAGAGTATTTTCAAAGAAAGATACTTGAGAGTTTTTAATGAAGGTGACGACTGTATGTAAGAAAGGATTAAAATAAATGAAAAATTTTCAAGGGTAGAATTTGGGTCGTTACAGCAACACTTTGGCTCAAGTTATGAAGCAATACTTTGGCTCAAGTTATGTAGCAATGCTTTGGCTCAAGCTATGTAGCAACACTTTGGCTCAAGTTATGAAGCAACACTTTGGCTCAAGTTATGAAGCAATACTTTGGCTCAAGTTATGTAGCAATGTTTTGGCTCAAGCTATGTAGCAACACTTTGGCTCAAGTTATGAAGCAATACTTTGGCTCAAGTTATGTAGCAACACTTTGGCTCAAGCTATGTAGCAACACTTTGGCTCAAGTTATGAAGCAATACTTTGGCTCAAGTTATGTAGCAATGCTTTGGCTCAAGCTATGTAGCAAAATTTTGGCTCAAGTTATGTAGCAATACTTTGGCTCAAGTTATGTAGCAACGCTTTGGCTCAAGCTATGTAGCAAAACTTTGGCTCAAGCTATGTAGCAAAACTTTGGCTCAAGTAATGTAGCACAAAATGAATTTATAAAACAAATGGTTTACTAACCCCTTTTTCTAATGTGGATTATCTTATAATGACGTTTATTAAATTAACGACTTACTCCTTTGTGTGTTTTGTACTTTTGTCATTGATAATCCCATTGCAGGTAAATAGATGAATGAGGTATGCTAGGTCGGGAGCTTTAGGAGCTTTAGACTTCGGATTCACTATTTATGTTTCGTATTCTAAATGACTACTTGTGGATTTAAATGTTTGTAACCATGCGTAATGTTATTTTGGAGGATCAGAACCTTTGAGGTCTTAGTACTCATAGTGAATGATATGAATGAATTATGTTTTTCCGCAATTTAAATTATATGATAATATAATAGGTTAAAAGATTTGTTCAAGGAATGATTCATGAGGACTTCTAACTAAAATGATTATGTATGACATTATTGATTCGTGGATTGAGTGTGAGGAGAGAAATAAGATTTTGGAGTAAGGATATTAAATTGGTAATGTGAGTTATGAGTGATTGCATGAAATTGAATTAAAATGAGAAAAATTATCAAGGGTAGAAAATCGGGTCGTTACACTCTCTGTTGGAAATCTCACTTTGAATGATTGATTGTTGCACTATCTTATTAGCTACGTTGTAGTTCCCAAGTTTTCAAATCATTCACAAGTTAATGATATGGAACTAGAACTGATGTATTCTATTAAAAATCAGTTACTTATAAACTGGGCTATGATAATAATGCGACACATGTGGTCATTTAGGGGGAACACAACCCCTTACCTTATGCTATCATAGTAACATCAATACTTAAGCACTTTGGGATTTCCAATGTCGGGGAATCTATGATCGAGCTTGATGTTCGAGATAGCAAGATTGATGTGGATGTTATCCACAAGATGGGATTATTTCGAGACCCAATTGATCTACTTTTCAAATATAATAATGATGAATTGATTGCTCCTACGAATATCCCTTCTAATGATCAAGATGAGTCTCAACCCTCTTCTTCATTTCATGTTGATTCATCCTCATCTTCTGCCATGCCTATGAGTCAGATGATTATGAATGAGTTGGTTTCACTTCGATGCTTCATCACTATAAGGATGGATATTTTGGATGTTTAGAATCAACAATTCCAGGCTGAACTTAGAAGATTATCTAATCAATTGAAGTACATGGATATTGATGATGATAATGACACATAAGAGTCTTAGGATTATTGTCTAGGATAGATTTGTTATTTTGTTGTTTGTACTTTTGATGTTTTAAGTCTATGTATTTGCTTTTGGGATTGTAATAGTTGTACTTGTTGAAACCATGTATGAACCTCTTTATGTTTAACATTATGATGCTATGTTTCTTATTGATTCCATCTTCTTATAGCGTATATGTTTTATAGTTCATATAATCTTATCTGACCTGGGCTAAATTATAAGTCATATAATATATATATATATATATATATATATATCTTGTACCATTTCAATGTATATATTGTTGTGCATATGGAAACGTAGGAAATCTAGTTTTTCCTTCTTTTTAATGAAGACAAAAGGGGGAGAAAAGTTGGAGTTTTGTATTTTGTGGATTACATTTTTTACACACTTATTCAAAAACAAAGGGGAGCATACACAAGATTACAAGGCTATATCTACTCATGTACGCTAAATCAGAAATTTCAAAACTGTTAAGAAGATTATGGTTTGTCATCATCAAAAAGGGAATATTGTGAAGGTGATCTTACTCGTGACCTTGGCAGGTCTTGATGGACACCAAAATCAACCAAAAGAAGAAAAAGAGAGAAGATCTTGAAGACTTAGAAGACAAGCTTTCAAGATAAAGATATTATATAGTCTTCTAAGATAAGTACTTATTTCCTAAATCTTTTCATTATAATTAACCATAATGAACAAGTGATAAAATCCTTTTTGAAACATATTGAAACTTAGAATCAAATGAACTTAATTTTCAAGAAGCTAAGTAATAGGTTACTTGACCTGAGTAACATGTTACTTGAACTAAGTAACAAGTTAGTGGAAGCGAGTAACAAGTTACTCAAACTGAGTAACATGTTACCCTACAATTTTAACATAGAGTAATTGATTACTCAATTGGAGTAACCAATTACTCATTTGGAGAGAATATTTGGGTAATCGGTTAACCAGTAGAGTAATCGATTAGTGATGACTATTACACCAAATTTTCAAATCCAAACTGAACAACTTTCACCTAAAACGAATCGATGTTATTCCAAACATCTTCTACCTTCACTTAAAGACCCTTGGACACCAATTCTAAACACTGTTGTAGCATACAACTTTCACACTAATATTTTATTCAATTTGAACACTTTGTGCGTACAAATTTGAGTTAAACTTTCATAATTTTCTGAAGTTATAGTCTAGTGTTTTTCCAAGTTTTCATATACTAGAAAACTTGATCATATTGTTTTATTCATATTGAAAGATCAAATAAATAATTGTAAATTTATAATTGTCATATCAATTAAGCAATCTTGCCCTTGTGTTTTTCCAAGTTTTCATATACTTCTAGTGATGAGTCACTATCAGGTTTTAACCGAATGACAAGTATCCTCCAAAGCATGAATCATGCAGCATATATAGAGAACCTACGGAGTGTAAACATCAGAAGAGGTTTATGAAGAAAAACCGCATCAGCTTGTAGGGTTGGTTAAACCTGGAGGTATGCATATAATGTGGAAAACATCTTCGTAGTATGCTAAATCTATGATTGTCAAATGGTGATCCTAACTCCATATGCACTGGTAGATGACATAGACTCCTTCAGAGGGTGTTAAGATTGACTCTTCTATAGAAACACAAAAACTCTCAAACTAGAAACTAAGAACGCAAAATAACGTGACTAACACCCATCGACAGAATTTGCAGTAAAATCGATAAATATTTAAATTAGTTATGAGATATGTATATAAATAAGAAATAATAAAGGTAAAAATATTAATAAATAAAATTAATATCGTTACCATTTTATTCGTTTAATATTTTGTAGAGCATTGCCATTTTTTGGATACAGAGCATTGTCTAGTACATTACTTTTATATAATGGTATAGAAAAGTATTAAATAATATTTAATACTATAGATCACTGTCCATCACTAATAAGAGCAATAGTTATAGAGAGGAAAATTAATTACAAGAAAATAATTAGTTTTTTCCACAAAAAATGAGATATAATCATGGTTAATATAAAAATATAAATATAAATTATCAGATCGACAATACTAATAGATTATTTGTGAGAAAAAATAAATAATAAACATAAAATTGACAATTTTGTAAATAATATTAGTATAGTTACCATTTTATTCATTTTATATTATTAGACCATTGTCTAAAACAGAAAAGTGATAAATAATATGTAAGACTACAGAGGCTCAATCAAAAATAAAAGTAACAGTTGTTGGAAGGAAAATTAATATACACGAAAATAATTATTTTTTTATTCATAAAATGAGGCATATACACATGGTTAATATAAAATATAAATATATATATATATATTATAAATATAAATTATCAAATATATAATACAATAAATTATGCTTGAGACATATATAAATATAAATAAGAATTACTTCTTAAAGAAAATTAAAAAAAAAAGTGCACTTTACTAGTTTGATAAACAATCTCAAGTCTCATTTTTTAAACCGAAAAATATTTAAAAACCTTTTATTAATACAACTTTTTTAATTCATTAATTTACCCTTTACAAATCATATTAGCATATCATATTTAATATCCATCAAACCTATATGTATCTCTCTTCTCAGCAACTAATTACTCTCCTTCTAGAGTTTATTCATTTTCTGTTACAGAAAAAGAGGTTGAACTCTTAAATAAAAGTAATACAAGTAAATGGAGAATGTCAGATTGAATGATAATTTACGAACTACAACTTTGTTCGCTTCGGAGCGAACTTATTTTTAACTGTTAAATGAAAAAATTTAGCTACCGGTCACCGGTTGAATACCCTTTAGAAGTCGATATGGGGACGTAACTTTAGTGTAGAAGTCAATTTAGGATAATACAAATGCAACTCCCTATTGAGAAGTCGGTTTGGGCCAACCCAACATCACAAAATCCCATTGAGAAGTCGGTATGGGCTTTACCAACTTCCATTCAGAAGTCGGTTTGGGCCAAACCAACTTTTGAATGGAAGTTGGTAAAGCTCATTCCGACTTCTCAACTGAAGTTGGTAAAAACCCATGATAAAGCCCATACCAACTTCTCAATGGGAACGACGTCGTCTAAGCCCAAATCGACTTCTAAACGTGGTAGGTTCCCAATCATCAAATCAACGGTTGAGATTAAACGAATTATCATCCAACGGTCAAGGAAGCAGTTCGCATCCAAGGGAACTAACTTGTCGTTCGCAAGTTTGTCGCTGCATATTAATATTGTATTATTGAATTGCTTAAATAGGAATATGTGAGAAGTGTACCAATAAAAAAGTTAGAAAATAAAATTTCTAGTCAACCCTTAGGAAACTACCATGAAATTTCTTCCCCTTTAACGTACGATTACTAATCTTTATTAAATCAATTTCTGGACCCTAGGCAATTTCATAGAAACTCCTTCAAAAGCTACCGTTTCTTTTTACTACACATATATATTAACCTTCTACATTTCATGTAGAGGATAGGAATTTGTTTATGTTGCTATGACCAAATTTAAGCTTGCTATGGCCATAGACAGAATTCTTAAACCATCCAAGTGGTTCTCTAACAAAAATCTTGGTCTTAATCTTCATCGTCAAAAATCAAGATCCTCCAACTCAACGTTAAACTGCCCTAGATCTTCTTCTCCTGTGTCATCACGTAACAGTTTAGAGAATGGCCTAACTGAGGCTTTTCGTCACTTCGACCGTGACGGAGATGGGAAAATCTCAGCCTTTGAGCTCCGATCCTATTTCGGGTCCATTGGAGAGTACGTGTCTCATGAAGAGGTTCAAGGGATAATTCATGATTTTGATTCTGATGGGGATAACATGTTGGACTTTAAGGACTTCATAAAATTGTTGAAGAAAGAAGGAAGAGATGGTGATAGTGATGAGGATGAGGGTGATCTCAGAAAGGCTTTTGAAATGTTTGTGTGGGAAAAAGAAGGGTTTGGTGGTTGTATCACTCCAAAAGGATTGCAGAGAATGTTGCACCGCTTAGGATATGAGAATTATTCCTATGATGAGTGTGTAGCCATGATTAATGCCTTCGACATAGATCACAATGGAGTCCTTGACTTCAATGAGTTTCATCAAATGATGGCCTAATTAGTTGATTAATTAGGAATGGAGATTAATTGTGTCTTTCGTGTTTTATTATATTTTAATCCAATTAAAAAAATTATAACTAATTAAGAAAAGAAATTATAAAAACAGAAAATAATTTATTTTTATTACTTAGTAACATATGATTAGTTTGGTACATAAGAAGATGGTTTTTTGAGACATGTGATGTTGTTTGGTTTTGATGTACATAGATATATAATATTTTCAATAGAGAAAACGATGGGAACAGGAAATTTGTGTGTTAAATGAATGCTTCTAGACATGAAAGTCTTGAACTATGTGAATATTAAGGAGTATGGGTTAACTACATGTTATATTTGCGAATAAAGCATTGTTTATCGAGATAAAACATTGTTTAATTAAGTACATGCATATTATTATGATAAAAAGGAAAAATATAGATCATTTTGTAAAACTAACGTATACAATCAACCTACAAAATCAATCTAATTTTTTTAATGGAATATATTAGTAATGAAAATGTTTGTTGCATGGTGAATATGAACAATGCCGCATTTTAAATAAAATAGAGAGATTTTAGAAGTGGAATACATAATATAATATCTATATCTATACTATATATATATATACTATATATAAAGCCAAAACATTAAATAACTACCACCATGGTATAATTTCTATTTTCCTATTTTGCCCTTATATTTTTTAATTTCTACGAAAAAAACATATAATCCTAAGTAACTACCATTAGCACATTAACCACTTATCTCACCTTAAATTGAGTTATAATAAATACATTTTTAACATAAAGTACTTTTAATACAAAAACATTGTAATTGTATAAAATAAAATATATAAAATTTGACTACTTAATACAATAAAATATGAATGCGGGTCGGAAGACACAAAGTATCTGTCGACACTAGTCGACACTAGTGTGAATAATATGAAAACTTTGATTAAGATAATAAAAAATAGTAATAAACTTGCTATATCACTCGTACATATCTTTTGCCTAAGATAACGGCTCCTCTATCAATGGTACTAAAACCGTGATCTTAAAATAGCTACAAATTTTAATATTGTTTTTTTTATTTTATTTTTTTTACATTTTTTTGGTAACCTTCTTTTTTACATTTATATAGTGCAATAGTGTAAAATCATTCTTCAACAAAAATAGACAATGATTATTTCTATAATTTTTTTACTCTTGAGAATGGTTTTCTAACCGTTGTGTATTAAATTATGAGAGACACAATTATAATTTACCACGGTTTATTTCATTTGTGGCCCTATAATTAATAATAAAAAAAATTACAAAAAGGGTTGTAGTGGAGGTTATTAAAAAATTTAGATTACATTTAAGAATTATATTTTATTTAGATCTATTCGAGACTTTTGTTATACCGTCTTTTAGATGAAATTTAAATGGAATTTTCAACTTTGATAAATTTAGATTTTCTTATTCTTTTGGAAATAATAAAGTTAGTCTCTAACAATATTCAAATGTTAGTTATAGTTCTTTAATTGATAATTTGTAGATGCTTGCTATTTTTAGTTCTAATAGTGAAAAAAAATCATGAGGTAAAAAGCGTAATTAAAATGAGAATTCAACGACCTTATGACACAAGTGTTTATGTCATATCTAAACAAAGAATTCAGATACTTGTGTTGGATGAAATTCATGACCCTTTGAATTTATTAAACTTTGAAATCTGTGTTGAATGTATAAAGGGAAATAGACAAACACAAAGAAATTATGGGTAGATAAAGCTAAAGACATCTAAGAACTAATACAAGGTCCTTTTCGATGCCTCTTGCAATGAATAATATTATTTTATTATATTCATAGACAATTAGTCTAGGTACAATTACTTTTATCTTATATATGATAAGCCCCATTCCTTGGACGTTTTTAAGTCTTTCAAGGCTGAACCTGGAAAGAAAATTAAGGCTATCAGATTTGTCCTACATGGTGAATACTATGACATATATGATGAATTAAGAAAACAACGTTCATGACCCTTTGCATTTTTCCTCAGAGAGTTTGAAATTTCTCCGCAATACAACATGCTGACTAAAACCTAGTATGAATGGTGTTGATGAATGACAAAATCGAACACTTAATGATATGGTGAAGAGTATGATTAGTCGTTCATCCTTACCAGAGTCTCTTTTGGGAGAAGCCTTAAAGACTGCAATTTACTTGGAAGTAAAGCAGATATAAATACCCATATGAGCTTTTGACTCGTAAAAGACCAAGCATTAAGCACTTTCATATTTGAGGTTGTCTAGCTGAGGCACAATCTTATAGGCCATATGAAAGAAAACTGGATTCAAGAGTAGTTAGTTGTTAGTTTGTTAACTATGTTGGACGCTCTTTGAGATGGGAAACGCGAAATTTCTTGAGGAAGTTGAGTTTGGGAAGGAAGAGGCCATAAGAAATGTTGTATTTGAGGAAGAACGTGTCACTAAAAGTGAACAAGTTCTTGTGCCTATTACCATTCAAGGAAACACTTTGGTAATAGAAGTTAATGCCCAAAATATTTTTCCTAACAATATTCTATAACAATGATGTTCAACCTCAAATACCTATAGATCAAATTCAATAACCTCAATAAATGGAACTACTAGGGGTGAGTAGGACTCGACCCTACCCACTCACCTGGTATAGCCCGATCATGATCGGTCCTGAATAGGGTTGGGTCTCATTGAATCTAAAGTTGGGTTTGGGTTCAAAAGTGAGACCCATACATTATTTAAGGTTGGTTAGGGGACAAACATGACCCAACCCATCCCATGGTCACTCACTCATCATGTTTGTATGTGTTTCTATTCAATTGTGTACATAGTAATGACACTTATTTGGTCGAAAGTATCATTGATTCTCTAATTTTTTTCATCATATGTATATGATTGTCAATATATACATATATCAATTTATATGTCAAATTACATATCCGTAAAAATAATAATTAATATCAAGAAGAATTTATCTAAAATAAGTATGTATTGTATTTAATCGAGTCTCTGGTCAGGTTCGGGTTCAAATGCTGACCTGATCACATTTAGGGTCAGGTGAGCTTTGGGTCTAGGTCTAGGTTCAAAAGAAACACCTAAACAACATTTAGGGTCAGATAAGAGACATGCCTTACCCAGCCTAACCAGCCATGCTCACCTCTAGGAACTACCATTAAGGAGATCCACTATAGAGGATAAATACAATCCCTAATGATTATATTGTATTTCTTCAAGAACATCTGGAAGATATCGAGGTAACAGAGGCCGATCCATTCAACTTTTGTCAAGCTATGAAAAGTTCTAACTCTAAAACGTGGATTGATACTTTGAAAGATGATATGAAGTCTATGCATGGGAATGATGTTTGATATCTTGCCAAATTACATGATGGTGTGAAACCTATTGGTTGCAAATGGAAATTTAAAACCAAGAAGGATTTCAAGGGTAATATTGAGAGATATAAAGATCATTTAGTTGCTCAAGGTTACACTTAGAAAGAAAGCATTGACTATAAAGAAATATTCTATCCAATATCTTCGAAGGGTTCTTTTAAAACAATGTTAGCACTAATAGGTCATTTCGATTTAGAGCTCATCATATAAATGTCTAGAATGTGTTCATAAATGATGACATTGCACAAACAATTTATATGGTGCAAGCATAAGACTTTGTATCAATTGACTTAGAATCTATGGTATGTAAATTAAAGGAATCCATATATGGCCTTAAACAACAAGCTTGTCTTTAATGGTATTATTGTCAATGCAAGCATTCAAGAACATGATTTTGATGAAGACAAAACATAAAACTAAAAGACATGGACATATCAACAACAACAACAACAAGACTAACAATAAGATAATATGCTCTATTTATTTGATAGCATTCATTTAGTGATCATTGCATAAGATAATTTTCTCTATTAATCACTTTCTATAATCAGTTTAAGAGAATATTAGATTAGTTTAATTACTACTTTCTTGTTGCATCAAGAACCAAAAGAATTTCAAGAAAACCATCAGGTTAATCGATTAACTCTTCATTTAATCGATTAAGTTTAACTCTTTGTTAATTGATTAAGCAACTTTTTAATCGAATAAAATCAGTAGTTTTTTAGATTATCTTTTGTATATCGATTCGAGTTTAATAGTAATTTGAACCACCTATTCACCCCCTCTAGGTGAAGTTAGAGCCCTTCTTAACCAACAATCACAAGTTCCATCAAGTTATTACATCGTATGGATTTGAGTCAAATAAATTTGATGTTTATATGTACCACAAGTTTTGTGGGAGCAAATTTATATTCTTCGTGTTATATGTCAATGATATATTGCTTGCCAGCAATGATATGGAACTATTACATGAGACCACGAGATTTCTTATGAATATCTTTGGGAAGCTTCTTTTGTGTTAGGTACTCAAATACTAAGAGATCGTTCTCAAGATATCCTAAGGTTGCCATAAGAGACCTATATTGATATTGTCCTAGATAGACACAACATTAAAGATAGTAAGCCAGGAGATATCCCCACAACTAAGGGAGACTAGTTTATCCCCGAACAGTACAAAAAATGACCTTGAAAGATATGAGATGCAAAAGATTACCTATGCATATATAGTAGGAAATCTAATGTATGATCAAGTGTGTGCACATCTTGACATAACACTTGTTGTGAGAGTTCTAAGAAGGCATTTGAGCAATCTTGGGATGCATCACTAGAAAACAGTCAAACTTGTGACGTGTTACCTGAGGAAAATAAAAGAGTACATGCTCACTTATCAGAAGTCATCGTTTATAGATTATTGGGTACTTTGACTCCGATTTTGCTAGATGTTGAGACAACGAAATGCTCCACACCTATATAAGTCTTTATATTGGTTAGAGGTGCTATCTCTTGGAAGTCTTCCATGGTTGTGGAGTTCATGGGTTGTTTTGAGAAATCAGACCATGTGATATGGTTGCAAAAATTTGTCACTGGCTTATGTATGATCGATGACATTGAAAATCTATTGTGAGAACAAGTTTGCAGTTCTTTACTACAACAATAATAGGAGTTCTACAAAGTCAAAATTTATTGAAATCAAGTTTCTAGTTGTTAAAGAAGGTGATCAATATAGACAAAAGAATATGTAATATTATGCTTCATTTTGATGAAGGTTGCAGTAGTTCCATAGTTGATATATAACTTGGACAAGACTGTATTAAGGAGAACCCTAAATATTAATATCATATAGATGCACACCTAAAGATGATATAATGGTTTTTGGAAAATATGAACCCCAATTGTGAGGTTGTAAGAAATTTATAATTTCTACTAATGTTTGAGCATCATATATTTAATACAATTATATCAACCATTTATTTAAGGGTTTATGGTAAGTGCCAAAATATCATAATTTAACTACTAATTTTATGACACTTTAACTCTGAACTTTGTCCAATTTTTGGTAAATTGATCCTAAAAGCGTAATATATGTTGAATTGTTAGATATTACTTTTATAGCATTTGTGCACACCAAAATCGGATGAATTATTGCAAAAGGCCAAGTTTTTTTTGGCAAGAACAGCCCAGACCTAGCGCATAAGCCACACCAGTGGATAAAACTTACTCAGGAAGTCGCACCCAGCGAAATCCTTACGCTAGGAAAAATATAGGACATTATTTTTACAAAACTTTATGTCTAGATTTTGCCCAGCTAAATTCCTGCACCCAAAAAAATTAAGCACCTGCACCCAACACACCTTTGCTAGCTAAAAGGTCGAGCTCGACCAAAGAAGCATTGTACCTGTAAAGACCTAAATTCTACCCTTGAAATTTTTTCCTTATTTAATACAATTTCATGCATTTAACGATAATTATAATTACTGAGTGAATGAACTTATTTAAAAGATCTCACTTCCCTCCTCAAACCCAATCTATAAACCGAAAGTAACATACCAAACCAGATAGTAGAAAAACATAATTCATATTAATGTAACTTAGTAACGACCGCATACAATTAGTTATGGGTTTCCAAAACACCCATAGCTACATATATCCCGAGTTACTAGTTTCCATGATCAATGCCATGTACGACAATCAGGTTTATAATTACAAAATAATTAGATCAAGTACAACCAATAAGGTTACAAAAGAATGGATAAGAGACATCGAAATAAAAGTCTCTAAGCTCCTAATCAAAAACTCCCATAACCCTTCCACCTATCTGCAATGGGATTAACATTGACAATACACCAAGAAACACAAAGGAGTAAGTCGTTAACTCAACAAATATCAATGTAAGTTAATCCACATTTAATAAGGTTAGATAAACGGTTTAAAATCAAGTTTACTTAAAAGCCAATTTCAACATTCATACTTTTGAAAACCATGCTACATAACTTGAGCCAAAGTTTGCTACATTGCTTGAGCCAAAGCTTGCTACATTACTTGAGCCAAAGTTTGCTACATTACTTGAGCCAAAGTTTGCTACATTGCTTGAGCCAAAGCTTGCTACATTACTTGAGCCAAAGTCGCTAACCAATCATGGTCGGCTAAAACCGAGTTTTATTTCCATTGGTACTCCACCAATACATTTTTCCGAGTTTTATTTTCATTGGCACTCCACCAATACAAAAACAGTAAATGCACCCGACATCATTACAAACATATACATATATGCTTATAACTACAAAGTGATTTACGAATCATTTCATTACTCCGAGTTTTATTTTCATTGGCACTCCACCAATACATAAACGGTAAATCCACTCCTCGTTGTTACAAACATACCCATATATATAACAACCAAGTGATTTACGCTTCATTGCATTATTCCGAGTATTATTTCCATTGGTACTCCACCAATACATAAACGGTAAATCTACTCCTCGTTGTTACAAACATACTCATATATGTTTATAACAACTAAGTGATTTAAGCTTCATTACGTCATCCATATCAGAAAATCCACACATTTTCTATCACAGTGCATAAGTTAAAGACTTATCCTTACCTCGGTGAGTGTTGGGTTTGGGTTCATGGCAACTCCTCAATTTCCACCGACACCGCCTCCAACTTTAGGATCTTTCCTCATCCCACCATATAACACAAGGTTAGTCATTTATACCAAATATTACATAAACAACTTATATTGCATTATTTAACCATACAAGATATTCATCATATTTTCAACATTAGAAAGTAAACTCATCTTCTACCTCTAGCAATTTAACAATATTCCATTTTAACCACATTTTCTCTTTAGGGTTTTGGGGTTTTCATGACTAACCCCACACACCCTCTCTTTTCTTGAAATACTAACTTTATACCAAGAGTTTACAAGATAAAATCACATAAAATGAACCATAACTCAAAAGGGTTGGTTTCCATGGTTTCTCTCACTTTGAGAAGAGATCCATAATACCAAAAATGGGTTTTCAAGAGAAGAAGAGAGTTAAAATAGAGAGTTTTACCTCTTCTCAAGCTCTTGAGCGAGAATCAAAGCTCCTAGACCTTGGGAATGCTCTCTTCTCTCACCTCTCTTCAATTCTTAACCTAAAATGTATTTGGGGTTTCTCTCATTTAATGCTCTCGTCGGGTTCTCGCTTAAGCGAGCTTATTCTCACCCAAGCGAGAAAATTCCCCCCATTTTAAAAACTCAGATCTGACCCTCTCGCTCAAGCGAGGGATTCTCGCTCAAGCGAGAATCTCACAGTCTCAACAGTCCCAAAATGCTATTTCTCGCCCAGGCGAGACAACTCTCGCTCAGGCGAGAATCCTCCAGTAAAACCCAGGATTTCACCCTCCCAGGTGAACCTCTCTCGCCCAAGCGAGAATCTCTCGCTCAAGCGAGGATCCCAGGACTGATACTATAATTTTAAAGACTTAAAATTTAGGGTGTTACAATCCTCCCCCTCTTATAAGAATTTTCGTCCCTGAAAATTAAACATACCTCGATTCAAACAAATGAGGGTAATCCTCCCTCATTTCTTGCTCAACTTCCCAAGTAGCGTCTCCTTCGTCCACTTGACTCCACAACACCTTCACCAAGGCAATATCCTTGCCTCTCAATCTCTTGACACTGGTATCCATGATCCTCACGGGCAACGTCGAAAAAGTCTAATTATCCTTCAACTTTATCTGATCAGACTCAACCACATGAGATGGATCCCCAACATATTTCCTTAATTGAGACACATGAAATACATTGTGGAGGTTCGACAATAGTGGAGGTAATGCAATCCGATATGCCACCGGCCCAATTCTCTTCAATATCTGATACGACCCAATAAATCGAGGAGTCAACTTACGAGACTTCAACACCCTACCGATCCCGGTAGTCGGAACAACTCTCATGAAAACATGATCTCCCTCGTTAAACTCAAGAGGTTTCCGCCTCTTATCATAATAGCTTTTCTGCCGACTCTGGGCGATCTTCATGTTCTCCCGGATTTTCTTGATCTTATCTGTAGTCTCTTGGACCAGTTCGGGCCCCAATATCAAGTTCTCCCCAGTCTCAAACCAACTGACTAGAGTTCGACACTTCCTACCATACAAGGCCTCATAGGGTGCCATCCCAATACTCGAATGGAAGCTATTGTTGTAGGTAAATTCAATCAAGGGCAACATACAGTCCCAACTTCCTGGTTGTTCCAAAACACAAGCTCTCAAAAGGTCCTCCAATGACTGTATTGTCCTCTCTGATTGACTGTCCGTCTGTGGATGGTAAGCTGAACTTAGTTTCAACTTAGTCCCCAAAGCGGATTGCAAACGGGGATCCCTATCTGACACAATGCTTGACGGTATTCCATGCAAGCGAACAATTTCCCGGATATACAGTTTTGTCAATCTCTCCAAAGAGTACCGCATGTTCATAGGCAGAAAGTGAGCAGATTTAGTTAACCGATCCACGATCACCCATATCGAATCATATCCTTTCTGAGTCTTCGGAAAACCAGACACAAAATCCATGGAGATACTATCCCACTTCCAAACGGGAATTTCTAGGGATTGTAACTCTCCCGTTGGTCGCTGATGCTCAACCTTGGCTTTCTGACATACCAAGCAACTCGAGACATACCAAGCCACATCTCTCTTCAATCCCGACCACCAAAATAACTTCTTCAAGTCCTAGTACATTTTCGTTGTCCCCGGGTGAAAACTCATCTTACTCTTATGGGACTCCTCCAAAATACTCTTCCGTAATTCCTCCTCACGAGGTACACACACTCTCCCCTTGTAACACAACAATCCACTAAGGTCCGATGCCATATCAGTTTCCTTACCACTTAGCATCAAATCCCGTTTAGCCATTAGCTCAATATCCTCCACTTGCATTACCTAGATTTGATCGAACAGTTCATTTGTGACCTAAAACATCCCTAGAATCATACTCTGAGGCTTTATCTGAACTTCCAAGTTCATATCCCTGAATTCTTCAATCAGTTTCCCTTCTCGAACCATCAACGCCGACATATGCAAGGATTTCCGACTTAGAGCATCGGCCACCACATTGGCCTTTCCCGGATGGTACTGCAGCCCAAAATCATAATCCTTAAGGAATTCCATCCACCGTCTCTGTCTCATATTCAATTCCTTTTGATTAAATAGGTACTTCAAACTCTTGTGGTCGCTGTATACTTCAAATTTCACGCCATAGAGATGGTGTCTCCAGATTTTTAAAGCAAAGACCACTGCAACCAATTGTAAATCATGAGTAGGGTAGTTTTGTTCGTGCATTCTTAACTGTCGAGAAGCATATGCAACAACTTTCCCTTTTTGCATCAGGACACAACCCAAACCTTGCTTGGAAGCATCACAATAAACACTGAAATTCTTATCGGTACAAGGAAGAACCAACACTGGTGCCGTAGTCAACCTTCGTTTCAACTCTTGAAAGCTTTCTTCACAACGAAGTGTCCACACATACGGTTCTCCTTTCCGGGTGAGCTTAGTCAATGGTAGTGCCAACTTCGAAAATCCTTCAATGAATTTCCGATAATACCCAGCCAAACCTAGAAAGCTCCTGATCTCAGTGACTGACTTGGGCACCGCCCATTCCATAACCGCTTCAACCTTTGAAGGATATACTGCCACTCCTTTCTTGGATATCACATGTCCTAGAAAGTTTACCGATTCCAACCAGAAATCACATTTTGACAGCTTTGCATACAACCGATTCTCACTAAGAATTTCTAGCACTACCCTCAAGTGCTCAGCATGCTCCTCTCGGCTTTTGGAGTAAACCAAAATGTCATCAATAAATATCACTACGAATGAATCCAAATACGGATGAAAAATCCAATTCATGTAGTCGGTAAATATTGCTGGGACATTTGTTACACCAAAAGGCATGACCAAATATTCAAAATGTCCATACCTTGTCCTAAAAGCGGTTTTAGGAATGTCTTTCGTCTTCACACGAAGTTGGTGGTAACCCGACCGAAAGTCAATTTTTGAAAACACCACCGCTCCCCTCAATTGATCCATCAAGTCATCAATTCGAGGTAACGAATATTTATTCTTGATAGTATCCTTGTTCAACTGTCTGTAGTCGGTACACAACCGCATACTACCATCTTTCTTCTTAACCAACAAAACAGGCGCACACCACGACGAGACACTAGGACGAATAAACCGCTTGGCCAATAAGTCCTCGACCTACTTCTTCAACTCGGCCAATTCTAACGGTGCCATCCTATAAGGAGCTATAGAGATGGGTCCCGTTCCAGGTACCAAATCGATAGAGAATTCAACTTCTCTCACTAGAGGCAACTCCGGAATATCACCAGGAAATACCTCAGGAAACTCACGAACTATCGGAATGTCCTCAATCTTGGGTTTCTCAATACCCTCCAGGGATGCCAACAACATAAACACGGCCCCTCCCTCCTTACAGGAAGTCCTGACTTCCTTTGCCGATAACAGTTTCATGTTAATAACCTCATCAGAAATCTCATCTAGATTCCCGAATACCACGGTCTTATCAACACAATTAAGCACCACGCAATTTGCCGACAACCAGTCCATCCCCAGAATTATATCTAACTAGGATAGTGGTAAGCAGATTAAATCCACGGTAAAAGTCCTACCATTCACCACTGGACATTGAGACACAACTGTCGACACCACCACAGGTACATCAGTTGGGGTGGATACGACCAAGTCGAAAGGCAACGACTCAGTTTGCAATTTCAGTCTATCCACGCATTCAATAGATACAAAGGAGTGTGTCGCTCCTGAATCAAATAACACTAAAAGAGGAATACCTGCCTCCATGCAATTACCTTTTATCAGGCCATCTGCACCCGATACCTCTGCACCACTCATGGTGAACACTCTGCCAGCGGATCGAGGACGTTCAACCCTCACCGCATTCACACTCTGCAGTAGATTAGGATAGTGTGTTCGGACATGCCCAACCTCCATGCAATGAAAACAGGTTAGTGCCATTCTGGGGCACGAGTCACCAACATGAGCTTGACCACATTTACTACACATAGAAGGAGAGTTCAACCGTGATCCTCCGGCATTGGCATGAGCCCTCGGCCCATGCGAAGAGTAACCTCGACTACCCGTCGGACGTGAGTGAGGTTTTCGTTCCTCTTGAAACACCTTGCCCTTCCCTTTCTCATGCGAGAAATTCCTTTGAGGTCTAGAGTGTTTGGGAGGAAATGGTTTTGGCGTCATCACTTCATCCGCCTTCATGTCATCTTCAACCATTCTGTACTTGTTGACCAAGGTAGCAAAGTCGAAGATCTCTTGATGCCTAAGCATCGTCTTCAGTTTGGGCTTCAAACCCGATTCAAATTTTGAGCACTTGGACCTTCCGTCCACCTCAAACTCTGACTAAGGGCAAAACCGGGCCAATTATTCAAATTTGGCCGCATATGCTCCCACCGACAGGTCACCCTGCTCCAATCTTAGATACTTCATCTCTTTCTGTCTCCTCAAATCAGCAGGAAAATATTTATGGAGGAATTTCACCTTAAATGTATCCCAGGAAATCAGTTGGCCCTCCGCCTCCATTTGGCCTCGAGTGAACTCCCACCATTTCTCGGCCTCTGTCACTAACATGTAGGTGGCATAAGCCAACTTCTGAGCCTCCGTACAATTCATGGCTATGAAGATCCGCTCCACCCTTTGGATTCACTCGATGGCAGCTTCAGGAGCAAATCCCCTAGAGAACTGACTGGGATTCCTCCTGCAGAACTCATCCAGCCCTCGGTATTCTGTTGGCCCAGGTGGAACTAGTGGGTGTGAACTTGGACTTTTCGTCGGGTTCTAGTTCAGATTGTGCAAGTTCTCATTGACTTGTTGCAAAGCCGCCACCATTTGCACCAATAAATCATTCGGAACATTATGACTTGTCCCTCTTCCTCTTCCTCTTCCAACCATGGGTACCTGTACTCACTCACTGGTTAGTAATCGAATTTGTATATTAACCGTGCACGTAACCACTTAACAATTTGCACAATTCAACAATCTCAACACATAAAGTTTTCAAAGAAGCATGTAAGACCATACCCTAGGTCGCAGGATTAACTATGCTCTGATACCATATTGTAAAGACCTAAATTCTACCATTGAAATTTTTTCCTTATTTAATCCAATTTCATGCATTTAACGATAATTATAATTACTGAGTGAATGAACTTATTTAAAAGATCTCACTTCCCTCCTCAAACCCAATCTATAAACCGAAAGTAACATACCAAATCAGATAGCAGAAAAACATAATTCATATTAATGTAACTTAGTAACGGCCACATACGATTAGCTATGGTTTTCCAAAACACCCATAGCTACATATATCCCGATTTACTAGTTTCCATGATTAATGCCATGTACGACAATCAGGTTTATAATTACAAAATAATTAGTTCAAGTACAACCAATAAGGTTACAAAAGAATGGATAAGAGACATCAAAATAAAAGTCTCTAAGCCCCTAATCAAAAACTCCCATAACCCTTCCACCTACCTGCAATGGGATTAACATTGATAATACACCAAGAAACACAAAGGAGTAAGTCGTTAACTCAACAAATATCAATGTAGGTTAATCCACATTTAATAAGGTTAGATAAACGGTTTAAAAATTTACTTAAAAGCCAATTTCAACGTTCATACTTTTGAAAACCATGCTACATAACTTGAGCCAAAGTTTGCTACATTGCTTGAGCCAAAGTTTGCTACATTGCTTGAGCCAAAGCTTGCTACATTACTTGAGCCAAAGTCGCTAACCAATCATGGTCGGCTAAAAACGAGTTTTATTTCCATTGGCACTCCACCAATACATTTTTCCGAGTTTTATTTTCATTGGCACTCCACCAATACAAAAACAGTAAATGCACCCGACATCATTACAAACATATACATATATGCTTATAACTACAAAGTGATTTACGAATCATTTCATTACACCGAGTTTTATTTTCATTGGCACTCCACCAATACATAAACGGTAAATCCACTCCTCGTTGTTACAAACATACCCATATATGTTTATAACAACCAAGTGATTTACGCTTCATTGCATTATTCTGAGTATTATTTCCATTGGTACTCCACCAATACATAAACGGTAAATCCACTCCTCGTTGTTACAAACATACCCATATATGTTTATAACAACTAAGTGATTTACGCTTCATTACGTCATCCATATCAGAAAATCCACACATTTTCTATCACAGTGCATAAGTTAAAGACTTATCCTTACCTCGGTGAGTGTTGGGTTTGGGTTCTTGGCAACTCCTCAAGTTCCACCGACACCGCCTCCAACTTTAGGATCTTTCCTCATCCCACCATATAACACAAGGATAGTCATTTATACCAAATATTACATAAACAACTTATGTTGCATTATTTAACCATACAAAATATTCATCATATTTTCAACATTAGAAAGTAAACTCATCTTCTACCTTTAGCATTTTAACCATTTTCCATTTTAACCACATTTTCTCTTTAGGGTTTTGGGGTTTTCATGACTAACCCCACACACCCTCTCTTTTCTTGAAATATTAACTTTATACCAAGAGTTTACAAGATAAAATCACATAAAATGAACCATAACTCAAAAGGGTGAGTTTCCATGGTTTCTCTCACTTTGAGAAGAGATCCATAATACCAAAAATGGGTTTTCAAGAGAAGAAGAGAGTTAGAATAGAGAGTTTTACCTCTTCTCAAGCTCTTGAACGAGAATCAAAGCTCCTAGACCTTGGGAATGCTCTCTTCTCTCACCTATCTTCAATTCTTAACCTAAAATGTATTTGGGGTTTCTCTCATTTAATGCTCTCGTCGGGTTCTCGCTTAAGCGAGCTTATTCTCGCCCAAGCGAGACAAACCCGCCCATTTTAAAAACTCAGATCTGACCCTCTCGCTTAAGCGAGAATCTCACAGTCTCAACAGTCCCAAAATGTCATTTCTTGCCCAGGCGAGACAACTCTCGCTCAGGCGAGAATCCTCCAGTATAGCCCAGAATTCACCCTCCCAGGTGAACCTCTCCCGCCCAAGCGAGAATCTCTCGCTCAAGCGAAGATCCCAGGACTGATACTATAATTTTAAAGACTTAAAATTTAGGGTGTTACAGTACCCAATGAAAATACATGCGCCCATCGAAAATGGAAATATTCAAGCTCTTTACAATGGGATCAAATTGGACTTGTTTAACGGACATTCGAAGATAGCACTTCCTACTCGAAATCTTCTTAGTTCTTAGGCTAGTTTAAGCTCCATTTATGGTGTAGAAGCAAGGAGAAAAGTTGTGTTAGATTTGTATCAATTAGTCGCATTATGCATGATGTTGTGTTAGTTGTTGGACACAGAGCTAATTCAACTCTTAATAACTCTCAAATTTGTTAACAAAGTTGCTAAACATATAGATGTGTTTACAGTTCATAAATCTTCATCTTATTATTGTAGTTTGTAGAGATAAAACTATTTTAATAAGCTTTTAATTTGATCAAGACATTGGGGATTAGTGCATTTGAGGTGATGCATTAAAACTCAATTTCACAAACATAATTGCTAGACATAGAAGTCTGTTTTGTGAGCCATAGTTCTTATGAGTAGAGTTATTAGACATATAGTTACTAGGCATAGAGTTTTATCTCATGAGCTACTAATTTGATTAAGACATTAGTTTTTAGCACTATTAAGGTCCTGTGCACGGAAGAGTCATAATTAGATTAACTAGTATTGATGAATCAAGTGTATATTGATAGTGAATAGTAAAATACAATCCCAACATCTTTATTACAAATAGTTTAATCAATTAGTTAAAGTTAGTGTAATCACACACTCAACCAAACCTAATTGAAATCAACTTAGAGTAAATCTTTGGTTGAAAGTCTAGTGTCAAGCAAGTCCTTGTGGATTCGACTCGACAACCTTTTTATACTTGTTTGCGACACCTGATTTGCTATTTTATTGACCAATTTGTCGGTTAGCAGTCTAAAAAATAAGTGGTGTAATGTTGATAACCTATAAGACTTTTAAAACTAATATGAGCTTAATGAATTGTTACCTAAGTTGACGTATAAGGGATAATGAGAACCCTATATGTTAATGATCAGTAATAGTTATGGTCCCTAACACATCAAATCACAAATAGTTTTTTGTTCTTCCCATCAGAGAGAAAATGAAAGTCTTTTGAGGAATTCAATAATTTGGTTCAGGAAAATCATTATATCAAAACTCTTAAGACATGTCAAAAGAGTAGATATGAGAAAATGGATTTAGGTATGTAATTTGTATTCTTATTTATTATATGTGAGAATGATAAGATTCAAGATAATCCACCAATAATAAGTAAATTCTATCTTCCTTCACAATTTGCTTTGCATTAGCATTATATAGTCAAGTATGTGATGAATGGGTAAAGTCTAGTGAGCTATGTGGACGAGTGTCATAAACTGTAAGAAATTTTGGGTCACACATGTAATGTTTAAATGTGTTTAGGGTCATTATTATAAGTAGCCAAATTACAGTGATCTAATTGAAGTAAAATGCATGGCTATAAACATAATTGCCATGAAAATTATTATGTAGATACCTAAAGTCTTATTTTTATTTGATGATAGGCAAAATTGGAAATAAGAAAATCAAGTAGCATCTCCATTAATGGAAATGTATACACTTCTTATAAATAAGGGGTTATAGTCCCCAATTATAGACTACAAGATGAACCACAGTATGATATAAGCTAAAGGCAAAACCAAGCCATTCACTTCATCCCATTAGAGGAGAAACTAAGATTAAGGGTGGTCTACAACTAGAAGACTGACAAACCTACATGCTCTATAATGAATATGCATCTGCATACAAGGATAAAGGAGAACGTTAGGATACAAGGATATGAAGTAGGTGGATACAAGACTAAGGACAACTAAAGTTCATCCATCATATTCTCAATGAATACATTAAGGTACACTTCTACTCTAGTTTTATATTTCTTCTTGATGATTTAACATGAAAGATCTTGACTATATATGATGATAATATTATTCATCATCTTGATTATAATGTATCTTTAAGTATAAAAGTCTCTCACCATTATAAAGTCTATCTTAAATTTTTTTTCCTACAATTCATATCAGAGCCACTTTCATGTCATTGGGTTATAATTTTTTCAGTTATCATGTATTCATTTTTAAAATTTTTGTTATGAATTGTCATTATTTATTTAATGCAATGTCTACATGTGGTGGTTTGAATTATAATCTCTTGGCACTAAATTGTCAATATTCATAATATGTTAAAATTTGCATTGACATTAGACTTAAATAATGCTTATGGTCATACATGAAAAATTTTCATGTTGCAATATGGTGTAGTGAAACAATTTTTGATGTCGTTCAAATTTAGAATACTTCATGAGGTCTTTAGTTTTAAGAACCCATTGTCAGATTTTTTTATATATAGATATCTCAGTTTGGAAAGTTATGTATCCCTTAGTTGTGTGGTTGAAGAGTTTCACCACTCTATTAAAGGTTTCCCTGTTCAATTCCTTCTAAAATAGTAATACTACCACTAGGCAATCACATATAATATTATATTTTTGTTGTCCAAAATATATATTAAGATTACATTTATTAAGGGTTGAAATTTGATTAAATATAGATGACAACCTCAGGGGGTGATTGCCTTTTTGATAATTCTCCTTTTTGAGAGAATTGCTTGGACTGTTTCTTGCTTGGAACTCTTATGATTTATTTGAATTTGTACTTGAAAATTTAATGAATGCGAAAGTGTTTATGATTTTGTGTTTCGGTTTGATAAGTGTTTAAGGGGTAAAGAAGAAGAAGGTGGATGGGGGTATGAAAGGTGGGGCGCCACAAACACTAAGTGTTTGATAAGCCTGCGAAGTTCGCCACAAGCCAACTAGCTAACTTGATAAGAACGGTTCCCTAGCTTAGCCAAGAATTCTAGGAGACTCACTCACTAACTCAGGAAGTTAATCCAAAATAATTCAATGTGAACTTGTCTTTTATTAATGACTAAAACGAAATACATATAGAAGAAGAAACTAGGATTAGGGTTCCCACAAATTGGGCCTCAAATCCAAACAAAGATAATGCTAATATTGACTAAGATAAATCAAAGCTAAAAACTAGGAGAAATTCAAACTAAGTCAAATCCTAACACTATCAACTTGTGAGCTTGTTGGCGGCTTGAGCTAGATAGATTAGGTTAAGTCTTTAGATGAGTTATCTAGCGACTTGATCTTGGCGGTATGCATGGGGATGGTTGGCCACGTGTGGCTGCCTTCCTTGACTTGGTTTGAATCTGGCCGAGTTTCAAGGAATCCTCTTTTGGAGATAATTCTTTGATGAGTCACTTGAAGATAGATTAGATTAAGTCTTTAGAAGACTTTATCCCTTTACTTGAAGTTTAGTTTTACTTGGCCTAAATTTAAGGAATCCTTATTTTGGTAAGGATTCTTGATGCGACACTTGGATGCCTTGATCCTCAAGTCTTGTGATGACTTAATCTTCATCTCAAATTCGAATTTCAAATTTGAATTTCAATTTCAAATTTCAATTTCACTTTCCCTCCAAATACTTTGAATATCAAATTTGACTTTCCCTCCAGGATTTGATCACTTGGCCTTGGCTTTGTGACTTGCCCATGATCGAGAAAACCGGGGTGCATGGCTGACTTGGCTCTTGACCGAGAAAACCAGAGGCTGGCCTGACTTGGGGTCTGACCGAGAAATCCGGAAGGCTGGCCTGACTTGGATTTCTGACCGAGATTTGCTGGCCTGAAACACTTAGCACACAATTGCTGTAAGGACCCAAATTCTACCATTGAAAATTTTTCTCATTTTAATATAGATATTCTTATCATCTCTATTCCTCTTCAGTTAAACAACATTCGATACTTCAAATTCAGTTATCGTAATATACTAGGACCCTTTCCCATAAAGCAGAAAAACATAATTCATATATTTCCTTATCGGTAAGTACCGCATATGACTAGCTATGGGATTCCAAAATGCCCATAGCTATTAATATCCAACATTACAAAAATGTAGTACTAAATCAGTTAGGATTTACAATCATCCAATTAATAGTTTACATCAAACAAAAAGCAAAATAAGGATTCCGAGTTCTAAGCTCCTCATGCCTCGAACCGAGTATCCTCAACTACCTCATTTACCTGCAATGGGATTATCATGACAGATATACACAACAACAAAGGAGTAAGTTATCAATTCAATAAATATCAGTAAACGATAATCCACACTTTTAGGGTTTTAATAGAAGACTTGACATTAAAAGATAAAATCCACATATCATGTTTTTCCGTCTCATGTTACCACATCCAACACTTTGGATTTACCCGTTCATCTCTACCATACCTTGTCACATCCTTCATCAATACCATTTCAAATCATTATTTTTCACTTGTACGTTTACCTTTCCATTACCACTTAGGGCAAGTCATACACAATACCACGTAGGGAAAGTCATACACAATACCACATAGGGCAAGTCATACACAATACCACTTAGGGCAAGTCATACACAATACCTCATAGGGCAAGTCATACACAATACCACATAGGGAAAGTCATACACAATACCACTTTGGGCAAGTCATACATGATATCACCTAGGACATGTCATTCTTTATACCACGTTGGGCAAGTCATACACATATCATATACGTAATCAGAAAATCCACACATTTTCTATTATCATATACCATTAATAACTTCTCCGTACCTTGGTACGTGTCGGGGTTGGTTTTGGGTAACTTTGCAAGTTCCTTCGCTACCTCCTCCAAGCTTAGGATATTTCATTATCCCCATCACATAACAATAATGTCAGTTATTTATTTCCAAATATCATATAAACAATTTATATTGCATTACTCAATCATACAAGATATTCATCATATTTTTAATGTTTATAAACTACTTTCATCATACGTTTACAACCATCTAAAACATACATATCCATCTCATATTTCAACATTGGAAGGTTTAATCATATTCTACCTCTAGCATTTTACCCATTTTCCACTTTAACCACATTTTCACTTTAGGGTTTTAGGGTTTTCATGAATCAACCCACAAACCCTTTCCATTGTTGAAATACTACTCTAAACCAAGAGTTTTCAAGATAAAAACAACATAACTCGAAAGGATGAGTTTCCATGGTTTCCGTCATTTTGAGAAGAGATCCAACATACCCAAAACAAGTTTTCAAAGGGAAGAAGAGAGTTAGAATCAAGAGCTTTACCTCTTCTCAAGCTTCTAAATGACTCACATGCCTCTTTGCTCTTGAAAATGCACTTTTCTCTCACTTCTCTCTAGGTCAACCCTCATAAATGTGTTTGGGGTTTCCTATTTAACGTAACAACGTCGGTTTCTCGCTTAAGCGAGCCCTTTCTCGCTCAAGCGAGAAAATCCCGCCTATTTAATAACTCAGGTCTGACCCTCTCGCTCAAGCGAGGGATTCTCGCTCAAGCGACAATCTCACAGTCTCAACAGTCCCAAAATGCCATTTCTCGCCCAGGCGAGACAACTCTTGCTCAGGCGAGAATCCTCCAATATAGCCCAGGATTTCACCCTCTCAGGTGAGCCTTTCTCACTCAGGCGAGAATCTCTCACTCAAGCGAGAATCCTAGGACTGATACTATAATTTTAAAGACTTAAATTTAGGGTGTTACAATTGCTTTCTTCTAAACAATTTATTCAAAATAAAATAAATAACTTAACTTTAAATAACAATAATTAAACTATCCTAGTTTAATGCTGAATTAAGAAATCCTAGCTACCCATGTGATATAATTCTCATTTATTGAACATAAAATAAAATAGTTGATTCAATGACATAAATGCCCTTTAAGCCCACGAATTTCGGGGTCAATGGAGTCCTTGGTGAGCTTGTTTAGACCTGACTTGGCCCTGGTTTGAGCGATGGGACCCTGTTGGTCTTGGCTGCCCCTTGAATCAAGGGTTGCCCCTAGTTGGTTCTCATCAATATATTACTTTTATACTGTGTGTTATGTATGTTGTTGGGTATTAAATTGCGACGTCCCAAAATTCTAATTTTGCTCGTTGGAATGAAATATTAGGAATGTTTATTGTCAAACTAAATATTAATTCATGGTTGGTTGCATTTGTTTGTGTTAGTATTGCAACATGCATGCCGTATTTTCTAAACCCAGTTTGTTCACTGTTTTTTGGAGTTCAATGTTTTGAAACGTTGCCAAAAGCATGGGACAAGTGGTCATTGGTTGCGCTTGTTGGAATGCTGATGTTAGAACTGCTTACGAGTTTCCGTTTCAACACCAATTTATTGCATTTTTTTTTTAATTTTACTTTTGAAATCCATGTGGTAAATATTAGTAATATTTGTTGTCAAATGTTAAAACACTTATTTTCAACACTTAATAGTTTATTGTTTACCATATTTGTGTTCTATCTATAGAAATAGTTTTGGGACTTATAAAAATATTTTGGTTGTCAAAACATGCAGTATTGGAGATTTAATTTTTAAAATGTGTGTTGACTGTGGTCAATACCCACTTCATGCAAATAATTTTGCATTATGCTATTTGCTGTAATGGCAAAAGTTAATTTCAATTTTGTGTGGTGTTAGCATTCAGTAGTTTGAAAACGGTTGCATTAAAATTTCCCAGCATTAGAACAATTGTTGGCTTGTTGCAAAATAAATATAGATCAATTGGGCGACATCAGCTATGTTTTATATTATACTCCAAAACATATTGTTATTGTCACGATATAAATAAGATATGTTTGGATTAAGTTTTATTCAAAATTCAGTCTCCAAAATATATAATTATATGTTGCATATAAATAAGATATATTTTGAATTAAGTGTTAAAGGTATCTTTTGGACTATAAAACTGTTTGACATTTTAATTGAACCTATTAATCAAGAAGATACTAAAGTACTATCTCTTGTGTAAATTGTTCATAATAAATATTGAATTTTAGTGTGTATATATGTATCAAAGTGAATATTAATCGGTCCCAAGGATGATTAATATTTGGCCAAATTATATGCACACGTGTGATGATAAACATGTGATAATTACAAGGTTTTATATGTGAATGATACATCATCCAAAGAATGGTTTATTATTTGACATGCATTATTATCAATGTTTTACCATTACAACAAGACTACTATTAATTGACAATTGAAATAGAATATCAAGCCAATTATAAGTTTGCATTTTATGTGAATAATAATTTTCCCAAAGGAAGATTACTATTTGGCCAAAATTACAAACATACTTGTGTAATAAATATGTGATAATCATATGGTTTTCTATATGAATAGTAAGTCAGTCCAAAGAAAGCCTTATTGTTTGACATAACTGATTATCAATATTTAATTACCACACTGAGTGTACAACTTACAAGTTAGTATTTTTGTCCAAAAACTGAATATTAATGTTGTGCTAGGTAACTCGTGATGTGCCCCATCATTATTTAAATTTAAGGGTTTAAGTTGATTGTGAGTTTAATTGTAAGAATCATTGTAATTTATTTTGTTCTTAGTTCTATTGATTTCTCTGCTTTTACAATATCTATAAATATATATTCTACAATCTTCCTAAATTACAATAACTTTAAGAATTAAGGTGAGAATATTATGTTAATTCTCAAATATGTGGATGTAACTGGTTATGTAAGGACCCAAAATTCTACCCTTGAATTTTTTTCCATATTTAGCTATATTTATACATACATTCATCATTATACTTTGATCACTCATCAATCATTTCACAATCATCGCCGAGACAGTTTAACTTTTGCTTCTACAATTCTCACGTCACGAAACCACTTACCGGATATTAACAACTAATCTCGAAGAGATATTTCATGCTATAGTATATATACACCATAATATAAATTCTATAGCATGAAATACTCATTCATTTTAAGGCATTTTATTTCCTCAATGACGATCAACATTAAATTTGCTCTTGACGGCCTCATGCCAGTTTACATCGCAAAGTCTTATTCTCTAGAAATGCTAACAAAGTTTCTCCACACCCTCTAGTGTTGTCAACAGAACAACACTAATCCCCCTTCATTAAGGGAAGTTCTGACTCCATTAGCCGAACTGGCTCCATACAACTAGTCTGGTCAGAAATCTCACTCAGAGTCCCAAACGCCCCAGTCTCGTCAGCTCTATTCAACATAACAAGATGTGCTGACCACCAGTCCGTCCCCAGAATTATATCTATCAGGGACAACGACAAGCAGAATAAATCCACTGTAAACGTGCTACCATTTACTACAACCGGAAACTAAGACATAAACGTCGATACCACCACCAGCCCACTAGTTAGGGTGGATACAACCAAGTCGAAAGGCAACGACTCCTTTTACAGTTTCGGCCAGTATACACGTTTAACTCATACAAGGGAGTGTGTCGCTCCCGAATCAAACAACACTAAAAGGAAAATACCTGCCACCATACATTTACCTTGGGCCTGGCCATTCACATCTAACGCCTCTGCACCACTCAAGGTAATTACTCTTCCCGTGTTCCTTGCTCTCTCAGCATGAACGACATTCAGCCGCCGACTTAGTTTTGGACAAAACCTTTTGATATGTCCCCATTCCTTGCAGTAGAAACATTTATTATCCGACCCCGGGCATGTGCTTCCATAATCTGCCACACTTGTTGCACAAAGGAGTAGAAACCCCTCCACTCGGAACGTCAAAAGGTCTCGACCCTTGATCGTTGCGGCCACGATAACTAGTAGGCGCCTCATAAGGTCTGCGGTTATCCTCAAACATCTTTCCTTACCATTGTCTTGGGTATGATTTCTCTGCGGGCCGAAGTTTCTCGGATGATTAACTCTAGGGGTCACCACCTCATCCGCTGCCAGGTCATCTTCATACATCCTACACATGTTAACCAAGGTAGGAAAATCGGCAATCTCTTGATGTCCAAACATCATCTCCAGCTTGGGTCTCAAACCCGACTCAAACTGTGAACACTTGGACCTTCCGTCCATTTCCAATGCAGAGTAGGGGCAAAATCTGGCCAACTCCTCAAATTTGGCCGCACAGTCTCCCACCGACATGTCACCCTGCTCCAACCTCAAAAACTCCATCTCCTTCTTCCTTCTTAAATCAGCTGGAAAGTAGTTCTGAAAGAACTTTCCCTTGAATGCATCCCAAGTAACCACTGTTCCCTCAGCTTCCATCTGGCGGCGGGTCATCTCCCACCAGTTTTCAGCTTCCTTTGCCATCATGTAGGAAGCATAGGTTACCTTCTGAACATCACCACAACCCATGGCTCGGAATATCCTTTCCAAGCTATGAATCCACTCATTCGCAGCATTAGGAGCAAATCTGCCGTGGGACTGGTTGGGGTTCCTCATGCAGAATTCATCCATACCTCGGTACTCTGTCGGACCAGGTGGAACCAGGGGATGCGAACTCGAACTTGGTGCTAGGTTCTAATTTAGATTCTGCAAATTCTCGTTCACTTGTTGCAGTGCCGCCACCATCTGGGCCAAGAGATCATTCGGAACATTCTGACTCGCTCCTCTTTCTCTTCCAGCCATATGTACATGTACTCATTCACCTGTCAATAAACCAATTTTAACCAGACAAGTAATCATATAGTCACACAACAGTTCACATAAACACATAGTCAAATCACATAGAAGTTACAAAGAAGCACGTAAGGCCATACCCTAGGCCGCATAATTAACTATGCTCTGATACCATATTGTAAGGACACAAAATTCTACCCTTTAATTTTTTTCCAAATTTAGCTATATTTATACATACATTCATCATTATACTTTGATCACTCATCAATCATTTCTCCAACCCTTATTTACATGCCATGTTACAACACATTATCATAATACGGAAAAACATAATTCATGCTGATAGTTCTCCACGGTTACTAAGGACTCAAAGTTATAGTCCTCCAAAAAGGCGTTACACATAATTACTATTATTCCAATATTAATAATCATGGGTACAATCACGTAAATCCGCATATAGTCAGCTATAGTACAACAACACAAACAAACAAATACAGAGTCTATGGTTCCTAAGGCTTCCAACCAAGCATCCTCAATTTACCTGTTTATCTGCAACGGGATTATCAATGACAAATAGACAAAACATACAAAGGAGTAAGTCGTTATTTCAATAAATATCATTATAAGATAATCCACATTCTTAAATATAAATAAGCATTGAAGTGAAACATGTCTCATAATTACATGAATATAAGCGTTCGTATCTTCTGTCTTATAATTCCATATTATCCATAATCGACCTATAATATATATATATCCCATAATATATATTCTATAGCATGCATATACATTTATTTCAAATGCTTTTTGTTTCATCAATTACCATCAACATCAAGCTTACTCTTTATCACATCCGGCCGTTTACACTGCACCGATAATCCGCTACCACTACGGGTGTAAGACCACAACTCAACAATGATACACTACCACTTCGGATAGGTAATTTTTCCCAATGATCCACTACCACTTCGGGTAGGTAATTCCTCCCAATGATCCACTACCACTTTGGGTAGATAATTTCCCCCAATGATCCACTACCTCTTCGAGTAGGTAATTTCTCCCAATGATCCACTACTGTAAGGACCCGACTTTCGTAATCCAAAAATTCTTTTTTAAAACCTTATACATGAAAGTGAAGTGATTAATTTTAAAAGACATTACTCGAACGATTTGGAAAACCTGATTGAATATATAAATAAGTTCAATTCATCTTTCAGGTGCGGAAACAATCAATCGTTCACTTCATTAAAAACATGGCATTGCATTTCCTTTTAATTACACAATTTAGATACAATTATCCATTCTCAATAATACTTCCTTTTTTTTTCATCATCTAATATCCTAACAATACATTTAGGGAAAGTTACTCATACATAAATCCCATTTAACCTACTCTTCATATTACATGCATTACTCAATTACAACATTGAGAACTTAAAGCAACTACACAAACATGTACTCTCCTCCGCAAGCATCCGATGCGCTACCGCCACGACCTGAACTCAAATACATAACACATACAAGGAAAGATAGAGGGAGTAAGAACCAACTACGGCGACCGTAACGTGGATTTACATGGAGTAATAACATTAAAGTATTAAAACCACACACATTTAACATCAATCATGATTAACATATACCAATCAACACATATTATCCATATTCACCCTATAGTACACATACATCCCATAATGTATATGTTCTATAGTGTGCATATTTTACTCATCTCATATTATCCATATTCACCCTACAGTACACATATATCCCATAATATATATGTGCTATAGTGTGCATATTTTATTCATCCGAACATACTCATTTCTCATCATTCATATTTACCCTATAAGATATATATATCCCATAATATATATCCTATGGCATGCATATGATTTTCATTCCGAATATACACTTTTCACATCATTCACATTCCGTAGTAATTTACCCTTGATCTATTTCAACTATTCTGCACCGTACAAATAATCCCCACACCACATCGGGCAGGTCGAGTAATCCCCCTACCATATCGGGCAGGTCGATAATCCCCATACCAATTCGGGCAGGTTGAGTAATCCTCATACCACATCGGGCAGGTCGAGTAGTTCCCCATACCACATCAGGAAGGTCGAGTAATCCCCATACCACATCGGGCAGGTCGAGTAATCCCCAAACCACATCGGGCAGGTCGAGTTTCCACATTATACTCACATCCATGTCATACACAATCGACACAAGGCATCCCACTATTTTATCACCATAAAATACCACATAACACCTTCATTGTCACAAACATACCCTTATCCATTTTAACACCTTGACATCTCATCACACAATCATCGTTACACGCACACCCATATAGGTTTATAACAATCAACAACTCACAACATACTCATTTAGATAAACATACTCATGTCCATTTTAACACATTAACAGCTCATCACACATTCATTGTTACAAACACACCCATACATGTTTATAACAATCAACCACTCACAACATACTCATTTATATTTACGCCCATACATAACTCATACTCAATCATTATCACACAACATATCAATTTCTACTTTTGTCATTAAACATACATCTCACAATCCTTATTACAAACACACCCATATGTGTTATAATAAATCAACCATCCATAACATACCGTTATCATAAACAAACCACACACAACATATTCTTCATCATATAACACATTAACGTTAGAACCATCTTTCATGACGGTGTATTACCATAAATGAGCATATTGCATTTTACTTAATTAAACGATTTTCCCCGCACATATATCTCCACTTTTATGGCTAATACATCCTCATATGAAACAAAGATTCACATATGGACCACAAACTCCCAAGAGAGTTTCTATCCGTTAATGTGCTCCGATTCTTGAGGGAAATCGGAGATGATGACTCTAATGAAATACTCTAAGACCACAATGGTCTTCTCCCTCACCTTAGGTTGCGTAAGCTCCATGGATCCGCAAAGAGTTCCATCTTCCTCCATCTCCTTCAACCTCCATTGTTGCTTTTTCCTCTCCGAAGCTCTCCAATGTTCCATTAAGAAGCAAGAGGAAGAGGCTTTGATGTGTTTTTGAGGTTTAGGGCAAGGAAAGAGTCGAAATCCATGAGGAGCCGCCATTGGGAGTGAAAGGGGAGAAAAGAAAATGAAGATTAGGGTTTGTGAAACACTCTCTTTACTTTTATAGCTGGGCACTCTCGCCCGGGCGAGAATATCTAGCTTGGGCGAGAAACCCACGATATTTTAATTTTCCAGACACGGGCTCTCTCGCCTGGGCGAGATTCTCTCGCTCAAGCGAGAATCTCACAGCCTGCCCATGCTTTTTCTCGCTCAAGCGACCCATTCCTCGCTTGGGCGAGACTCCCAAAATTTCCAATTTTCAAAACATTGATCCTCTCGCTTGTGCGAGATCCTCTCGCTCAAGCGAGAATCTGGGAGTATGCCCCATTCTTCAGGACTGTTACCTAATTTCAAGGAGGATAAATTTGGGGTGTTACAATCCTTCCCCCCTGAAAGAAATTTCGTCCCCAAAATTTTATTAGGTTACACTCAGAAGGACACTAACCTCGCCTAGAATGTAGGCACAAGATAAACTCGACTAAGCTTAGGTCCAATCATCTAACCCATTACGATTACTTAGGTTACAACCAAGACACATATCACAAGACCGTGACATCATATAGTCAGATTATGGACTACACCTCAGGAGTCCAAATACCAATGTCCAACATTAAAACAACCAAGAGAAAATTTATCGCAATCGGAAATAAAGGTTCTCAAGTATCTCGCCATCCCACTAGATCTCCCCGATCTAACACTACAATCATCATTTCAAAACGATTACAGAAGCAGTGAGATTCACAACGACACCTTCAAATTAGAAAGAAAGTGGAACTCCATACCCATCTTTCATCAAGATGCACTAGTTCCCATCCAAAATGCAAAAACTAGATCGACATCTACTCGATGGAAACAATACCATTTCATTTTATACGTGTAAATACCCACGATTTACTCAATTTTTTTTTTCTCTACCATGTCAATTTATACTCGCTACAACACAGAAACATGATATTCATTCAAGTAGCATTTAGACAAACAAGATTTTCAGAGCCTTTTCACATACGAAATAAAATCACCAAGCCATTACCCAATTCAATCTAACATTTTCTACCACAAACGAATGCGGTTTAAGTAGGTTTGCTAATCCATATCCTCAACTTTAATAGTAGGCACACATTTCGCACTCAAGTTTGTAACACCCTAAATTTAAGTCTTTAAAATTATAGTATCAGTCCTAGAAGTCTCGCTTGAGCAACAGTTTCTCGCATGGGCGAGAAAGGCTCACCTGGGAGGGTGAAATCATGGGCTATACTAGAGGATTCTCGCCTGAGCGAGAGTTGTCTCAGCTGGGTGAGAAATGACATTTTGGGACTGTTGAGACTGTGAGATTCTCGCTTGAGCGAGAATCCCTCGCTTGAGCGAGAGGGTCAGATATGAGTTTTTAAAATAGGCGGAATTTTATTGCTTGAGCGAGAAAGGGCTCGCTTAAGCGATAACCCGACGCTGTTACATTAAATAGGGGACCCCAAACACATTTATGGGGGTTAACCTAGAGAGAAGTGAGAAAATGGAGCATTTTCAAGAGAAATAAGGCTTGTGAGTCATTTAGAAGCTCGAGAAGAGGTAAATCTCTTGATTCTAACTCTCTTTCTCTCTTTCAAACTCATTGTGGAGTGTAAAGGATCTCTTCTCCAAAGGTGAAAAACCATGGAAAATCATCCTTTTGACTTATGGTTCGTTTTATGTTGTTTCTCTCTTGTAACTCTTGGTTTAGAGTTGGTATTTCAAGAATAGAATGGATTTGTGGGTTGATTCATAAAAACCCCAAAACCCTAAAGTGAAAATGTGGTAAAAGGGGAAAATGAGTAAAATTCTAGAGGTAGAACATGGGTTTACTTTCTAATGTTGAAATATGAGATGAATATGTATGTTTTAGATGTTGTAAACTTTTGATGAAAGTAGTTTAGCAACATGGAACATGTGTTAAATATCTTGTGTGGTTAAATAATGCAATATGAGTTGTTTATGTGATGTTTGGAATAAATGACTAACATTGTGTTGTATAGTGGGAATGGGAAATATCCTAGAGTTGGCGGCGGTGTCAGTGGAACTAGTGCAGTTACCAAGAACCCAACCCAACACTCACCAAGGTAAGGAGGAGTCTTTAAATAGCATATGGAAATGGATAATATGTGTATTTTCTAAGTGTGTATAATGATAAAGTGATGAATCGCTTAGTTATGGTAAACATATATGGGTATGTTTATGATAATGGAACGCGTGGATTTACTGTTTACAGATTGAGGATGTATCAATGAAAAGAAAATATGTTTTTAGCCGACCATAATTGGTTAGCGACTTTGGCTCAAGTTATGTAGCGATGCTTTGGCTCAAGCTATGTAGCAAAACTTTGGCTCAAGTTATGTAGGGATGCTTTGGCTCAAGCTATGTAGCAAAACTTTAGCTCAAGTTATGTAGGGATACTTTGGCTCAAATTATGTAGCAAAACTTTGGCTCAAGTTATGTAGCAAGACTTTGGCTCAAGTTATGTAGCAATACTTTGGCTCAAGTTATGTAGCAAGACTTTGGCTCAAGTTATGTAGCAATACTTTGGCTCAAGTTATGTAGCAATGCTTTGGCTCAAGCTATGTAGCAAAACTTTGGCTCAAGTTATGTAGCAATGCTTTGGCTCAAGCTATGTTGCAAAAATTTGGCTCAAGTTATGTAGCGATACTTTTGATCAAGTTATGTAGCGATGCTTTGGCTCAAGCTATGTAGCAAAAATGAATTTATAAAACAAATGATTTACTAACCCCTTTGAAATGTGGATTATCTTATAATGGTATTTATTATTTTGATGACTTACTCCTTGTATGTTGTGTGTATTTGCCATTGATAATCTCATTGCAGGTAAACAGGGTAGTTGAGGATGCTTGGTTCGGGGCTTTAGGAGCTTAGGACTTGGATCTTCTATTTTTGCTTTTTGTATTGAAAAATTGCTATTTTGATGATTGTATTCGTAACCATTTAACTTATTAACATTTTTGAGTAATGCTGGATATTAGTAACTATGGGTGATTTTGGAAACCCATAGTTAAACATATGCGGTAATTACCGATGAAAGTTATATATGAATTTGTTTTCCGCAATATGAGATATATGTTAACATCATGTACTGTAAATGTGGTTTTACGAACTTATTATGGGGAAAAATAGAGTAAGATGTGGAATGTATGAATAAAAGGATTAAAATAAATGAAAAATTTTCAAGGGTAGAATTTGGGTCCTTACAAAGTCTACCTTATATCCAGAAACACATGGTCATACTTACATCACAAGATTTTTAACAACATCACACTCATCCAAGATGCGGTTGTTAAACATTCGGATTTTCAACATGAAACTTAATCAATGCTTAACCATATAGTAGACTTCATTCAAAAATAGATTAGATGTAAGTTTCATGGAAATCATATTGTGGAGGCAAGATTTTTCATAATCGTTTCAAAATAACTTAAAACCCTTTTTCTCATTCAACACCAATGCCCAAATCAAAATTTTCAAAAGCTAGTTATTTCTGAAGTTACATTTCATCCAGGACATGAGAGTCCCCACAGTACACTTACAGAAACATGCTTATACCATAACGTTGCAATTATGCATAATAATTACTGAGACACATGAAATAGAAATGAGTTTTGTACGCACAATATCGAAGCAGTTAATTTGAATCCATTACCACTATATCATGCGTTGCAAATATCCAACTACAAAAGGTCAATCATCACAAACCAAAAGTTTCATGCACAACAAATAATCCACTACCCCTTCGGGTAGGCAATATAACGATAATCCACCACCACTCTGGGTAGGCAATTCAACAATGGTCCACTACCACTCCGGGTAGGCAATTCAACAATGGTCCACTACCACTCCGGGTAGGCAATTCAGCAATGATCCACTACCGCTCCGGGTAGGCAATTCAACAATGGTCTACTACCACTTCGGGTAGGCAATTCAGCAATGATCCACTATCGCTCCGGGTAGGCAATTTTAACAAAGATCCACTACCGCTCCGGGTAGGCAATTCCACAATGATCCACTACCGCTCCGGGTAGGCAATTCCACAATGATCCACGACCACTCCGGGTAGGCAATTCCACAATGATCCGCTACCACTCCGGGTAGGCAATCCCACAATGATCCCCTACCACTCCGAGTAGGCAATTTCACAATGATCCACTACCACTCCGGGTAGGCAATTCCACATGGAACAAGGTTAGTAAACCATTTTGAAATTTATTTGCTTTGTTGCATAACTTGAGCCAAAGTCGCTACACCACTTAAGGTTAGCTAAAACAGGTTCCTTTTTTTTTTTAAAACGTGCTACATATACTCGAGCCGGAGTTTCGCTTATATACCCAAGCCAGGGTTTCGCTTATATACTCAAGCCAGTGTTTTTGCTTATATACTCAAGCCAGAGTCTTGCTTATATACTCAAGCCAGAGTCTTGCTTATATACTCAAGCCAGAGTTTTGCTTATATACTCAAGCCAGAGTTTTGCTTATATACTCAAGCCAGAGTCTTGCTTACATACTCAAGCCAAAGTTTTTGCTTATATACTCAAGCCAGAGTCTTGCTTATATACTCAAGCCAGAGTTTTGCTTATATACTCAAGCCAAAGTTTTGCTTATATACTCAAGCCAGAGTCTTGCTTATATACTCAAGCCAGAGTTTTTGCTTATATACTCAAGTCAGAGTCTTGCTTATATACTCAAGTCAGAGTTTTGCTTATATACTCAAGCCAGAGTCTTGCTTATATACTCAAGCCAAAGTTTTTGCTTATATACTCAAGCCAAAGTTCTGCTTATATACTCAAGCCAGAGTTTTTGCTTATATACTCAAGCAGAGTCTTGCTTATATACTCAAGCCAGAGTTTTGCTTATATACTCATGTCAGAGTCGCTAACCATTCATGGTCGGCTAAAAATATATTTTCTTTTCATTGATTTCACCATAAATTGTTTTCCAGTAAATCTATGCCCACTTTAGTATAAACACACCCATATATGTTTATACTAAATGCGTAATTCACAACTCCATCCTTACATAACCAGAAAATACACACATTTTCTATTTCGAATGCACAAATAACGACTTATCCTTACATTACCTTAATCTTGTGTTATTAGAATCGTAGAAACAGTTAAGCCAACGTCCAAGAAAATCAATTTAATCATTCATTTTCAATTATATTAATCTTAGTGATAAAATAAAATTCACATCCAGAGTTGACCAAAGCCCAAACAAGGGATCCACCACCAGGAACTCTCAACAAGTAAATTTCACACCAAGAAATTCAACCGGAAAATCACAATCACAAACTCTTCATAAACAATTTCAACAAGATGCGCACAACCAAAATTTTTTAGCAAGAGTTTCACCAGAGAATCCCCAACAAGGGTCTCACACAATAATTTCAACAAAATTTTTTAACAAGCACTACATCAATAACTCACAACAAGACATCCAACGATAAATTCACAACCAAACACTTACCGTAAGGAATTTAACAATCATCTTTCACATTAGCAGTTACCACATAGTCAACACAATTCACATAAGTCAAGTAGTTAACTCACACAAATTTCACAAAGAATCATGTAAGGTCATACCCTAGGCCGCAGAGTTGACATATGCTCTGATACCATATTGGAAGGACCCGATTTTCGTAATCCAAAAATTCTTTTTTAAAACCTTATAAATGAAAGTGAAGTGATTAAATTTAAAAGACATTACTCGAACAATTTGGAAAACCTGATTGAATATATATAAGTTCAATTCATCTTTAAGGTGCGGAAACAATCAATCGTTCACTTCATTAAAAACATGGCATTGCACTTCCTTTTAATTACACAATTTAGATACAATTATCCATTCTCAATAATACTTCCTTTTTTTTCATCATCTAATATCCTAACTATACATTTAGGGGAAAGTTACTCATACATAAATCCCATTTAACCTACTCTTCTTATTACATGCATTACTCAATTACAACATTGAGAACTTAAAGAAACTACTCAAACATGTACTCTCCTCCGTAAGCATCTGATACGCTACTGCCACGACCTGAACTCAAATACATAACACATACAAGGAAATACAGAGGGAGTAAGAACCAACTACAGCGACCGTAGCGTGGATTTACATGGAGTAATAACATTAAAGTATTAAAACCACACACATTTAACATCAATCATGATAAACATATACCAATCAACACATATTATCCATATTCACCCTATAGTACACATATATCCCATACTATATGTGTTCTATAGTGTGCATATTTATTCATCACATATTATCCATATTCACCCTATAGTACACATACATCCCATAATATATATGTTCTATAGTGTGCATATTTTACTCATCTCATATTATCCATATTCTGCCGTGGAACTGACTGGGGTTCCTCCTGTAGAATTCATCCATACCTTGGTACTCTGTCGGACTGGGTGGGACCAGGGGATGCGAACTCGGACTTGGTGCCGGGTTCTAATTCAGATTCTGCAAATTCTCGTTCACTTGTTGTAGTGCCGCCACCATCTGGGCCAAGAGATCATTCGGAACATTCTGACTCGCTCCTCTTTCTCTTCCAGCCATATGTACCTGTACTCATTCACATGTCAATAAACCAATTTTAACCAGACAAGTAATCTTATAGTCACACAACAGTTCACATAAACACATAGTCAAATCACATAGAAGTTACAAAGAAGCACGTAAGGCCATACCCTAGGCCGCATAATTAACTATGCTCTGATACCATATTGTAAGGACCCAAAATTCTACCCTTTAATTTTTTTCCAAATTTAGCTATATTTATACATACATTCATCATTATACTTTGATTACTCATCAATCATTTATCCAACCCTTATTTACATGCCATGTTACAACACATTATCATAATACGGAAAAACATAATTTTTGCTGATAGTTCTCCACGGTTACTAAGGACTCAAAGTTATAGTCCTCCAAAAAAGGCGTTACACATAATTACTATTATTCCAATATTAATAATCATGGGTACAATCACGTAAATCCGCATATAGTCAGCTTTAGTACAACAGCACAAACAAACAAATACAGAGTCTATGGTTCCTAAGGCTTCCAACCAAGCATCCTCAATTTACCTGTTTATCTGCAACGGGATTATCAATGACAAATACACAAAACATACAAAGGAGTAAGTCGTTAATTCAATAAATATCATTATAAGATAATCCACATTCTTAAATATAAATAAGCATTGAAGTGAAACACGTCTCATAATTACATGAATATAAGCGTTCGTATCTTCTGTCTTATAATTACATATTATCCATAATCGACCTATAATATATATATATATCCCATAATATATATTCTATAGCATGCATATACATTTATTTCAAATGCTTTTTGTTTCATCAATTACCATCAATATCAAGCTTACTCTTTATCACATCCGACCGTTTACACTGCACCGATAATCCGCTACCACTACGGGTGTAAGCCCATAACTCAACAATGATCCACTACCACTTCGGATAGGTAATTTTCCCCAATGATCCACTACCACTTCGGGTAGGTAATTCCTCCCAATGATCCACTACCACTTTGGGTAGATAATTTCCCCCAATGATCCACTACCACTTCGGGTCGGTAATTTCTCCCAATGATCCACTATTGTAAGGACCAGACTTTCGTAATCCAAAAATTCTTTTTAAAACCTTATACATGAAAGTTAAGTGATTAATTTTAAAAGACATTACTCGAACGATTTGGAAAAACTGATTGAATATATAAATAAGTTCAATGCATCTTTCAGGTGCGGAAACAATCAATCGTTCACTTCATTAAAAACATGGCATTGCACTTCCTTTTAATTACACAATTTAGATACAATTATCCATTCTCAATAATACTTCCTTTTTTTTTCATCATCTAATATCCTAACTATACATCTAGGGAAAGTTACTCATACATAAATCCCATTTAACCTACTCTTCATATTACTTGCATTACTCAATTACAACATTGAGAACGTAAAGCAACTACACAAACATGTACTCTCCTCCGCAAGCATCCGATGCGCTACCGCCACGACCTGAACTCAAATACATAACACATACAAGGAAACACGAAGTGAGTAAGAACCAACTACGGCGACCGTAGCGTGGATTTACATGGAGTAATAACACTAAAGTATTAAAACCACACACATTTAACATCAATCATGATTAAAATATACCAATCAACACCTATTATCCATATTCACCCTATAGTACACATACATCCCATAATGTATATGAATGTGTGCATGTCAAGAGGAACACTTTGGAAAGCTCTCTTTTTTTGTGTCATGGTTTTGATGAGGACAACTTGTGCTAATAAGAGCTTGAAGATCATCAACAAATCAACGTGCTTAAGTCTTCTGATGGGTACTAAGCTTAGACTAGAGATTAGTTTAGGTTGAGTCTAAGGCTTAAGTCACCTAATACATGTCTCATATGCATAAATCTTTTAAATCATTTTCATCTTGAGATATGTCATTCATAATATGTTCATGCATCACATAAATACATGTATATGTGCATTCTAGGCATAAACTAAGTGTTAAACATGTATGAATTAAATTGCATAATGTATTTGAGTTTTTACACATGAAAATATGCTGTTAATCGATTAAGGCATAGGTTAATTGATTAACCTAACTGTTTGCAAAGTATAATCAATTAAGGCTGTCGTTAATCGATTAACTGGGCTACAAAATCAATTCTTTATAAACTGCGTTTTCCAGAATTGATCTCATAAGTTGCATGTTGAATTTTTAGAGAGTTAGAGCATTTTTCGTGTTAATTGTTGCATCTAATTGTAAATGCATTTGTGAGTTTAGAAAAGAGAGAATTCTATGTTTTAGGATTGAGTGCATTACATTATACATTTCTCATCTTTTCATATCACATGTTCATGCATATTATTGATGTTTCTTGATTAGATGTTTACATTCTATGCATTCTGTTTTCAAACTAATACATTGTCATATTGCATGAGTTTGTATTAGGTGATTAGAGTAAAGTGTTGTCTTGTTAGATATAAGCCTTGTAAAGCTTAAGTTTACTCTATTTCGTTTTTTGATTGAGAAATTGTTGTAACGTTGGGAATCTCGAGGTGTCGTATCGCCGAAGAGATTGAGTGTATCTTCACTGAGTTTTAGACTTAGGGATAAGGAAAGAACAGAGGTTCTTGGCTGGGGCTACGCCGAAAGAAAGGTTTTCTTTATCGGTAGGAAGGGATTCAAACCATAGAATAGGATCTTTATTATCTTGTAAGTGTCTAAGTGTTGTAATTGGATGATGTGTATGTAATAACATTGATTCGATTATAGTGAAGAAAAATCTCCCAAATCAGCCGGGAGGCCTGGATGTAGTTTGCGGTGGACAAGCAAACGAACCAGGATAAAATTCGTGTTGCAGGATTTTTCTATCTCTCTCTCTTTATTGCATTTAATCGATTAATTTGTATAGTAGATTTAATTGATAATATGTCTTTGTGCTATACTATTAATACTCTGATAAATCTGTAAGCTCTGTATATTCATTTTGTTATCGATTAATTGTCGCGCAAGTAATCGTATCTGCATAAGCTTACTGTAACTGTTTAATCGATTAAGTCAAGATTGTTAATCGATTACATTCATTCTGTTAATCGATTAAGTGGACTGTGTTGATTGTGTTAATCAATTAACCTGTTCTGTTAATCGATTAATTAGGTGTATTTCAGCATTAAGTGTTGTTTTTCGAAAAGCGGATGTTCTAACCGCTACACCTATTCAACCCCCCCTTCTAGGTGTATTGTAACCACTGATACCTAACAAGTGGTATCAGAGCTAGTGCGAAGTGCTAGCTCAACCGCGTATTCGTGATCCTAAGGGAAAAAGGAATGGGTTCGTCAAACCCATTTGGTGGTGATGGTTCATCCATCAATCGACCACCTATATTCAGTGGTGAAGGGTATGCCTACTGGAAAGTCCGCATGCAAATTTTTATTGAAGCCATAGACTCAGATATTTGGGAATCCGTAGTCAACGGCCCTTTCGTTCCACAGCATCTTGTGGACGATGAACCTAAAGACAAGCCTAAAAGTCTATGGACCGATGATGAGCGCAAAAAGGTCCAGCATAACCTACGCGCCAAAAATATCATCACATCGGCCCTATCCTATAATGAGTTCTTTAGAGTCTCGTAGTGCCAAAATGCAAAAGAAATGTGGGACACTTTACAAGTGACTCACGAAGGCACTAGCGAAGTCAAGCGCGCTAGATTAAATGCGCTGACCCACGAATATGAGTTATTTCGCATGTTACCTAGTGAATCAATCAGTGATATGCAAAAGCGATTTACTCATATCGTTAATCATTTAGTTGCTCTAGATAAATCATTTGCCAGAGGTGAACTAACTAATAAAGTTTTGCGTTGTCTTGAAAGGAAATGGCAACCAAAGGTAACTGCAATTGTTGAATCCAAAGACTTGGACTCTATGCCTCTAGCTACACTATTTGGAAAGCTTCAAGAGCATGAAATGGAATTGGGGCGCTTGACTATGCACGAAGATTCAGATCGGAAGAAGAAAAACATCACATTGAAGGCCACGACCTCCAAAGAAGAAAAAGATGATGATGAATCTGACTCCGATCTAGATGATGAAACTATGAATCTCCTTGTTCGAAAATTTAGCAAATTCATCAAAAGAAAAGGTGGATTCAAAAAGTTTCAAAATAAAGAAGCAAGAGAATCAACCAACAAAGGCAAGAACAACAAAGATCGCTTCACTTGCCATGAGTGTGGAAAAGCCGGACATATGAGATTTCAATGTCCTACCTATCTGAAAAAGGTTGATTTAGAGAAGAGCACTCCCAGGGAATTCAAGTCTAAGAAAGCTTATATTGTATGGGATGTACCTGAGGAGGAAACAACATCAAGCACCTCTAGTGAGGAGGAGTCAGCGAAGCTGTGTCTGATGGTTAGATCTGACAACGATGGGAACTCAGACTCACACGAGGATAATAATGAGGTATATTCTGACACCTCATCCACTTCGGATGACTTACCCTCTTATGATGTTTTATATAATGCTTATGTTGAGTTACATGAGGAACTAAAGAAATTGGCAAGAATAAACATTGATAAGAAAAGGGTAATCCTTAGAAATGAAAAGAAAATAAGCCAACTTCAAAAAGAATTAGATGAATTAAAATTACAAAATGAAACTTTAGATCTCATCTATTCTTGTAGCACATGTAACTGCTCTGCTAATAATTTATGTCAAAAACCTGTATGTGAGACTTGCGAGACTTGCGAGACTTTGCAAGAAGACAATTTTAAACTAAAAGAAAAACTCGAACGTCTCACAAACAGTAAACAACAATTAGACACTCTGCTTAGTCAAACAAGAAACGTTGGTGATTGTACTGGTCTAGGTTATACTCGCTCGGCTAAGAATAAAAGACCATATAGAAAACCTGTAGCTCATACTAAAAATAAAAATCATAAGCATTCACCTACATGTTTTTATTGTCATGCATATGGTCATACTTCTTATTCATGTTATATTAGAAAGTATGGTATACCTAGCGGAGTTTATGTATGGATAAAGAAGGGAGATAATTCCCTAATCACTAACAGAAAAGGACCCAACATAAATTGGGTACCTGAGAAAAGCAGGTGATCTATTTTGCAGGTATGTCTTCGAACACAAGGACAAAAATGGTATTTAGACAGTGGATGTTCGAGACATATGACAGGTGACAGATCAAATTTCCTAGATCTCTCACTTAAAGGAAAAGGATACGTCATGTACGGAGACAACAACAAGAGAAAGATACTTGGCACTGGAACAGTTGGTAACTCATCTCAAACTCAAATTGAAAATGTCCTTTATGTTGAAGGACTAGAACATAATCTTCTGAGTATAAGCCAACTCTGTGACAAAGGTAATCGTGTATCTTTCGATTCTGACTGTTGCATCATTCGTGACATTTTATCTAATAATGTTAAATTTGTTGGTCATCGTATAAATAATATTTAAATGGTTAACTTGGATGATGTCACTACATTATTTTCAAAATGTTTCGCTTCTAAAGAAGATGACATCTGGCTTTGGCACAGACGTGTTGCACATATCCATATAAAGCATCTAGATAAATTGTCATCAAACGAACTAGTTGAGGGGCTACCAAAACTAAATTTTAAAACTAAAGAGATTTGTGACACTTGTCAAAAGTGTAAACAAACCAAAAATTCTTTTAAAAACAAAAATGTGATATCCACTTCAAGACCTTTGGAGTTACTCCATATGGACTTGTTTGGACCATCACAAATCATGAGTTTTGGTAATCGATTACATCAATTCGTTGAGTTTGTTTTTGAAATTTTTAACTGGTGTAATCGATTACACCATATGGTAATCGATTACACATACCAGAACAGTATATTGGTTCTGTTTTGAATGAACTGATGTAGCTCTTAACTTTTCACAAACTCATACTGGTTCATGTGCACGAATTAAACACTATAAATAGGTGTTCTATGACTTGTTTTTCAACACAATTCTGAATACAACTTTCATACTCACAAAGTCACAAAGTTCTCATAATTTTTGTCATTCATTCATAAGTGTTAAGACTTTGATATCAATTTTCATATCTTTCCAATTCTGGAAATTATTCAAAGTCTTAAGCACAAACAAAAGCCTTTATCCAAGTTATTTGATTCTAAGTTAAGTGATCATTTAGTGAGTGATTCAATCCTTAAAGTTTCAATTACTATTAGAGAGTCACTTAGTCAAAAGCCTTGTAAAAAAACCATCTTGAGAATACAAGTTAGTGTCTTGTAAACATTTCACCAAGTGTGGTGAAGTGCAGTATATTGTGAAGAACGGTGTTAGCCTAGTGCCTAGAGGAATAGGTGAGTAGTCTTGGAAGAAGACGAAGAAGGTGTAACATTGGTTCTTGCAATAGTGGAAAAATCTTCTTGGTAACAAGAAGGACTGGACGTAGCCTTCAAATTGAAGGTGAACCAGTATACATCTTGGTGTGATCTTCTCTTCCCTTAACTTTTTATATTTTGCACTATCTTCTACTTTTACTCAACTATTTTGTTTATTACTTCCGCTGATAGAAAAACTCTCTTTAAACTTGCAAAGTTTTAAAATAAAAGTAGAAATATTGAATTTAAGTCTCTACACCTAATTCACCCCCCCTCTTAGGTGACCATATATCCTAACATGTATGTGTGCGAGATTTCAATCATCACCTAGAGAATCACATCTTAAAACTGTTAAAAGAATCATGAGATATTTAAAAGGAACAACTGACATGGGATTATGGTATCCTCGGGATGCCTCACTATCCTTGGTAGGTTATTCCGATTCCGATTTCGCCGGATGTAAATTGGATCGGAAAAGCACTAGTGGTACCTGTCACTTGTTGGGCAGTTCATTAGTAGCATGGCACAGCAAAAAGCAAGCCTGTGTTGCTTTGTCCACCGCCGAAGCAAAATACATTGCCGCTGGTGTGTGTTGCGCTCAAATCCTTTGGATGAAGAAGCAACTCAAGGACTATGGTCTTAAACTTGAAAAGATCCCTATTAAATGCGATAATACAAGTGCCATAAACCTTTCCAAGAATTCCGTTTTGCATTCTAGAACTAAGCATATAGAAATTAGACATCATTTTTTGCGTGATCATGTACAAAAAGGTGATTGCGTTCTTGAATTTGTTGAAACTTATAAACAATTAGCTGATATTTTCACCAAGCCCCTTCCCAGGGATACTTTCTTTGTTCTAAGGAGAGAACTTGGAATTCTTGATGAACAATATCTCGATTAAAATTGTTTAGTTGTTTGCATTATCGTCTTGCTTCTATATGCCTTTGTGTCTTTTGTTTAAATGATATATGTTCAAATGCAAAAATATGTCTCTTGATTAAATCTTTCTATGATTATAAATGTTTCGATTAATCCGTCACAATGCATGCATGAGCCCTAAAAAGTTGAAACCATTCTACTGCCTAAAAAAATCATTTTTTTTACTATGAGTAATCGATTACACTTGTTGTTAATCGATTACCTGGGCATCAGTTGTTTGAAAATTCGAAATTTTACATTGGTTTAATCGATTAAACCTGCCCGTTAATCGATTAAAACCAGCATTTTAAAGGCAGACAGCAACTCGGTTTTACACTTTCTTTGGCATTTTCTCATTCTATCTTATACTTTGAGTTTCTAAATCAGTAGCAAAACTAATCCAAGTGCACTAAAGTAGAAAAACCTCATCCTAACCCTCTCAAACCATCAAGAAATCACACTTTTTCATCCTCATTATACCCCATTTCCAAGTTTCCACCAAGCAAAACCCTAGGTTAGGTTTGCCTAAATCCTTCTCTGCTCATTCACCGTTATTTCGGGTTCTACTATATAATGGAGCAAGGTCGCACTAAAAGGGTCAAGACCTCAGCTACTCGTGTACGAAGAAGGGAAGTCGGTTCACCTTCTACTCGGGACCGCGGTGACCCCTACTACTCACTCATCTTGCAAGAAACCCGTATGGCAAAATTTCAAGGTCGCAAACCCACGTACATACGGTATGTTGATTTAACCTGGTTGGCAGAACAAAATTTTAGTTTCCCGCATGATATGGAAGCTCAGGGAACCGTTTAGTTTTTGGAATTAAAGGGACAAGTTTACCCTGCTCTAGTTGGGGAATTTTAAGCTTATTTTAGATACAAGGATGGAAAGTACTGGTCTATGATTTCTGGTAATCTGTTTGAACTTAATGATGATATTTTTATGAATGTCGGTGGTTTATCATCTTCTGGTTATGGAATAGGAGATTGTTCCTGGGTTAAGGAGAACTTTGATCATGCTGAGGTTTATAAGTCATTTCTAAGAGGCCCTCACTTATACATTCAGGGTCAACTGACCAAAGCTGGGTCATTATCTGTTGAGAACAGACTGTTGCATTACATTATTGCTTACATTTTGGTGCAGAGGAACACGAATCACGCACAGCCTACTGTGAATGATTTGCATTTCATGTATGCTGTAAAGAATAATGTCATGATCAACTGGCCTGAGGAGATTTTGAAAATAATGAACAGTGTGTCTCTGTCTCAGTCGAAGCTGCTTCCCTATAGTATTTTCATTTCACGCATTGTTGATTATCTGCACATTGATGTTTCTGATACCATCATTGTTGAGTACACTGATAAGGATCATCTGGTTGGTGAAAGCCTCATTCATAAAATGGGTATCTACAAATATGGTACTACTTGGCAATACCAAGAGGACTACACTACTATTGGTCTGGATTTATCCGATGATGATAATCAGGGTGGCATGGGTGATCAGCACGCTACAACTCAGGGGGAGCCTTCTGGAACAGCACCTCAAAACTCTGCTTTTGGTTTAGATCAGTTGGAAGCCATGGAGCAACGGCTTAACAACCGTATGGATCTTCACTTCCAAGGGTTGAAAGACTCATACTTTGCCAGTATGGAACAGTATGAAGAGCGACAAACTGCTTATTCAGACAACCAATTTCAGGAGTTGAGGAATCTGATTCAATCTACTACTGAAGCTCAGAATGCTTTGTTTTGTTCAGAATTTCAGAAGTTATCTGTGCTTATAAGGGGAGATCAAAACATTGTCATTCCTGCTGATCACACTGACGATCCTCCACCTCCACCTCAACCATATTTTAGAAGACTTTAGACCTAGGATATCTCACCATTAGGTTTATTTCTTCTTTATGGCACTTCCTGGATTCAATTGTTGTTATGGATTCAAGTTTCTCTTTTGTGTGCCTCTTTTATGTTCTTAATTGACATTTCATAGTTTGTATGATTGCTGAATACTTTTACTCTTTATGCTAGCGTTATTTTGATTATGTCGAATAGCTAATGTTGATTACGTGAATGGTTCTTGATCATATGAGATTTTCCGTTTATTATGATTTGATATGGTAAATCTTGCATGTCGTTCCTTTTACCATATTAGCTATTTCTTTTGTATAAACTAGCGCATTTGTTTAATTTTCTACAAAATAAAACAGGTTAACTGTTAAATCCCAAATTAACTCATTGACTTTGTTTTATGCATAACTCATATCTCTGCCTAACTTTTGACCTGGGTTATCTTTTTGATAATGTCAAAAGGGGGAGAAAGGTTGTTTTGTTGTTTTCTGATTGTGCAGGTTGATCGTAATAACAACTTCCGAAATATTTGCGCATCATATCAACCATGCCAACACAATCTTCAAGCTATTTCATCACAGTTGATATCACAATTGATGTAGTGTTTGTCATCATCAAAAAGGGGGAGATTGAAAGTGTGCATGTCAAGAGGAACACTTTGGAAAGCTCTTTTTTTTTTGTGTCATGGTTTTGATGAGGACAACTTGTGCTAATAAGAGCTTGAAGATCATCAACAAATCAACGTGCTTAAGTCTTCTAATGGGTACTAAGCTTAGACTAGAGATTAGTTTAGGTTGAGTCTAAGGCTTAAGTCACCTAATACATGTCTCATATGCATAAATCTTTTAAATCATTTTCATCTTGAGATATGTCATTCATAATATGTTCATGCATCACATAAATACATGTATATGTGCATTCTAGGCATAAACTAAGTGTTAAACATGTATGAATTAAATTGCATAACGTATTTGAGTTTTTACACATGAAAATATGTTGTTAATCGATTAAGGCATAGGTTAATCGATTAACCTAACTGTTTGCACTGTATAATCGATTAAGGCTGTCGTTAATCGATTAACTGGGCTACAAAATCAATTCTTTATAAACTGCGTTTTCCAGAATTGATCTCATAAGTTGCATGTTGAATTTTTAGAGAGTTAGAGCATTTTTCGTGTTAATTGTTGCATCTAATTGTAAATGCATTTGTGAGTTTAGAAAAGAGAGAATTCTATGCTTTAGGATTGAGTGCATTACATGATACATTTCTCATCTTTTTATATCACATGTTCATGCATATTATTGATGTTTCTTGATTAGATGTTTACATTCTATGCATTCTGTTTTCAAACTAATACATTGTCATATTGCATGAGTTTGTATTAGGTGATTAGAGTAAAGTGTTGTCTTGTTAGATATAAGCCTTGTAAAGCTTAAGTTTACTCTATTTCGTTTTTTGATTGAGAAATTGTTGTAACGTTGGGAATCTCGAGGTGTCGTATCGCCGAAGAGATTGAGTGTATCTTCACTGAGTTTTAGACTTAGGGATAAGGAAAGAACAGAGGTTCTTGGCTGGGGCTACGCCGAAAGAAAGGTTTTCTTTGTCGGTAGGAAGGGAGTCAAACCATAGAATAGGATCTTTATTATCTTGTAAGTGTCTAAGTGTTGTAATTGGATGATGTGTATGTAATAACATTGATTCGATTATAGTGAAAAAAAATCTCCCAAATCAGCCGGGAGGCCTGGATGTAGTTTGCGGTGGACAAGCGAACGAACCATGATAAAATTCGTGTTGCAGGATTTTTCTATCTCTCTCTCTTTATTGCATTTAATCGATTAATTTGTATAGTAGATTTAATTGATAATATGTCTTTATGCTATACTATTAATACTCTGATAAATCTGTAAGCTCTGTATATTCGTTTTGTTATCGATTAATTGTCGCGCAAGTAATCGTATCTGCATAAGCTTACTGTCACTGTTTAATCGATTAAGTCAAGATTGTTAATCGATTACATTCATTCTGTTAATCGATTAAGTGGACTGTGTTGATTGTGTTAATCGATTACCCTGTTATGTTAATCGATTAATTAGGTGTATTTCTGCATTAAGTGTTGTTTTTCGAAAAGCGGATGTTCTAACCGCTACACCTATTCAACCCCCCCTTCTAGGTGTATTGTAACCACTAATACCTAATAGTATATGTTCTATAGTGTGCATATTTTACTCATCTCATATTATCCATATTCACCCTATAGTACACATATATCCCATAATATATGTGCTATTGTGTGCATATTTTATTCATCCAAACATACTCATTTCTCATCATTCATATTTACCCTATAAGATATATATATCCCATAATATATATCCTATGGCATGCATATGATTTTCATTCCGAATATACACTTTTCACATCATTCACATTCCGTAGTAATTTACCCTTGATCTCTTTCAACAATTCTGCACCGTACAAATAATCCCCACACCACATCGGGCAGGTCGAGTAATCCCCACACCACATCGGGCAGGTCGAGTAATCCCCCTACCACATCGGGCAGGTCGAGTAATTCCCCATACCACATCGGGCAGCTCGAGTAATCCCCATACCATATCGGGCAGGTCGAGTAATCCCCATACCACATCGGGCAGGTCGAGTAGTACCCCATACCACATCAGACAGGTCGAGTAATCCCCATACCACAACGGGAAGGTCGAATAATCCCCATACCACATCGGGCAGGTCGAGTTTCCACATTATACTCACATCCATGTCATACACAATCGACACAAGGCATCCCACTATTTTATCACCATAAAATACCACACAACACCTTCATTGTCACAAACATACCCTTATCCATTTTAACACCTTGTCAGCTCATCACATAGTCATCGTTACACGCACACCCATATAGGTTTATAACAATCAACAACTCACAACATACTAACATACTCATGTCCATTTTAATACATTAACAGCTCATCACACATTCATTGTTACAAACACACCTATACATGTTTATAACAATCAACCACTCACAACATACTCATTTATATTTACGCCCATACATATCTCATACTCAATCATTATCACACAACATATCAATTTCTACTTTTGTCATTAAACATACATCTCACAATCCTTATTACAAACACACCCATATGTGTTATAATAAATCAACCATCCATAACATACCGTTATCATAAACAAACCACACACAACATATTCTTCATCTTATAACACATTAACGTTAGAACCATCTTTCATGACGGTGTATTAACAAAAATGAGCATATTGCGTTTTACTTAAATAAACGGTTTTCCCCGCATATATATCTCCACTTTTATGGCTAATACATCCTCATATGAAACAAAGACTCTCATATGGACCACAAACTCCCAAGAGAGTTTCTATCCATTAATGTGCTCCGATTCTTGAGGGAAATCGGAGATGATGACTCTAATGAAATACTCTAAGACCACAATGGTCTTCTCCCTCACCTTAGGTTGTGTAAGCTCCATGGATCCGCAAAGAGCTCCATCTTCCTCCATCTCCTTCAACCTCCATTGTTGCTTTTTCCTCTCCAAAGCTCTCCAATGTTCCATAAAGAAGAAAGAGGAAGAGGCTTCGATGTGTTTTTCAGGTTTAGGGGGAGGAAAGAGTCGAAATCCATGAGGAGCCGCCATTGGGAGTGAAAGGGGAGAAAATAAAATGAATATTAGGGTTTGTGAAACCCTCTCTTTACTTTTATAGTTGGGCACTCTCGCCCGGGCGAGAATATATCGCTTGGGCGAGAAACCCAGAATATTTTAATTTTCCAGACACAGGCTCTCTCGCTCAAGCGATAATCTCACAGCCTGCCCAGACTTTTTCTCGCTCAAGCGACCCATTCCTCGCTCAAGCGAGAATCTGGCAGTATGCCCCATTCTTTAGGACTGTTACCTAATTTCAAGGAGGATAAATTTGGGGTGTTACAACTACCACTTCGGGTAGGTAATTTCCCAATGATCCACTACCACTACGGGTAGGTAATTTCTCCCAATGATCCACTACCACTTCGGGTAGGTAATTTCTCCCAATGATCCACTACTACTTCGGGTAGGTAATTTCTCCAATGATTCACTACCACTTCGGGTAGGTAATTTCTCTCAATGATCCACTACCACTTTGGGTAGGTAATTTCTCCCAATGATCCACTACCACTTCGGGTAGGTAATTTCTCCCAATGATCCACTACCACTTCGGGTAGGTAATTTAACAAAATCCACATTTTAAAGTGGTTAGTAAACCATTGCAAATTCATTTCCGCTACATAACTTGAGCCAAAGTCGCTAATCGTTCATGGTCGGCTAAAAATATGTATTCTTCTCATTGATACACCATTAATTTATAACTAGCAATTCCACTGGTCCTTTATTATAAACATACCCATATATGTCTATAATAAATAAGCGACTTGCATCTTAATCACTTTCTCAACCAGAAAATCCACACATTTTCCATTACAATGTGCAATTAAAGACTTATCCTTACCTTGGTGCGAGTTGGGTCTGGTTCTTGGTAACTTTCCAAGTTCCTCGGAAACCGCCTCCAACCATAGGATCTTTCCTCATCCCCACCAATAACAACAATGTTAGTCATTTTATTCAACATAACACATAACAACCCATATTTCAACTTTAACCATACAAGAGATTCACACATTTTCAATGTTTCTAAATTACTTTCATTAAGAGTTTACAAACGTCTAAAACATACATATTCATCCCACATATCAACATTAGAACACAAACTCATCTTCTACATCTAGCATTTCACCCATTTCCCTTTTTCCTCACATTCTCATTTTGGGGGTTTTGGGGTTTTCATGGATAAACCCACAAAACCTTTCCATTCATCAAATACTAACTCTAAATCAAGAGTTTACAAGAGAGAAACTAAATAAAAAGAACCAAAACTCAAAATGAAGAGTTTCCATGGTTTCTCATACTTTGAAAAGAGATCCCATACATCCCAAAACAAGTTTGAAAGGGAGAAAAAGAGTTAGAATAAAGAGATTTACCTCTTCTCAAGCTTCTAGATGATTCCCACGAGTTCTTGCTCTCAAAATCACCTTCTCCTCTCTTCTATCTCAATTTCTAACCCTAAAATGTGTTTGGAGTTTCTATTATAAAGCAAACTCATCAGGTTCTCGCTCAAGCGAGCCCATTCTCGCTCAAGCGAGAAAATCCCGCCTTTTTAAAATTTCAGATCTTACGCTCTCGCTCAAGCGAGGGATTCTCGCTCAAGCGAGAATCTCACAGCCTCCATAGGTTCTAAAATGCCATTTCTCGCCCAGGCGAGACAACTCTCGCTCAGGCGAGACCACTCTCGCTCAAGCGAGGACCCTCTCGCTCAAGCGAGAATCCTTCAGTATAGCCCAATATTTCACTCACCCAGGTGATCCACTCTCGCCCAAGCGACACCTTTCTCGTTCAAATTTAGGGTGTCACAGGTTACTGTACTTGAGTAACAAGTTACATGAGTGAGAAAAGAGTTATTCATCCTCCAACGACTAAAAGTAATCCATTACTCTCTTTGAAGTAACAGATTACCATTTTAAGTAAACAGGGTAATCGATTACTGAAAGAGCTGTAATCGGTTACACTAAATCATTTTTCAATTTTGTTGGACAGAACACTTGAGTAATCGATTACTCAATTACAGTAATCGATTACGCTGTGCAAATTTCGAAAATGTTATTGGACAGGATGTTTGGGTAATCGATTATTCACTTGTTGTAATGGATTACTGAGAGCTGTTGTATTAGTTTTCAGATTTCAAAGTGAAAGGGTTTCACTCCAAACTGACTTGTTTCATTCCAAACGAAACCTACATTTCCCTAGAGGTGTTATGGTTGATTGGAAAGCCTATATAAAGGCATTGGAACACATAACTCACATACAACAACTCACAACAATTTTTATAACAAAAGTCACACAAAGCTCTTACACTTTTCTGAATTTTCTGCACTTTTTTGCAACACACTCTTAAACTTTCTAAATTATTTCAGAGTTGCTTCTAAGTGTATTAAAAAAAATTCAAAGTACAAAGAGCATTATTATCTATCATATTAGAGTTGTTTATGGATTGCAAGTTAGAAATTGTCATATCTACTTGTAAAGGCAATCCAGCCACATTGTATATTCTTCAATTTGCTAAGATTACTTTCTTTCACAAGGGTGTGAAGAGAAAGAGGTTGAGTGACTTGGAATAGTGTTTTCCAAGGGTGTTACTTGGAATAGGGTGTTCCAAGGGTTTTAAATATAAGTGAGTGTGTAAGGTACAAGAAGATCTCGGGGTGAGATATTTGTAATTGCAACTCAATATATTTAATAAAGGAATCTCTTGCGCGTCAAGAGTATTGAACGTAGCCTTCACTGGACAAGATGTAACACCCTTAATTTCACTCCTTAAAATTATAGTATCAGTCCTGCAATTTTCGCTTGAGTGAGGGATTCTCATCTGGGCGAGAAAGGTTCACCAGGGAGGGTTAAATCCTGGGCTATACTGGAGGATTCTCGCTTGAGCGAGAGTTGGCTCGTCTGGGCGAGAATAGTGACATTTTGGACCTGTCGAGGTTGTAAGATTCTCGCCTGAGCGAGAGGATCCTCGCTTGAGTGAGAGATGTCTCGCTTGGGCGAGAATTCCCTCGCCTGGGCGAGAGGGTCAGATCTGAGTTTTTAAAATGGGCGGGATTTTATCGCTTGAGCGAGAATGAGCTCGCTTAAGCGAGAACCCGACGAGTGCATTAAATGAGGGAAACCCCAAACACATTTTAGGGTTAAGATTTGAAGAGAGGTGAGAGAAGAGAGCTTTTCCAAGGGCAAGGAGCTTTGATTCTCGTTCAATAGCTTGGAAGAGGTAAAAATCTTGATTCTAACTCTCTTCTTCCCTTTGAAACTCACTTTGGGTATGTTGGATCTCTTCTGAAAATATGAGAAACCATGGAAACACACCGTTTTGAGTTATGGTTCGTTTTATGTTATTTTTATCTTGTAAACTCTTGGTTTAGAGTTAGTATTTCGTGAATGGAAAGGGTTTGTGGGTTGATTCATGAAAACCCCAAAGACCCTAAAGTGAAAATGTGGTTAAAGTGGAAAATGGGTAAAATGCTAGAGGTAGAAGATGAGTTTACATTCTAATGGGTAAACTTCTGATTTTGCAGAAAAATTGGCCATAGTTTTGCAACAACTAATTCAACCCCCCCCCCCCCAATTGCATTTTAATTCTTACAATTGGTACCAGAGATATTTTTGAGAAAGTTACTCTCAAAATCTGATCCTACAACAAGATAGCCTCAAGATAATTCCTAGGAGAAACTCCAACATAAAAAGACCTCCAAGTTTTGTTGGAGAATGCTACGACTTCTGGAAAATCAGAATGAGGATTTTCAAAGAGTCACAAGACTTGGACATATGGAATGCAATCGAAGAAGGACCATATGTACCATTCACGGTAGTCAAAATGACAACGGAAATGAAGCCAAAATCTTTATGGAATGATGAAGATAAGAAGAATGTGAAATACGATCTAAAAGCAAAAAACATCCTCATTTCAGTACTTGGCAATGATGAACTTTTCAGAGTATCAAATTTCTAATCGGCCAAAGAAATGTGGGATAATCTAGAGATTATGCATGAAGAAACGGAGGAAGATAAAATGTCAATGCTCAACAATAATTGTTCTACATCTCAACCAGAAAATGAAGAACAAGCCCATCTCTCGCTATTGGTATCGCATCATTCTGATGATGAAGAGATAAGTGAAACTAAACCTTTTTCTTCTTTTGAATTAAAAATGGCATTTAATGAATTGCATGATGAGTATGTCAAACTCACAAAATTATGTCTACAATAGAAAATTGAATTAGAAATGTTTAGAAATAAATCACCAACCTTTTCATGTCAAAGTTGCATCACTCTTGAAAAGAAAATTTCATCATTAAGTTTTGAACTTAATCAATCAAACAAGAGTAGCCTACATCTAGACAAGATAATAAAAGATCAGAGACATGTTAAAGACCGAAGAGGTCTAAGCTATTCCAAAAGCCAAGCTTCTAAGAAACAAAATGTCTCAACGAAAATAATCTTTCAAAAATCATGTATCTATGCATCTACTCATAGTAAAAATTGTAAGGACCCAAATTCTACCCTTGAATTTTTTTTCCTTATTTTATTATTTTCACATACATTTTTCCTATAACTTAGATTCATAAGTTCAACAATCTCAATTTAAGCCCATTTTCCCTTTCATTTTTTTTTGTTAAAGCAATGTCCACAGACATGTTCATTTAATAGAAAATCATAATTCATATTAATGCCTCCGGGTAACTACCGCATACAACTAGCTATGAGTTTCCAAAATACCCATAGCTACAAATATCCAGTGTTACAATTATCCAAAAATCATAATGATCATAGTTACAAATACTTAAATCCGCAAATATTCAATTATAATACAGAAAGGTGCAAATAAAGGAATCTGGGTTTTAAGCTCATAAGGCACCAAACCAAGCCTCCTCAATTTACTAGTTAACCTGCAATGGGATTATCAATGACAAATACGCAAAACATACAAAGGAGTAAGTCGTTAATTCAATAAATATCATTAAGCGATAATCGACATTTTAAAGAGAGTTAAATAAATGATTTAACATTCGAATATAAAATCAATGCATCATATTTCTCATATCATACCACCACTTGTATTTATACATTCATCCTTACCAAACCTTTTCACTTTACTCATCATTACTACACCACACAATTACATCCCACATATATATTTACCTTTTCATTACCACATGGGGCAAGACATTCAATTCAATACCACATAGGGCAAGTCATTCGCAATACCACGTAGGGCAAGTCATTCTCATTACCACGTAGGGCAAGTCATTCGCAATACCACGTAGGGCAAGTCATTCTCATTACCACGTAGGACAAGTCATTCCCAATACCATGTAGGGCAAATCATTCTATTCAATACCACATAGGGCAAGTCATTCTCAAATCATATACATAGTCAGAAAATCCACACATTTTCTATCATCATATATAATTAACCACTTCTCCTTACCTTGGTGAGTGTCGGGGTTGGTTATGGGTAACTTTGCAAGTTCCTTCGCCACCTCCTCCAACCTTAAGATCTTTCCTCATCCCCACCAAATAACAACCAAGACAGTAGTTTATTCACAACAACATATAAACAACTCATAGTTCATTTTTAACCATACAAAAAGATTCATACATTTTCAATGTTTCCACAAACCAATTTCGTTAGAAGTTTTCAACATCAAAATATATATATTCATCTTCTATTTTAAATTAGAACTCATGCTCATCTTCTACATCTACCATTTCACTCATTTCCCTCTTTATCCACATTTCCATTTTTGGGGGTTTTGGGGTTTTCATGAATCAACCCACAAAACCTTTCCATTCATCAAATACCAACTCTAAACCAAGAGTTTTCAAGAGAAAAACAACATAAAACGAACCATAATTCTAAAGGATGAGTTTCCATGGTTTCTCATGTAACACCCCAAATTTTAATCTTTAAAAATATAGTATCAGTCCTGGAAGCCTCGCTTGATCGAGAGATTCTCGCCTGAGCGAAAAAGGATCACCTGGGAGGGTGAAATCCTGGACTATACTGGAGGATTCTCGCTTGGGCGAGAAATGGAAATTTTGGGCAGTTGACACAATGTAATCGATTACACACTGCTGGTAATCGATTACATGCTGATAAACCAATCAGACTTGTGCATCTGACACAGTGTAATCGATTACACACTGCTGGTAATCGATTACACACTCCTGGTAATCGATTACACACTCCTGATAATCGATTACACGATGATTAAAAGCATCATATATGTACATCTGACACAATGTACTCGATTACACCATGTTGGTAATCGATTACATCGCGACGATGCCTTTGTAATTTACACTGTGTAATCGATTACACACTTATGGTAATCGATTACATCGTATTAATGTAATCGATTACACCATGTTGGTAATCGATTACATAGCGACGATGCCTCTATAATTTACACAGTGTAATCGATTACACTATACTTGTAATCGATTACACTTATCGCAGTGTCTATAAAATAGAAACCCAAAACACATTTTAGGGTTAGAACTTCGAAGAGAAGGGAGAGAAGTGAGCTTTTCAAGAGCAAGGAGCCTTAGGACTCATCTTGAAGCTTGAGAAGAGGTAAATCTCTTGTTACTAACTCTTCTTCTTCCTCCCTAACTTGCTTTGGGTATGTTGGATTTATTTTCATAACATGAGAAACCATGGAAACTCATCCGTTAGAGTTATGGTTCATTTTATGTTGTTTTTATCTTGTAAACTCTTGGTTTAGAGATAGTATCTCAAGAATGGAAAGGGTTGTGGGTTGATTCATGAAAACCCCAAAACCCTAAAAGTGAAAATGTGGTAAAAGGAGAGAATGGGTAAAATGCTAGAGGTAGAAGATGAGTTTACCCCAAATATTGAAATATGAGATGTTATGCATGTTTTAGAGGGTTGAATATTGATGATGAATATTTTGTATGATTAAATGATGCAATATAAGTTGTTTATGTGATATTTGGAATAAATGACTAACATTGTGTTATGTGGTGGGATGAAGAGAGATCCTAAGGTTGGAGGCGGTGTCGGTGGAACTCGAGAAGTTGCCAAGAACCAAACCCAACACTCATCGAGGTAAGGATAAGTCTTTAATTGAGCATTTGGAATCGAAAATGTGAGTTTTCTGATTATGCAATGATTGATACGTAAAGTACGCATTTGATATAAACATACATGGGTGTGTTTACATTAAAGTAGGCGTAGATTTACGGAAAGGAAAGTATGTGGTACTTTCTGGTTATGCGATGATTGAGTGTAAATCACGTATTTAGTATAAACATATATGGGTGTGTTTATACTAATGTGGGCGTGGATTTACCGGAAATGATTTATGGTGAAACGAATGAAAAAGAAGTACATTTTTAGCCGACCATGAATGGTTAGCGACTCTGGCTTGAGTATAGAAGCATATACTCTGTCTTGAGTATAGAAGCATACACTCTGGCTTGAGTATAGAAGCATACACTCTGGCTTGAGTATAGAAGCATACACTCTGGCTTGAGTATAGAAGCATGAAAATGATTTATGAGGAGATCGATGAAAGGAAAATATGTTTTAGCCGACCATGAATGGTTAGCGACTCTGGCTTGAGTATAGAAGCGTAAACTCTGGCTTGAGTATATAAGCGTGATTTGTTTTAAGAGAAACGAGATTCTGCTTTTAGCTAACCCTGAGGGGTGTAGCGACTTTGGCTCAAGTTATGCAGCAAGACAAAATGAATTTCCAAAATGGTTAACTAACCCTTTTTCTAATGTGGATTATCTTATAATGACGTTTATTGAATTAACGACTTACTCCTTCGTGTGTTTTGTAGTTTTGTCATTGATAATCCCATTGCAGGTAAATAGACGAATGGAGTATGCTAGTTTGGGAGCTTTAGGAGCTTTAGACGTTGGATTCACTATTTGCGTTTTTGTACTTTAAATGACTACTTGTGGATTTGAATGATTGTAACCATGGCTGACATTTATTTGGGTATTCGTAACCATGGGTATTGTTATATTTGGAGTATTATAACTTTTGGGCTCTTAGTACCCAATGGGAATAATAATGAATGAATTATGTTTTTCCGCAATTTAAATTATATGATAATATAATAGGTGTAAAGAGTATTTTTAAAGAATGATTCCTGAAGGTTTTAAGTAAGATGATGAATGTATGTAAGAGGAAATTAAAATGAATGAAAAAAATTTCAAGGGTAAAAATCGGGTCGTTACATCTCACATTTTGAGAAGAGATCCAACATACCCAAAACAAGTTTCAAAGGGAGAAGGAGAGTAAAAATTAAGAGATTTACCTGTTCTTAAGCTTCTAGATGATTCTCAAGACTCCTTGCTCTTGAAATTGCTCTCTTCTCTCACTTCTCTCCAAGTTCTAACTCTAAAATGTGTTTGGGGTTCCCTATTTAATGTAACAACGTTAGGTTCTCGCTCAAGCGAGCCCATTCTCGCTCAAGCAAGAAAATCCCGCCCATTTTAAAAACTCAGATTTGTCCCTCTCGCTCAAGCGAGGATCTTATAGTCTCTACAGCTTCAGAGTGCCACTTCTCGCCCAGGCGAGACAACTCTCGCTCAAGTGAGACAATTCTCGCTCAGGCGAGAATCCTTCAGTATTCCACTCACCCAGGTGACCCTATAAGGACCCAAATTCTACCCTTGAAATTTTTTCCTTATTTTAATCCAATTTCATGCATTTTACTATAAATTATAATTACCAATTAAATGAACTTATTTAAAAGATTTCACTTCCCTCATCACACCCAATCTATAAACCCAAAAGTGACATACCAAATCAGATGACATAAAAACATAATTCGTATTAATGTAACTTAGTAATTACCGCATACAATTAGCTATGGGTTTCCAAAACACCCATAGATACATATATCCCGAGTTACTAGCTTCCAGGATTAATGTCATGTACAACAATCATGTTCATAGTTACAAATAGTTAGTTCAAGTACAACAAATGAGGTTACACAAAATGGATAAGAGACATCAAAATAAAAGTCTCTAAGCTCCTAATCAAAAACACCCTTACTCCTTCCACCTACCTGCAATGGGATTAACATTGACAATACACAAAAGAAACACAAGGAGTAAGTCGTTAACTCAACAAATATCAATGTAAGTTAATCCACATTTAATAAGATTAAATAAACGATTTAAAAATCAAATTTACTTAAAACCATTTTCATCGTTCATACTTTTGAAAACCATGCTACATACTTGAGCTAAAGTTTGCTACATTGCTTGTGTAACATCCTAATTTTGAGTCTTTAAAATTATAGTATCAGTCATGGAAGTCTCGCTTGAGCGAGAGTTGTCTCGCCTGGGCGATAAATGGCAATTTTGGGCTGTTGACACAGTGTAATCGATTACACAATCCTCGTAATCGATTAAATGCTGATAAACTAATCAGACCTGTGTATTTTACATGATGTAATCGATTACACTATACTAGTAATCGATTACATCATAATTAAAAGCATCAGATATGTGCATTTTTCACATTGTAATCGATTACATCATATGGTAATCGATTACACGAGCGTCTGAGCTATAAAAGTGAAAAAGGGGATCTAGAAACCCTAATCTTCATTTTCTTTTCTCCCCTTTCACTCCTAGCGACGTCTCCTCATGGATTTCGACCATTCCCTCCACTAAACCTCAAAAACACATCAAAACCTCTTCCTCTTGCTTCTTAATGGAACATTGGAGTGCTTTGGAGATGAAAAAGCAACAATAGAGGTTGAAGGAGATGGAGGGAGATGGAGCTCTTTTGCGGAATAATGGAGCTTATGCAACCTAAGGTGAGGGAGAAGACCATTGTGGTCTTAGAGTAATTCATTAGAGTCATCATTCTCCGATTTCCCTCAAGAATCGGAGCATATTAACGGATAGAAACTCTTTTGGGTGTTTATGGCCCATGTGAGAAGATGGTTCTAACGTTAATGTGTTATATGATGAAGAATATGTTGTGTGTGGTTTATTTATGATAATGTTGTGTTATGGATGGGTGATTTGCTATAAACATATATGGGTGTGTTTGTATCAATGATTGTGTGATGAGTTGTTGATTTGTTAAATGTGGAGACGAGTATGTCTATGAAAATGATTAAGTTGTGAGTCGCTTATTTGCTATAAACATATGTGGGTTTATTTGTAATAATGATTTTGTGATGAACCACTTGTTGATGATAAATGGACATAATTATATTATGTGATGATGATGTTGTGAGTGGTTTTGTTGTGGTAGGATATGAGATACATTGTGTTTATGACATTGATGTGGTGTCTTGTATTTTGAGGAAGTTGCAATGTTAGAATAATGCAGTGGAAATATTATATTGTGATTGATGTTGTTGTATGGATTTTGACCTGCCTTCGTGGTATGGATTTTGACCTGCCTTCGTGGTATGGATTTTGACCTGCCTTCGTGGTATGGATTTTGACCTGCCTTCGTGGTATGGATTTTGACCTGCCTTCGTGGTATGGATTTTGACCTGCCTTCGTGGTATGGATTTTGACCTGCCTTCGTGGTATGGATTATGACCTGCCTTCGTGGTATGGATTTTGACCTGCCTTCGTGGTATGGATTTTGACCTGCCTTCGTGGTATGGATTTTGACATGCCTTCGTGGTATGGATTTTGACATGCCTTCGTGGTATGGATTTTGACCTGCCTTCGTGGTATGGATTTTGACCTGCCTTCGTGGTATGGATTTTGACATGCCTTCGTGGTATGGATTTTGACCTGCCTTCGTGGTATGGATTTTGACCTGCCTTCGTGGTATGGATTTTGACCTGCCTTCGTGGTATGGAATTTAGACCTGCCCTTCGTGGTATGGAATTTTGACATGCCCTTCGTGGTATGGAATTGTGACCTGCCCATCGTGGTATGGAGTTAGACCTGCCCTTCGTGGTATGGATGTGACTTGCCTTGGTGGTATTGATTTGATTGGCCCTTTGTGATATTGGGTTGTCGTAGGAGTATTGTATTGTTTTGGAAGTGTTGAATTATCTAAGTGAAACGTGATGATTATACCGATTGAATATGTGAACATTATGTGGTTTAGGTATTGACTGGTATATAAATGGTATATGTTTACTATGATTGATTTTAGATGATTGTATTGGTTTTTATACTTTAATGATATTACTCCATGTAATTTCACGCTACGGTCGCCGTAGTTGGTTCTTACTCCCTCTGCTTTTCCTTGTCTATGTGTTATATATGAGTTCAGGATGTTGCTGTTGCGTCGTGGATGTTTGCTGATGGGAGTATAGACTGGAGTAGTCATTTTTGTATTCCAAAATTGTATTTGTATAATGTATGTAATATGAGGAATATGTTGAAGTAACTATGTTGTATAAATGATCTCTTTCAAAAGATGTAATAAGAATTAGCATGATTACCTTTATCAGTGTTGTAATTGAAACAAAGGATAATTGTATGAATTATGGATTAAAATAGAATGTGATGCAATGTTTTGATGAAAAGGTATTATTGATTATTTCCGCATTTTGAATTGGGAAACTTAACTAATATTTACATTTAATAAAGTTTAAAAAAAAATTGGGTTATAAAATCGGGTCGTTACAATATGGTATCAGAGCATATGTCAACTCTGCGGCCTAGGGTATGACCTTACATGCTTCTTTGTGAAATTTTTTTGAGTTAACTAATTGATTTATTCTAATTGGTTGTTAACTATGTGATAATGGTTGTTATGAAAGATTCTTGTTGAATTTCTTGTGGTAAGTTTCTGGTTGTGACTTGTATTGAAATATCTCGCTGAGAGTAATTGCTTAAGTGTTTGTTGAGGAATTCTTGTTGAATTTCTTATTGAGAATTTCTTGAAGAGTGTTTGGTTGTAAAACTCTTGTTGAATTCCCTTGTATGAACTTGTGGCTGAATTTATTGTGTGAGACCCTTGTTGGGAATTCTATGGTAAAACTCTTGCTGAAAATTTCTGGTTGTGAACCTCTTGTTTAAATTTCTTATGGTGAGTTATAGTTGTGATTTTATCGTTGAATTTCGTGATGTGAAATTGACTTTTTGAGAGTTCCTCGTGGTGAATCTCTCGTTATGAGTTTCTTGTCAACCTCTTGATGTGAACCTTCTTTTATCACTAAGATTAATATAATTGAAGAGGAACGATTAGCTTAGCTTTCTTGGATGTTTGCTTATATGCCTATGTGGTTATAGTTGAATGAAATTAATGTACTAATTGTTCGCTATGATATCTACATGAGAATTGAGAACCTTGTTAGCATTTTGAGAGGATAATAATTGGAAAGAACTATATATTTTGTCTTGAAAATTGGATTTTTATTCTATGGAGGACTTTTGATAATGAAAGGAATGTTTGTCCTTGTTAAAAGTAGAATCATCTATAACATGAAAATTTGTATGTCATGCTATGTGGTTTCCTACATGTCCCTATTTGAGATATGTTCTTAGTTAACTTGTCATTCCACAGGATCAAAACAAATATGCATGGTATAACGATTGACCGGTTATTAGACTCGGTGGCTAAATATCTACATTTTATTATATGACATGTAACCATGCAATTTTACTTTGTAAAAGTTTGCTAGCATGTACTCGCCTATCTTGATTAGAAATAAATATGTACATCTTGACTTATTCCTGCATATGTGTTTGCTTGCAGTGCATCAAGGTTTAGAAAGTTGAATGAAAATGATGAATTTGTGTGTAACATGTTTTATATGACGACGGTGAAATACCTTGTTGAGGTTAATTGTTAATGCCTGATAAATGCACCCGCCATCTTTACAAACATATCCATATATGCTTATAACTACAAAGTGATTTACGATTCATTTCATTATTCCGAGTTTTATTTCCATTGGCACTCCACCAATACATGAACAGTAAATCCACAAACATACCCATATATGCTTGTAACGACTAAGTGATTTACATTACATTTCATTATCCACAACAGAAAATCCACGCATTTTCTATCACAGTGTATAATTTAAGACTTATCCTTACCTCTGTGAGTGTTGGGTTTGGTTCTTGGCAACTTCTCAAGTTCCACCGACACCGCCTCCAACATTAGGATCTTTCCTCATTCCCACCATACAACACAATGTTAGTCATTTATTCCAAATATCACATAAACAACTTATATTGCATCATTTAACCATACAATATATTCATCATATTTTCATTGTTGCTAAACTACTTTCATCATAAGTTTACAACATCTAAAACATACATATTCATCTCATATTTCAACATTAGAAAGCTTATTCATCTTCTACCTCTAGCACTTTACCCATTTTCTTCTTTAACCACATTCTCACTTTAGGGTTTTGGGGTTTTCTTGAATCACCCCACAAACCACTTTCTTTCTTGAAATACTAACTCTATACCAAGAGTTTACAAGATAAAATAACATAAAACGAACCATAACTCAAAAGGGTGAGTTTCCATGGTTTCTCTCATTTTGAGAAGAGATCCAACATACCCAAAACAAGTTTCAAAGGGAAGAAGAAAGTTAGAATCAAGAGATCTACCTCTTCTCAAGCTTCTAAATGACTCACAAGTCTTCTTGCTCTTGAAAATGCTCCATTCACTCACTTCTCTCTAGGTTAACCCTCATAAATGTGTTTGGGGTCCCCTATTTAATGTAACAGCGTCGGGTTCTCGCTTAAGCGAGCCCTTTCACGCTCAAGCGAGAAAATCCCGCCTATTTTAAAAACTCAGATCTGACCCTCTCGCTCAAGCGAGACTCTTACAGCCTCGACAGGTCCAAAACATCACTATTCTCGCCTAGGCGAGCCAACCCTCACTCAGGCGAGAATCCTCCAGTATAACCCAGGATTTCACCCTTTCCAGTTGAGCTTTTCTCGCTCAAGCGAGCCAACTCTCGCTCGGGCGAGAATCCTCCAGTATAGCCCAGGATTTCACCCTTCCAGGTGAGCCTTTCTCGCCCAGGCGAGAATACCTCGCTCAAGCGAGAATCCCATGACTGATACTATAATTTTTAATACTTAAAGTTAGGGTGTTACAGAGCCACTCTCTCCCAGGCGACTCATTTCTCGTTCAAGCGAGACTTCCAGGACTGATACTATAATTTAATAACCTCAAATTCAACGTGTCACAAAAATCAAACTAGGATACATAAGCATCAACTCATATGTTCTTATTGTAAAAACCATGGGCACACACCAAATACTTGTTCTATTAGAAAATATGGTGTTCCCCTAGGAAATTTTGTATGGGTTGAGAAAGGATCTAACCATGTAAGACCCAATACAAGTTGGGTACCTAATATAACATAACCTGTTTTGCAGGAAGATTTGAGAGTCGCCCACAATTTTTGGTATTTGGATAGCGGCTGCTCAAAGCACATGACGGGCAATAAAAGTAAGTTCTCTGTCCTCAATCCAAGGGACAAAGGCTATGTTACATATGGTGACAACAACAGGGGAAGAATACTTGGAGTCGGTAGAATCGGCAAGCCACCTTCAACAACCATAGAAGGAGTTATATATGTGGAAGGACTCAAGCACAATCTTCTAAGCATAAGTCAACTATGTGACAAAGGGCTTCCGTGTATCATTCTACCCAGATAAGTGCATCATAGAAAGTAAGGAATCTCTAAACTCTAAACTCGTTGTTAAGAGAATTAATAACATTTATATGATAGACATAGATTCATCTCTTCCAAAAACATGTTTAGTAGTAAATGACAATCATGATGCATATGGTTTTTTCTGATAGACCATTGCAGTTACTACACGTGGACTTTTTTGGCCCTTCAAGGACAAACAGTTTTGGTGGTAACTACTATGCTCTTTTTATAGTAGACAATTGTTACGTTATACTTGGACTCTACACTTAGTTCATAAGAATGAGGCATTCAAAAAGAAGAAAGGAAGAAGACTTATCAAGACTAAAGAATTCAAAGCTTCAAGAAATAGAGTCTAAGTCTTTTAGGTACCTTTATCCTAAAACTGCTTAAATACCTTAGTTAATAATGCTCAAAAATGTTTTAAAGAAAATTGAAAAATTCTAATTGTGAATAAAAATAATTTTCAAAAATAACATGTAACTGGTTACTGTACTTGAGTAACAAGTTACATGAGTGAGAAAAGAGTTATCCATCCTCCAACGGCTAAGAGTAATCCATTACTGTTTTTGAAGTAACAAATTACCATTTTAAGTAAACAGGGTAATCGATTACTCAAAGAGCTGTAATCGATTACACTAAAGCATTTTTCAATTTTGTTGGACAGAACACTTGAGTAATCGATTACTCAATTACAATAATCGATTACACTGTGTAAATTTCGAAAATGTTGTTGGACAGGATGTTTGGGAAATCGATTACTCACTTGCTGTAATCGATTACTGAGAGTTATTGTATCAGTTTTCAGATTTCAAAGTGAAAGGGTTTCACTCCAAACTGACTTGTTTCATTCCAAACGAAACTTGCACTTCCCTAGAGGTGTTATGGTTGATTGGAAAGCCTATATAAGGCATTGGAACACATAACTCACATATAACAACTCACAACAATTTTCATAACAAAAATCACACAAAGCTTTCTTACATTTTTCTGAATTTTCTGCACTTTTTAGCAACACACTCTTAAACTTTCTAAGTTATTTCAGAGTTGCTTCTAAGTGTATTCAAAACTTTTTCAAAGTACAAAGAGCATTATTATCTATTGTATTAGAGTTGTTTTTTGATTTCAAATTAGAAATTGTCATATCTACTTGTAAAGGCAATCCAACCACATTGTATATTCTTCAATTTGCTAAGATTACTTTCTTTCACAAGGGTGTGAAGAGAAAGGAGTTGAGTGTAAAGACCCAAATTCTACCCTTGAAAATTTTTCAATTATTTTAATCCTTTCATGCATACATTCATCATCTTACCTTAATCCCTCATTAATCATTCCGTAAAACCACCTTTTTAACCTGTTATGTTATCATACATCTCATATTGCAGAAAAACATAATTCATTCTATTAATCTTAGTAACTACCGCATACAACTAGTTATGGGTTTCCAAGATTCATAATGCTCATAACTAACCATCTCCAGTGTTACCATAAACAAAATTACATTCATCCCAAAATATTGTCTAGTCAACTATAATACCAAATTAAAGAAAAAGAAATCCAAGTTAGGAAACGCATAAAATTCCTAAGTGAGCCTTCTCCTCAAAATCCTTCGTTTATTATCATAAACAACACACAAACAGAAGGGAGTAAGTCATTAGTTCAAGACTAATATTACATGATAATCCACATTTTAAATATAAATAAACATTGGAATAATTTATCATCACAAGCACATAAATATAAACATTTGTATCTACTTCCTTCCATTTCCAGGTTATTCATATTCACCCTACAATATATATCCCATAATATATATTCTATAGCATGCATATTCCTTTCATCCAAACATAATCATTTCTCATCATTCATATTCACCATATAGTATATATATCCCATAATATATATTCTATAGCATGCATATTACTTTCATTCCAATATACTCATTCCTCACCATTCATATTCACCCTATAGTATATATATATCACATCATATATATTCTATAGCATGCATATTACTCTCTTTCCAATATACTCATTTCTCATCATTCATATTCACCGAGTTTTCCCACAAAGATAATCCTCTACCACATCGGGTAGGTCTAGTTAATTCTCCATACCACAACGGGCAGGTCTAGTTTATTATCCATACCACATCGGCCAGGTCTAGTTCATTCTCCATACCACATCGGGCAGGTCTAGTTAATTCTCCATACCACATCGGGCAGGTCTAGTTAATTCTCCATACCACATCGGGCAGGTCTAGTTCATTCCCAATACCACATCGGGCAGGTCTAGTTAATTCTCCATACCACAACGAGAAAGTCTAGTTTATTATCCATACCACATCGGGCAGGTCTATACCACAATAATCCACTACCACTCCGGGTAGGACAACAACAATAGTCCACTACCACTCCGGGTAGGATAACAACAATAATCCACTACCACTCTGGGTAGGATAACAACAATAATCCACTACCACTCCGGGTAGGATAACAAATATAATCCACTACCACTCCAGGTAGGATAACAACAATAATCCACTACCACTTCGGGTAGGATAACAATAATAATTCACTACCACTCCGGGTAGGATAACAACAATAATCCACTACCACTCCGGGTAGGATATCAACAATAAACCACTACCATTCCGGGTAGGGTAACAATATTAATCCACTACCACTTCGGGTAGGGTAACAATAATATTCTTACAAACATATTACCTCTTTCACATACATCATTCACATCAGCTCATATGAGTTAGAAACACTTATCCCTTACCTTTGTGAGCGCTGGGGTCAGTTCCGAGTAACTTTAAAAGTCTCCTCCGCGATTTCCTCCAACCTTAGGATCTTTCCTCATTCCCACCAATAACAACAATGTCAGTCATTTATTCAAAATAACATATAAAAGACTCGTATTTCATCGTCAAACATACAAGAGATTCACATATTTTCAAGGTTTCCGAAACTATTTCAATACGAGTTTCTAAACATTTAAAACATACATATTCATCTCACATATCAACATTAGAGCACAAACTCATCTTCTACATTTAACATCTCACTCATTTCCCTTTTTACTCATACTCTCATTTTGGGGGTTTTGGGGTTTTCATGAATAAACCCACAAAACCTTTCCATTCATCAAATATCAACCCTAAACCAAGAGTTTACAAGAGAAAAACAACATAAAACAAACCATAACTCTAAAGGAAGAGTTTTCATGGTTTCTCATACTTTGAGAAGAGATCCATACACCCAAAAACGAGTTTGAAAGGGAGAAAGACAGTTAGAATCAAGAGATTTACCTCTTCTCAAGCTTCTAGATGATTTCCACGAGTTCTTGCTCTCAAAATCACATTCTCTTCTCTTCTCTCCCAATTTCTAACCCTAAAATGTGTTTGGGGTTTCTATTTTAAAGTGAAATCATCGGGTTCTCGCTCAAGCGAGCCCATTCTCGCTCAGGCGAGAAAATCCCGCCTTTTTAAAATTTCAGATCTGACGCTCTCGCTCAAGCGAGGGATTTCTCGCTCAAGTGAGACCATTCTCGCTCAAGCGAGGATCCTCTCGCTCAAGCGAGGATCTTACAGCCTCGACAGGTCCTGAATGCCACTTTTCTCGCCCAGGCGAGACAACTCTCGCTCAGGCGAGACCACTCTCGCCCAAGGGAGACAATTCTCGCTCAAGCGAGAATCCTTCAGTATAGCCCAGGATTTCACCCTCCCGGGTGAGCCTCTCTCGCCCAAGCGATAATTCTCTCGCTCAAGCGAGACTTTTAGGGCTGATACTATAATTTAATGACTTGAAAATCTAGGGTGTCACATTGAGTGACTTGGAATAGTGTTTTCCAAGGGTGTTACTTGGAATAGGGTTTTCCAAGGGTTTTAAATATAAGTTAGTGTGTAAGGTACAAGGAGATCTCAGGGTGAGATATTTATAATTGCAACTCATTATATTTAATAAAGGAATCTCTTGCGCGTCAAGAGTACTGAACGTAGCCTGCGGTGGACAAGAAGGTGAACCAATATAAAACACATGTGTACTCTCTTCTCCTTATCTTTCTACTTTCAAAGTCATTATTTTTCTGCATACTTTTTCACTGCACTTAAACTTCTGATTTTGCAGAAAAATTGGTCATAGTTTTGCAAAAACTAATTCACCCCCCCCCCCCCCCCCCCCCCCCCTCTTCGCTGCATTCTCATTCTTACAAAATGTATAGTTGTGATCTTGTTCAAACCAATTTTTTGAAATGCCAAGTTAGTAGTTATTTTACTTTTATTTGGGGACAAAAAAATTGAAAGTTGGGGGAGTTGATAAGTGACAAAATATACCTATTTTTCTATCACTTTTCATGGCCCTTATCCTTGTTATTTTGATTATTCATGACTAAAACTCAACTTATAACTTAATTTTACAATAAAATATATACTATAGTCAACACCACCTTGTGTCCATAGTCACTTCACTTTCAGGGATTAAAAAGCTTATTATCATCATAAGAGAAGGGCAAGGCCAAGTCATAAGCTAACAAGCAACAAAAACCAAGATGGAACAAATATGCACTAACATGCTAGGTGTGTCATGCTATGCGCTAAGCGGAAAAGTATGCAGAATCAAGTGTGACTTACAACCCAAGGAAGGCCAGCCAGGTGTGATGTCACACATGAGAAAAGCAAATCAAGCTTAAGTAGGAGGTGTCGCCATACATGCATGAGTAAAGCGGTATGCTAGGCGTCTGAGCAGCTTAACCTAGCCCATAATAGGTTGACCCATAGATGGACAGGGGCATGGGTAGGCTAAGCGGGTCTAGAGTTGGCCAGCTGCTTCGCCAAGCGAGCCAAGAAGCCCAACTTGGCAGGATTGAAGGCGCCAAGAGCCTATGGAAGGGGGCTTAGCCGGTCACAAAAATATATATAAAGGACCCTCTTCCATCCTTCCTATGAATTGAAATTTCATCCAATACTTCCTCTCATGCTCTTCTCTGTATATTATCTTAGATATTTTACTTCTCCCTTAGGAAATTCGGAGGGAATAAGAGTTGGAAAAGGTGTGGTCTAGGAGCTTGTTCTTGGACAACACTTGAAGCTCAAAGCACCCTTCAAGGAATACTAAACAACTCACGACTTTGGACTATCGTGTAATATTTTTTATTCTTTGTATTGATTCTGATTTTGTTATACAAGTTATTTGTTTCTACTATATTATTTCATCCCATCTAGTCTTAATGCTTATTTTAGATTGATCACCTAAAACATGTTTTCAAAGTTCCAAAAGTCTTTGGTGGGTGAAATAACAAATACTTTAACGCCACGATTATGGACAATAATATTTGCCATTTCCAAGCATCTGTTTTAAGCAACTTGCTTTCAAGGCTACCAAGCATCTGGGAATCCGAAATAAGATGTGATAGACTTATTTCCTACAGATGATACTTGATGAGAGGTAGTGAATTAAGCAAGGCTTGAAAACCAACAAGCTTATCCCATGAGGGAAGGTGAGTTAAGAAATGATGTACGGTAGATTGAATCACAACAAAATAACTTGTAAACACTATAATCATGTTGATACTTGAAAGTTAAGAAACCTTACATTCATATGTCGATACCAACTATTCTTATCTTGAATTTGTAAATATATAGTTGTTTACTTTTCATGCATATAAGCTTATACCATTCCAAATCAAACTAAAATCTATCAATCAACTTTCATGCTCCATTGTTTATGATTTATAAAACTAACGTATTCTGTAATAACAATCTCGGTGGTTCGACATAACCCTATACTATACTATAATTGAATGTTGAAAGGGACTTAAGAGTAAATGTAGTAAAGGACTAATAAATTTTGCCATTTGAAAAACGAAAAACACTTTTAAAGAATATGAGGTCAAAGAGCTTATTTTCCTTTCAACAATAATGAAGGAATATGGACAATGGAAGTTCCTCCTCTACTCAAGGGCAGAGAGTGAACATTGTACAAGATCCTTACTACACCCCTAAACTACAAGCAGAGAGGTTGGCAAAATTTATCGGCTGAAAGCAAACATACATTCGTTATGCTTACATGGCATATATGGTGGAGCAAGGGTTCAAGTTCCGGTTAGAATAAGAGATTTAAGGGGCCAACACATTTTTGGAACTTAAAGGTAATATATACCTCTCTCTAATTCGAGAATTTTATGCAAATTTCCAATACAATGATGGTTATCACATTAGTTTGGTGAAGGGGAGGCTCGTTATCATAAATGAGGAGATATTCATGGAATTTGGAGGCTTGACTAGTAATGGTTCTCCTTTAGGCGATTGCAACAATGAGCAATGGAATTCTTAAGAGGACAGCATTACTATGTCCAAGGTGAGCTTACTAAGGTTAGGTTGATGACGGTTGAGGATAGGGTTCTATGTAACACCTCAAATTTTGTTTTCAGAATGATTGGAAAACTTAGAGTGTTGAGGTGTATACTTGACAATTCTCGCTTGGACGAGAGGGTCACGCTTAAGCGAGAGACTCAACGTTTTAAGTTTGAGAGGTATGGTAACCTCGCCCAAGTGAAGGAGTAGTCGTTTGAGCGAAAGAGAAATCTAGGCAAAGTTGTGAAATTCTAGCTCGAGCTAGAATTTTTGCCCAGGCTAGAGAGGAGCCTTAGCTTGCTGCCCGATTCTCCCTCGAGCGAGAAATCCGCGCCCAGGCGAGAAAGTCAGAGTTGAAAAGCAGAAAAGCTGCGAAATTCTCGCATAAGCGAGTCATTCTCACCTGGACGAGGCTACGCAATTAATAAAATGAAAAGGGGGATCTAAAAACCCTAATCTTCATTTTCTCTCTTCCCCTTTCTCTCCCAACGGCAGCATCACCCAAATGGACCATTCTCTCCTCCACTAAACCTCAAAACTCATCAAAACCTCTTGCTATTACTTCTTGGTGGCACATTTGGGAAATCTTAAAGGTGAAAAAGCAACAATGGAGGTTGAAGGAGATGGAGGAAGATGGAGCTCTTTTGTGAAATAATGGAGCTTATGCAACCTAAGGTGAGGGAAAAGACCATTGTGGTCATAGAGTATTTCATTATAGTCATCTTCTCCGATTTTCCTCAAGAATCGGAGAATATTAACGGATAGAAACTCTTTTGGAAGTTTGTGGTCCATGTTAGAGTCTTTATTTTCCATGAAGAGGTATTAGCCATAAATGTAGAGATGTATGAGTGGTAAAAATCTTTTTATTAGATTAAAATGCAACATGCTCATTTATGGTAATACACCGTCATGAGAAATGGTTCTATCGTTAATATGTTGTATGATGATAAATATGTTATGAGTTATTTATTGTGATAAAAGATATGAGTATATTTATGATAATGACTAGTGTAACCCCCTAAAAGTTTGATATTTGGAACATGGTGAAACTCAGTCAGTCTGGGAGCCACGGACTGATTCTCGCCTGAGCGAGAGAGTCTTGCTTGGGCGAGGGTATCAGTGTTTCTCCCAGGATTTTATCTGGGAGCCTCGCTTGAGCGAGATGTGGCTCGCCTGGGAGAGAGAAGTCTCGCTTGAGCGAGAGTTGGCTCGCTTGGGCAAAGGAGAGTGTGTTGACACTGAAGGATCCTCGCTTGAGCGAGAGCGTTAGTGTTTGAAATTTTGAAAAGGCGGGGTCTCTTGCCTGGGCGACGTATTCTCGCTTGGGCGAGAATCTAAAATCTTGAACCCTAAAATAGAGCCCCAAACACGAAAATGAGGGAGGCTTTTGAGAGAAAAGAGAAGAGGAAGCGATTTTCTTGGCAAGAGCTCGTGTAAAGGCTAAGAGAAGCTAGAGAAGAGACCCTAAGGTTGGAGGACACGGAGTAGAGACTAACAAGCCGCCAAACGCCAACGCACACCAAGGTAAGGGAGAAGCATTTCCATACTTAATGACATAATGCGAATGGTAAATGTATTGGATTTGTTATTATGAGAATAGAGTTATGAATATCATTGAATGGAAGTTGCATTGATTCGCCTTTGTGGCATAGACTTGTCCTATGTGGTATTGATTCGCCTTTGTGGCATAGACTTGCCCTATGTGGTATTGGTTCGCCTTTGTGGCATAGACTTGCCCTATGTGGTATTGATTCGCCTTTGTGGCATAGACTTGCCCTTTGTGGTATTGATTCGCCTTTGTGGCATACACTTACCCTATGTGGTATTGATTCGCCTTTGTGGCATAGACTTGCCTTATGTGGTATTGATTCGCCTTTGTGGCATAGACTTACCCTATGTGGTATTGATTCGCCTTTGTGGCATAGACTTGCCCTATGTGGTATTGATTCGCCTTTGTGGCATAGACTTGCCCTACGTGGTATTGTTTCACCTTTATGGCATAGACATACCCTATGTGGTATTGGAGTAATTGCTATTAAATGTAGTTGATAATGGTAGAATGATAGTTTATTGCATTTTAACTGTTGAATTATGTTACTTGTAACACCCTAAATTTGAGTCTTCAAGATTATAGTAACAGTCCTGGAAGCCTCGCTTGAGCGAGAGTTGTCTCGCCTGGGCGAGAAATGGCAAATTTTGGGCTGTTGACACAGTGTAATGGATTACACACTCCTGGTAATCGATTACATGCTGATAAACTTATCAGACCTGTGCATCTGACACAGTGTAATCGATTACACACTCCTGGTAATCGATTACATCGTATTAAAAGCATCAGATATGTACATCTGACACAATGTAATCGATTACACCATGTTGGTAATCGATTACATCGCGACGATGCCTCTGTAATTTACACAGTGTAATCGATTACACTTATCGCAGTGTCTATAAAATAGAAACCCAAAACACATTTTAGGGTTAGAACTTTGAAGAGAAGAGAGAGAAAAGAGCTTTTCAAGAGCAAAGAGCCTTAGGACTCATCTTAGAGCTTGAGAAGAGGTAAACCTCTTGTTCCTAACTCTTTTTCTTCCTCTCTAACTTGTTTTGGGTATGTTGGATTTATTTTCAAAACATGAGAAACCATGGAAACTCATCCTTTAGAGTTATGCTTCGTTTTATGTTGTTTTTATCTTGTAAACTCTTGGTTTAGAGTTGGTATTTGATGAATGGAAAGTTTTATGGGTTATTCATGAAAAACCCCCAAAAACCCCCAAAATGAGAATATGAGTATAAAGAGAAAGAGATGAAATGTTAGATGTGGATAATGAGTAGTGCTTTGATGTTGTTATGAGATGAACATGTATGCTTTGATATTTAGAAACTTGTATTGAAGTAGTTTTGGAAATATTGAAATATGAGATGTTATGCATGTTTTAGATGGTTGAATATTGATGATGAATATTTTGTATGATTAAATGATGCAAAATAAGTTGTTTATGTGATATTTGGAATAAATGACTAACATTGTTGTTATTGGTGGGAAATGAGGAAAGATCCTAAGGTTGGAGGAAATCGCGGAGGAGACTTTTAAAGTTACTCGGAACCGATCCCCAACACTCACCAAGGTAAGGGATAAGTGGCTCAAATTCATACTCACTGATATGAATGAGGTATGTGAAAGAGGTAAAAGGTTTGTAAGGGAGACGTGTTTCCATAGTTAATGATTTGATGGAAAAGGTAAATGTATTGGCATTATTGTTATGATAATAGAGTAAACTGGTTATAATTTGATATGTGGTATTGCGAATGACTTGCCCTATGTGGTATTGCGAATGACTTGCCCTATGTGGTATTGTGAATGACTTGCCCTATGTGGTATTGTGAATGACTTGCCCTATGTGGTATTGCGAATGACTTGCCCTATGTGGTATTGCGAATGACTTGCCCTATGTGGTATTGCGAATGACTTGCCCTATGTGGTATTGCGAATGACTTGCCCTATGTGGTATTGCGAATGACTTGCCCTATGTGGTATTGCGAATGACTTTCCCTATGTGGTATTGCGAATGACTTGCCCTATGTGGTATTGCGAATGACTTGCCCTATGTGGTATTGTGAATGACTTGCCCTATGTGGTATTGTGAATGACTTGCCCTATGTGGTATTGCGAATGACTTGCCCTATGTGGTATTGCGAATGACTTGCCCTATGTGGTATTGCGAATGACTTGCCCTATGTGGTATTGCGAATGACTTGCCCTATGTGGTATTGCGAATGACTTGCCCTATGTGGTATTGTGTACGACTTGCCCTATGTGGTATTGTGTACGAATTGCCCTATGTGGTATTGTGTACGACTTGCCCTATGTGGTATTGTGTACGACTTGCCCTATGTGGTATTGTGTATGACTTGCCCCAAGTGGTAATGGAAAGGTAAACGTGCAATTGGAATATGAATGATGGGAAATGAGAAGGTTGCAATGAAAGTTATATGCATGCTATAGAATATATAGTATGGGATATATATTCTATAGGGTGAATATGAGTGATAGAAAGGAAGATTATTAAGTATAAAAGTAATATACATGCTATATGTTATATAGTATGGGATATATATACTATAGTGTGGATATGAAAAATGAGAAGAACGATGCTTCGAATGAACATAATATGCATGCTATAGAATATATATTATGAGATATGTATTCTATAGGATGAATATGGATAACGTGGAAATGAACAAAAGAAGAGATGAATGTTTGCATTTACGTAATTGCGTTTATATTTTATATTAAAGTTTAATCTTATTTGAAATGTGGATTATCTTGTGATGTTAGTTTTTAAACTAATGACTTACTCCCTTTTGTTTTGTGTGTTGTTTATGATAATCCCATTGTAGGTAAATGAAGGATTTTGAGGATGAAGCTCAATTAGGGAACTTTTGTATTTAATTATTCGGTTCTTTATTGTTATTTGATATGGTAGTTGATTTGATAACAATATGAGATGATTGTAAATCTGTTGAGATTAATATGAATATGTGTAGTTATGGGCTTTATAACTTGGGGAGACCCATAACTGGTTGTATGTGGTAAATGCTATTTGAATGAATTATGTTTTTCCACAACATAACTTTGTATGATAATATAATGGGGTAAAGAGTGTTTTCAAAAATGATACTTGAGAGTTTTCAATGAAGGTGACGACTGTATGTAAGAAATGATTAAAATGAATGAAAAATTTTCATGGGTAGAAAATCGGGTCGTTACATTACTGACAGATTTATATATATGTTTGCATTATAATTATCCTATTCTGATTTATATATACTGATTATCTTGAACTTGATGTCTTACTCCCTTATGTTTCTTGATGATGTTATTTGTGATAATCGGTGTACAGGTAAATCTAAGGATTAGTGGATTCAGAGGATGGCGTAGTTTAGTTTCTTATCTATTTTGTCATATGGATATTCACGTCCTGTTTTGTATTATGCACGTAATTGTACCTATAACTTAAACCATTTAATTTGTAACCCCGTTCCTTAGGATTTGATGTATTATTGACAAACATGTGGGGACGGAGTCCCCTCTTTAATTAATATATAATGTTTATGGGTTTTGAACCCCAAATTGCTTGGGTAGAATACCTGCTAACATGAAACGTGAATTATTATTACAACGAGAAAAAATAATTCATGGGGTAATTTAAGGAAAATTAATTAGTAGTGCATGTATGTTAATAGAATAAAAGGACGAAAAATTTAGGGTATAATTTGGGTCCTTACAACATGGTATCAGAGTATAGTTAATCCTGCGGCCTAGGGTATGGCCTTACGTGCTTCTTTTTAACCTTTATGTGATTTGACTATGTGATTGAGGTGAACTGTTGTGTGGTTATGTGATGATTTATCTGCTTAAACGTGGTTTACTGATAAGCGAATGAGTACAGGTACCCATTACGGAGATGTCTGGAAGAGGAAGAAGAAGATGGAGAGGATCGGGTCAGAATGACCTGTTGGCCCAAATTGCGGTTGTGCTTATGAACATGAATGAGAACTTGCAGCATCTGAACCAGAACGCGACACCGAGCCCAAACCCACACCCCTTGGCACCTCAAGGACTAGTAGAGTACCGGGGATTGGATGAGTTTTGTAGGCGCAATCCTACTCAATTCGAAGGCGGATTTGCCCCCGATGCGGCAAATGAATGGACCCAAAGCTTGGAGCGGATATTCAGAGCCATGGGTTGTTCCGATGCTCAGAATGTGACATATGCCTCATATGTCCTGGTTAAGGATGTTGAGAACTGGTGGGAGTAGGCTCGGAGGCAGATGGAATCGGAAGGACAAGCCATCACATGGGAAGCCTTCAAAGGAAAGTTCCTCCAAAAATAATTTCCAGCTGACTTGAAGAGAAAGAAAGAGATGGAGTTTCTACAGTTAGAGCAAGGGGATCTATCAGTGGGAGAGTATGCGGCCAAGTTTGAGGAATTGGCCCGATATTGTCCCTATTATGAGCTGGAGGTGGACGGAAGGTCTAAATGTACTAAGTTTGAGTCGAGCCTGAAGCCCTAATTGAGGATGATGTTTGGACATCAAGAGATCTCTGATTTTCCTACTTTGGTCAACAAGTGTAGGATGTACGAAGACGATATGAGAGCAGATGAAGTGGCAGTTCACAAGCCCAATCCTTTGAGGAATTTTGGACCTCAACGCAACTATGAGCAAGGGAAGGGAAAAGGGAAGTCGTTTCAAGAGGAACGAAAGCCCTACTCTTCACCTATGGGAAATTGGAGGTATGGTTCGCATGGGTTGAGGACAAATGTCAACGCTGGAGGGTCACAATTAAAATCTCCTCCTTTGTGCAACAAATGTGGTAGGCATCACTTTGGGGGTGTATGCCCCGGATCTGGGAATAGGTGTTTCAATTGCAAGGAGTCGGGACACATAAGGAAGTTTTGCCCCAAGCTGGACCAGCGTGCGAGTGGCATGAATGTGGAGAGGCCTAGAAACACTGGCAGGGTGTTTACCATGAGTGGTGCCGAAGCATCCGAGTTGAAGGTATGATCAAAGGTAACTGTATGGTGACAAGTATTCCCCTTTTAGTGTTGTTTGACTCGGGAGCAACACACTCTTTCATATTTATTGATTGTGTAGAATGACTGAGGTTGTTGACTGAGTTATTGCCCTTTGACTTAGTTGTGTCCACCCCTACTAGTGCATCTGTGGTGGTATCAACATGTGCATCTCAGTGCCCGGTAGAAGTCAATGGTATGATGTTTACTATAGATTTAATCTGCTTACCCCTGTCCCAATTAGATATACTTCTGGGAATGGATTGGTTGTCGGCCAATCGAGTGATGCTTAATTGTGCCGATAAGACTATAGTGTTCGGGGATCAGTATGAGTCTTCCGATAAGTCGAGCTATTTGGAACCAATGTTAGCTAAGAAAGTCAGGACTTCCCTTAAGGAAGGGGGAGCAATGTTTATGTTGCTGGCATCAATGGAGGGTACAGAGAAACCCATGGTTGATGACATACCGGTAGTATGTGAATTCCCTAAGGTATTCCCTGGTGATATTCTGGAATTACCTCCCGTGAGAGAAGTTGAATTCTCCATCGATTTAATATCGGGGACGGGACCCATTTCTATAACCCCTTATAGAATGGCACCTTTAGAGCTAGCTGAGATGAAAAAGCAGATTGAGGATCTGTTAGCAAAGAAGTTCATTCGTCCTAGTGTTTCGCCATGGGGTGCACCAATATTATTGGTTAAGAAGAAAGATGGCAGTATGAGGTTGTGCACTGACTACCGACAACTGAACAAGGTCACAATTAAGAACAAGTACATGTTGCCTATAATTGATGACTTGAAGGATCAGTAAAGAGGAGTGGTGGTATTTTCAAAAATTGATCTTAGATCGGATTATCATCAACTAAGAGTGAAATTCGAAGATATTCCAAAGACTGCCTTTTGGACGATGTATGGACACTTCGAGTACTTGGTAATGCCCTTTGGAGTGACAAATGCTCCAACAATATTTACCGACTACATGAATCGGATTTTTCACCCATACTTGGATTCATTCGTGGTGGTATTTATTGATGACATTTTGGTTTACTCAAAGAGCTGAGAAGAACATGCAGAGAACCTGAAAATGGTTCTCGGAGTTTTAAAGAGTAATCAGTTGTATGCAAAGCTATCAAAATGCGACTTCTGGCTGGAGTCTGTGAATTTCCTTGGGCATATGATATCTCACGAAGGAGTGGCAGTAGATCCATCTAAAGTCGAAGTTGTTATGCAATGGGTGGTACCTAAGTCGGTTACGGAGATTAGAAGTTTTCTAGGGTTCGCGGGTTACTACCGGAAGTTTATAGAAGGGTTTTCAAAGTTAGCATTACCGCTAACAAAGTTAACCAGAAAAGGAGAACCATATGTATGGACAACCCGATGTGAGGAAAGTTTTCAAGAGTTGAAGAGGAGGTTGACTACGGCACCTATGTTGGTTCTCCCGTGTAATGATCGTGACTTTAGTGTGTACTGTGATGCTTCCAAGCAAGGTTTAGGTTGTGTCTTGAAGCAGGAAGGAAAAGTTGTTGCATACGCTTCGCGACAGTTGAGGTCCCATGAGCAAAACTACCCTACTCATGATTTGGAGTTAGCGGCAGTGGTATTTGCACTGAAAATTTGGAGACATCATCTTTATGGTGTGAGGTTTGAAGTGTTCAGTGATCATAAGAGTCTGAAATACCTTTTCGACCAGAAGGAATTGAATATGAGACAAAGGAGATGGATGGAATTCTTAAAGGACTAAGATTTTGGTTTACAATATCATCCTGGAATATGCTTAATCAATTAAGAATATGCTAATCGATTAAGAATATTCTTGAACACATGTATAATCGATTAAGAATAGCAAAATTGTAATTTCAAGTGAAATCAGAATATGCTTAATCAATTAAGACCATGTATAATCGATTAAAATAGAAAAGAATTGCATTATATCATTACTTCTGGATAATATATATACAACATTATATTTTGATCATGCCAAATGGGGGAGAAATGTTGTTTTTTATGTTTTTCAGATTTGATACATTACAAGCTTCCGTAAATGTAAATAAATAAAATGCACGAAGTGAGGGGGAGCAAATCTTAAAGCTCAAGCAAATCTTGAAACAAGTTGATTATCACCAAAGAAAAGATTATACAAGATTGGTTTGTCATCATACAAAAATGGGATATTGTGATTGCAAGTGTTCATTGCATGATTTTGGTGAAGGCAAAGCATGATGATGTAGACAAAGCCAAATCAACAACAAAAACAATGAAGACTCTAGTTCAAGTGTCAAGAGGATCAACAAAAGCTTTAGACTAAATTTTCATTTCCTTAGGTCCTAAGATGTTTTGAATGAGTAGAATCTAAGTAAGATGAACCTAATGAAAAATCTCACAAATTAGAATGATGATCATTATGCATATCAGATTTACAGTCATACATTTGTACATTACTTATATGCATTAACATTCATACATGATTATATAATTTTGATGCATTAAAAAGTTGAACTTATGTTATTTCAAAATCATGGATCATACATTAGCAAATCATGTTAGAGGTTCATAGTATATAAACTAAGTGTTTCTCATAAAACATTAATCTATTAAGGTTATAGATAATCAATTAAGTTTTTACAAATGGGAAACCCATTAATCGATTAAGCACATTATTAATTGATTAAGTTAGTTTCAGTGTTAAAAACATGGATTTTTAAAGAACTTAATCGATTAAGTGCCAACATAATCGATTAGTATAATAGAAAAGTGATTGAAACTGAATGTTATTTTAACTAACCATTCCGATGAACAATAGACAATGGATTGCAACAAATTATACAGAAAACCAGAGAGTTTTTGAAAAAGTTAGCCATAATCTTTGACACAAGATAAGAGAATTTTCATAATTCTTTGAATAATGGTTTTCAAGGATTCATCATATCAAAAGTATTCAAGAACCTTTGCATCTCATAATCATTCATCTTCATATTATGAGATTGTGAGATTTATCAAAAAGGTTTTATATTCTGAATTGAGTGTACTTTAGTACAAGAAAAGGTGCACAAATTTTGTACACAAAAAGAACGATCGATTTGTAATTGATCTCTTAAGGTGTGAGGTATCACCGCGGAGGAGAGAATAATTCATAGAAATCCTAAGCTAGAAGTGGTGAGACTATCTGTTATAATGTAGGTCTAAGAAGTTCTTGGTGGAAGATTGTTTGTAAAGACATTCAATTTCTTCATAGTGAAAGCAAATCTCCAAGATCAGAAAGGGAGAACTAGATATAGATTGTACTGGTTGGCAATCGAACCAGAATAAAATCGACCGTGTCAATTTCTCTTATCCCTAATCTTTTACATTTACGCAATTATCAATTTTTGTTATCTTGAATTGAATTAATATTAGGATTGTTGTATAATTAACTCTGCATGATTAATCACAAAAATTGAACTCTTAAAGTCCATGTTAGAACAGATTGATCATTATACTTCGGTGTGTCAAGAACAAAATATTTTTCAAGAAACTAATCGATTTAATCCATTAAATTAATTAGAAAATTATGTTAATTGATTAAGTGATCTTTTAATCGATTAACACCAGTTAAAAACAACGAATATCCTCCAAATCGAGAAGTACTAATTGTAAACCAACCCACTTATTCACCCCCCCCCCTCTCTATGTCTGTTAAAGCCCTTGTTACCCAACAATAAGAATCTCTAAAGGCGTCATGTTTGTAATGAAAACAAAGAAAGAGAATAGTCTCTACATGTTACAAGGAAACACAATCACAGGTGTTGATGTTGTCTCCTCAACAGCTAACCATGATGTCACCAAACTATGACATCTAAGAGTTGGCCATGTTAGTGAAATAGGTCTAGCCGAGTTGGCCAAGCAAATCGGGTGGGTAGACTTGTGTGAGCACTGCATTTATTAAAAGTAATGTTAGATAAATTTAAATGTTGTAGTTCATCGAACGAAATGAACGTTCAATTATATACATTTTGACTTGTGGGGTCCTTCCCAAGTACCTTCTCATGGTGATAGCAGATATATGTAAACATTCATTGATGATTATTTAAGGAAGGTTTGGATTTTCATTTTGAAACACAAAATTAAAAATTTTGTCAAGTTCAAACAGTAGAAAACCTTGATGAAAGGAAAACCAGGAGGAATATCAAACGATTGAGAACTAATAATGGTGTAGAGTTTTGCAGCGGAGAATTCGATTTTTTTTTTTCAAGGATCACGACATTTCCAGACAGTATACCGTGAGTCACACTCCACAACAAAATAGTCTTGTATAACGAATGAACAAAACCTTACTTTAAAGGACCAGATGAATATTGTCAAATGTTGGATTGCCAAGAGAACTTTGGGCAGAAGCTGTCAATACAACTTGTTTCTTTATCAACAAATGTCCTTCAATGACCACTGGTTTTGAAACTCCATAAGAGATGTGGTCGGGTATTCCTGCAAATTATGAGAAATTTAGGATATTTGGTTGTCCTGCATATGCTCATAATAAAGAAGGAAAACTTGATTCAAGAACATTGAAATGCATTTTTATTGGATATTCCGATGGTGTGAAAGATATAAGCTATAGTGGTCAGAGAAAATAAAATGTATTATTAGCAGAGATCATAATATCTCGAAGAAGGTGGAGCTTGAGGTTGAGCCAACAAAAGAAAAAAAAAACCCTTATCAAGAAGAATAAGTCTATGATGCATGTACTCATACTGATATCTCCCAATTGAAGCAATATTTGTTGGCTAGGGACAAAAAAGGAGACACATAAAACCTCATGAAAATATGGCTATGCTGATCTAGGATCATACACTCGAAATGTTTCTGATGATATCAACAATTGTGTACCACAATCATATCAAGAAGCTATCAACAACAAAGAAGTTTCCAAATGGATTTTTGCCATGACAGAGGAAATTGAGTCTCTTCATAAGAATCATACATGGGTTCTTGTGAAACGGCCAAAGGCTCAAAGGGTTGTTGGATGCAAATAAATATTCAAGAACAATGGAGGAATACCTAGAGTTGAAGATGCAAGATTCAAAGCACGATTAGTGGCCAAAGGTTTTACATAAAGATAAGGTATTAATTTCAATGAAGTTTTCTCTCCTATGGTAAAACACAGCTCTATTCATATCCTACTTGCCATTGTAGCTCAATTTGATCTAGAACTTGAGAAACTTGACATTAAAACAACATTCTTACATGGTAAGTTGGAGGAACAAATCTATATGAAACAACTAAAATGAAAACAATGGCCGCTATTTCTATCACAAAAGAAGTACATTTAGAAAGTGTTGGAATGTTTTGGCATGAAAAATGCTAAACCAGTCATTACTCTATTGGCGATTTATTTCAAACTTTTGATGGCCTTGTGTCCATAAACTGAGAACGAAAAGGAGGAGATGGCAAGTGTACCTTATGCTAGTGCAGTTGGGAGTCTCTTAGATTTCTTAGGATTGTTAATCGATTAAGTTGTAGGTTAATCGATTAAGTTCAACAAAAATGACTTTATATAACTGTTGTTTTTCTCATGTGTTCATGAGATGATGAGACACAAGATTGCATATAATTTTTACATACATCTCAGATCTAATTGTCATATCTTTTGACTGAATCTCTTGTTGTGAGAAAAGTGATAAGATTTCATTGAATCTTTGATTCAAAAGAGAGATGGGAGAGTCTTCAAGAATTATCCTTTGTGCATGACTTTCATATCATTCTTAGATAACCTAGCTTAATCACACAAAACACTATTTGGGTATTTGTGAGATTAATGGGCTAGTGTTAGGGTTGTTATTATTGTTTATTCACACATTTAGGTGCAAAGTAACTTGAAGAGTTTCATAGACTATTTCATGAGAAATCCTAGCTACGATTAGGTTGATATCTTCACATATACAAGAGTCTTGGTTGGGAGTGATAAGTGGTTGGAGCCAGACCGTTAGAAGTGGGGTTGAGTATCCATTAGAAGCGCGTAGAAAGTCAATCCATCTTAGGACTCTAGGGCTGGATGTAGTTTACAAGTGGACCCAAAAGCGAACCATGATAAAAGATTGAAATCTTGATTTTTTCTATCCATCATCTCTTTACTTTCAATCAATTTACGAATTGTGTGGTTTAATAGATTTGTTGATTGAGTTTATTGCATGTTCTGATTCTGTTAAAAATTTAGGCATAAATTCTTTACGTGAATTGATTTTTTAATTGATTGATATTGTGGTTTCTTGTTTTTCAGGTTTGCTGTTTTCAAGAGTTCAAAGACTCAGGTTAATCGATTAAACTTGGTGTTAATGGATTAAACACAGTTAGAGTTAATAGATTAAGAGCAGTCATAATCGATTAAACCGTTGATTTTTTAGAATATCTCATTAATAGGAAAAGCGGTTATTGAGGATCGCTACAACTATTCACCCTCTCTAGGTGTCTTTTCTTCTGTGATTACCCAGCAATACAGGAAGTAAGTGAGGTAAGCAGGTATATGGCAAGTGATGGTAAAGTTCACTGAAAAATTTTGAAGTAGAATATGCGCTACCTAAAGGGTACCACAGATATCAACCTATTGTATGGAAAAGTCAAGGATACTAGAGACAAAATCATTTGATACGTTGACTCAGATCATGCCGGATATCTACATAAGCAAAAACTACTCATCGGATATGTCTTTACACTGTGTGGTTGTACTATTAGTTGGAAAGAAATACTACAATGAATTGTTGTTTTGTCTTCAACTGAAGCGGAGTACATCGAAGTAATAGAAGCCGTAAAGGAAGCCATTTTGGAGAAAGGTCTACTTAGAGAGTTTGGTATACAACTGGAAGAAACAACCATCTATTGTGATAGTTAAAATGTTACGCATCTGACAAAGAATACAATGTATCATTAAAGAACTAAGAACTCTATCATAGATATTGATAGCAACCCGCCAAGGTCATATTTACTTATGGGCTTAAATGACCTTTTCTTTATTTTGTTGCATTAAATAAGTGGGGGTCTTATGTCCCACCTTTTATTTCAAGTCATATTTTTGTATTTTACTAAGTAATTTTTGGTTTTGAACATTATAAGTCGTGATGGGCTTACTAAAGCTTGCCAAAACTCGGCCAAGCCAAGGTTAAGACAAGGAGGCATGTTATCATGCATGGAAATACAAGAATTTCGGCCAAGCATGCATGTGAATGAATTCAAGTCAACTTTGGTGCCCACATTTAAAGCCATGGACCACAAAAGAGGATTTAGGTGCTGTCATTAAATGTTGTGTTGGAACAAGCTTGGCCTTCTTAAATGAGTCGTGGAAGCCTTCAAAGCTATCATCAAATCGTGGCCCCTTGGTAGCTACTCTTAATGGATGCTTTGGAATCACCTTGGACTCATAATGTGGCTGTGGGATATCTCAAGATTCTTAATGAGATGATTTAAAATTTGAAGCCCCACATTAAAGCCATGGCCACCTCCTTGCCGCCAACATTCAAGTCATGCATTTTTCTTCACCCAACGTCCACATTCATTTGGTTTTACTTATGTAATTTTTAAATTCAAAATTCAAATTGTAGAACCACTTAACCTTGGGAGCCTTTACGTGGCCGACCCCTATTTATGTAAGAGACATCATTTTGAAATGGTAAGTTGAATTTGATTAAGAAAAACACATTGTTGTTTAGTTGAGCTTTGCTCCTACCCCTTTAAACTTATCAAGCTTTTGTTTGTGGAGTTTTTGGCTTATCATCCTTGCGCTGTGGCGTCTCCAAACATCCTCATCAACATCCTTGTTGTGGTGGGTTTCACTCAACTTATCAAGCTTAGGTTTGTGGCGTTTTCCATCTCAAGTCTATTTCCATCTTCTTTTATCTTGCCTTAAATTAATTCCCCTTTACCTTTTCACACACGGCCTAACATTAGCTAAACAGCCCAAAACCAACCCAACACCATCATATAACTCACTCACGGCTAGAAAACCTACAAACACCCCTAAGCCAAGTCAACCCGCAACAAAACTTCCCAAAACCCACTTTCGGCCAAAATAGCCCAAACACAAACCAAACCCCAAACATTTCCCTCATATAATTCCCCACGGCCAGAATCCTGACCTAAACCCCAAAGCCAAACTTCCCAAACCACAAATTCCCCACCAAACAGCCCCAAAAAATAAACAAATTCCAAAAATAACTGAAACTTTCATAACTCACTCTAAAAGGCTAGTTTTCAAGCAAAACGATCTTAAAGAAGTACCAACCCCCACAATGAGGTTGCTGTCAGATATCGTGGAGAGAGGAATTGTTAGAGTGGAGAAAATACTCATTGTAGATAACCCGACAGACATGTTTACGAAGCTAGTTCCAACAACCAAGTTCAGAAGTTATTTGGACTTGACTCAAGTTCAAAATATCTAGTGGGCATGAAGAAGAGTAATAAAAGAATAGCTATGATGGTCTTTTACCCAATGTGGAGATTTATTAAATATTGACTAAAGTAAAAAAAATAAGGATGTGGCATTCGTGTTGCCAAGCAAAACAAGTGGTAAAAAATATTAGCTTAAAGAAAGAGATTTATATGGCCTTCTTGTAGCCAAGTAAAAGAAGTGGCTATTGGCCAGATAATCTTCAATAGCTTTGACTATAAATAAGAATGTTCCAAGCCATTATAAGACACACTAATTCTTTAAGCTTAGTGCATACTCTCTCTCTTCTTATTCTCTTGTTCTAATATTGAGTGGAATATTTGAGTGTTTGAGAGATACTTGAGTGACGGTAATATTGGGTGTACTTGGGTTATGCGGAGTGAGTGAAGCACTAAGTGAACTTGTAATTCTCTTTTATCATAGTGGAATCATTCTTGTTGCTCTTCAGTCGTGGACATAGACGGATTGTCGAACAACTTTAATTTATTGGTGTCATTTTCTCTATTATATTTTCACTATGGGATTTTCATTGCAACACCACAAATATAAAATATTCAAAAATATAAATCTTATATAGTCAATAGTATGTATTATTAGTAATTTTGGTCACTCTGCCCATGTCTGTCTAAATTAGGGTGAATATGAGCATATCTATTTGTGAAAAGGACATGAAATATCATACGCTGCTTTCCCTAAATATGGATAGAGCGGGCTTGTGAGCCACCCGATATATAATTTAAAATTTTGAAGAACTAAAACAAATTATATAAAAATAAACAAAATTTAAAAAAAAATAATCTTATCTCACTATCTCAGTTTTTAAATTAACTTCTTAAAAAAGACCATAGGCTAAGCGATCATTTTGGACTAATTGACAGATTTCCAATGCCTTGATTGTCCAATAAATGTCAGCAACCCAGGGGCATTGCCAATAATTCTATTACTTATTACTTTTTGTGTTATTGCTGAGAATTAATTCACTCGTTAAATAATAAACTAATAGTGTAATGAGTATGGAGGACATTTGTTTAAAAACTATGCCCATATTTATTTTTTCCAATTCATTTTACCAGAGAGCTTTCTTATGTTCATAATTGGTGTAAAGAAATTCAGTGGACCAATTCATTGTTCTTATTTTTTTATTTACGATGTTTGTTTGGTACTATCAAGTATATCCTTTCACTATATGGGTAAAGAATTAATCCTTTTCGGATTGCGTAGCTGGCCCTTCCAACATGTGTCATCCCTAGAAATCAAATCTTGACATTTTGGTCATCTTGAAGATTTAATTGAACCTTAGCATGATTTGGTAATAAACTTGAGCATATATTGCTTATTTATGCCATTGTCTTGTTCCTTATATGCCTTTAGAGTTTGAATTATACAACAAGAAATTGGTATTACACATCTCCATACACCAATTGGGCTAAATTTCTCTTTTTCTTCCCACAATGAGAGGACCTCTGTGTTGCATCACAAACAAGGTCGATGTAGAGTAACATCTAGTTCAGGTTGGGATATGCTTTCATTAATAAATTTGATCTTGTTCTTGGATTGTCGTGCAAGTTTTGTCGGCCCTTCCCAAGAGTGGTAATTCTTGCCATTCAGCAATGGTGTAACTAGAATTAGTGCTTCTTATTGGAATGAAGGAATAAAGGATTAGCAGGGCTGATATTGTAATTTGCATAACTCTGATTCACCATTTCTAGTTTTGAGAAAGAGGTAGAAGAAATTCATGGAATGAGAAAGAAAGGAAGCTTTTTCTAAGGACAACAAAGATGATTCAGAGCTAGCTTAGCTCTCATAACATCTTGAATTCAAACTATGTGGAATAGAGAAATATTCTATTGTATTAAATTTGGATGATTAAACAAACATATATGGAAAACCCAAGGAACTCACCTATCTTTCAAAGTAAGCAACTAATATCAAAAAATTACTATGCTCTTGTGTCGTACGCTCTAAATGGTGTTGATGATATCAACAATTGTGATGTTGTTGATGATATTAACAATTGTGAACCACAATCATATTAAGAAGCTATCAACAACAAATAAGCTTCCAAATGGATTTATGCCATGAAAGAGGAAAACAAGTCTTTTCATTAGAATCATTCTTGGGTTCTTGTGAAACGGCCGAAGGCTCAAAAGGTTGTTGGATGTAAATGGATCTTCAAGAAGAATGGAGGAATACCTGAAGTTGAAGATGCAAGATTTAAAGTGCAATTAGTGGCCAAAGGTTTTACACAAAGAGAAGGTATTGATATCAATGAAGTTTTCTCTCATGTGTTAAAACATTGCTATATTCACATCTCACTTGTCATTGTAGCTTAATTTGATCTATAACTTGAGCAACTATACGTCAAAACAACATTGTTAAATGGTAAGTTGGTGGAACAAATCTAAATAAAACAACTTGAAGGATTTGAAGTTCAAGGGAAGAATGTTTGCTTGCTGAAGAAATCTTTATGTAGCCTAAAACAATCTTCCAGCCAATGGTACCGGAGGTTTGACAACTTCATGCTTGAAAATGGCTATTGTAGAAGTGAACATGATAGTTGTGTCTACTACAATAAGCTTTCAAATAAGTCATATATCTATTTACTTTTGTATGTTGATGACATTTTGATCGCATATAAAAACATGTTACTAATAAAAAAACTTGGAAGCTTAATTTAGCTCAGAGTTTGAAATGAAGGACTTAGGAACTAGAAGGATAATTTTGGGAAAGGAGATTCAGAGGGATAGAAAAGAAGGGACGCTCTTTATGTCACAAAATAAGTGCATTGAGAAAGTGCAGGAACATTTTGGCATACAAAATGCTAAACCAGTCACTACTCCATTGGCGACTCATTTCAAACTTTCAATGGACTTGTGTCCATAAACTGAGAACGAAAAGGGGGAGTTGTCAAGTGTGCCTTATGCTACTGCAGTTGGGAGTCTCATGCATGTCATGATATGCACTAGACCAGATATTGCACATGCAATAAGTATGGTAAGCAGGTATATGGCAAGTCATGGTAAAGTTCACTAGAAAACTGTGAAGTGGATTATGCGCTACCTAAAGGGTACCACAAATATCGACCTATTGTATGGAAAAGTGAAAGATACTAGAGACAAGATCATCGAATACATTAACTCAGATTATGTCGGATATCTACATAAGCGAAGATCACTCACTGGATATGTCTTTACACTGTGTGGTTGTACTATTAGTTGGAAATATATGCTACAATCAATTGTTGGTTTATCTTCTTAAGCAGAGTACATCGAAGTAACAGAAGTTGTAAGGGAAGCAATTTTGGAGAAAGGTCTAATTGGAGAGTTCGGTATACAACTAGAAGAAACATCCATGTACTACGATAGTTAAAGTGTTACGCATCTGACAAAGAATCCAATGTATCATGAAAGAACTAAACATATTGATATTCGAATGCACTTAATCAGAGATATTGTGGAGAGGGGAATTGTTAGAGTGGAGAAAATACCCACTGTAGATAACCCAACAGGCATGATGGCGAAGCCAGTTTAGACGTTGTTTGGACTTGATTCAAGTTCAGAATGTCTAGTGAGCATAAATAAGAGTAGCACAAGAATAGTTATGACGGTCTTTTAGCCAATGTGGAGATTTATTAAATATTGGCTAAAATAAAAATAGAAGGATGTGACCTTCTTCTAGCCAAGCAAAAGAAGTGGTTAAATATTAGCTTAAGGAAAGAGAGTCTGATATGGACTTCTTGTAGACAAGTAAAAGTACTGGCTATGGTGAAGCAAACATGCATGCTTTTTCTTTTGGCCACATAATCTTCAAGAGCTTTGGCTATAAATAGGAATGCTCCAAGCCATTGTAAAACACACCAATTCTTTAAGCATAGTACATACTCTTTCTTCATATTCTCTTGTTCTAATATTGAGAGGAATATTTGAGTGTTTGAGAGATACTTGAGTGAGAGTTATATTCGTGTACTTGGATTTTGGGAAGTGTGCAAAGTAGTGAGTGAACTTGCAATTCTCTTTTATCATAGTGAAATCATTCTTGTTGCTCTTCAGTATGGGCATAGGCAAATTGTCGAACAACTTTATTTTCTTGGTGTCATTTTCTCTATTATATTTTCTAAATGGGATTTCCATTGAAACACCACAAATATAAAAAATTAAAAAATATAAATCTTTCATAGTCACTAGTATGCATTATTAAATTTGGGTCACTATACCCATGTTCGTTTAAATTAGGGTGAGTATGAGCATATCCATTTGTGAAAAGGATATGAATATGATAAATCGTTTATCATACTCTATTTGTCCTAAATATGGACAAAGCGGGCTTGTTAGCCGCCTGATTTTTAATTTAAAAATTGAAAGAATTAAAAAATAATAAAAATTATATAAAAATAAACAAAACTAAAAAATAATTTTTATCTCTCTTTTACATTACACATTATAATATACTAATTCGAATAATTTAATATTAGCTAATGCTCACAAAAGTCCACGGCGAAACAAGCATTTCGGACTAATGGACATATTTTCAATGCCTTGGTTGTCCAGTAAATGTCGGCAACCCAAGGGCATTGCCAATAATTCTCTTATTTATTACTTTTCGTGTTATTATTGAGAATTAATTCACTAAATTATTAGTTTAATGAGTAAGGAGGACATTTGTTTAAAAAACATGCCCATGTTTATTTTTTCCCATTCTTTTTACCATAGAGCTTTCTTATGTTCATAATTAGTGAAAAGAAATTTAGTGGACCAATTCATTGTTATTATTTTTATTTGCGATCATTTTTTTATACTAAGAGTATCCTCTTACCATATCGGAAAAGAATTAACCTCTTTCAGGGTGTGTAATTGACCCTTCCAACAAGTGTCATCCCAAGAAATCAAATCCTTAATATTTTTGTTCTACTGAAAATTTAACGAGAAGACCTTATATTACTATACTAACACATTGTTGATATTTTTGCGGTGCTTGCGTATATTGTTGTTATTTTATTAGAAGATACATTATAAAGGTAACCAAAGGTGCAAGTCACGCTATCATACTGCCATTATTGATACTTTTTTATCTCATAATGGAATTAGTCAACGGAAATACAATGTATGCGCAAGCCAAGTTGTTGGTCAAGAATATTGAGATCCCCCATTTTGATCACTACTTTTTCTTGGTACATATTTATTGACCCACACTAAGATAATGTTTTAAATTATGATTACTAATGTAATTGTTCCTATGAGCATTGCCATCATCTAGTTAAATTTTGTTATTTAAAATATTTTTAAACTCACATCCAGTCCAAATAAGATTGTGTTTTTATATGATATATCAGGATATTATCTTTCTATGTCCTAATGTAATTATGGAGTGAAACTACGGAGGAGATTAGGACAACCATAATATTACAGTAAAATTAGGCGATATGTTTACCATAATATTACAGTAAAATTAGGTGATATGTTCCAAAATTTGAACCATATTCACCATTCTTTATTAACTCTTTCACTAAAAACGAGCATGTCTGGTATTATAAAAAGTGTCTCAACCAATTTAGCATTTCTTGTAATTAGTAAAAAGAGTACATCTCAAAAAATTAATAGTTAAATGCTTTTATAGTGTGAGTTAAATATTTGTATAAGAGCATAATTTTACCAACACTTATGTCCAATGAATCAAACAAATAAGCAACCTACGAATCCACTCTTTCACTATAATGTTTTTATAGTGTTACACGTTTGACAAAAAATCCAATGTATCATGAAATAAAAAAAAATATTGATGTTTGAATACACTTTATGAGAGATATTGTGGAGAGAGGAATTATTAGAGTGGAGAAAATACGCACTATAAATAACCCGGCAGATATGATGACGAAGCCAGTTCAGACGTTGTTTGGACTTGATTCAAGTTCAGAATGTCTAGTGAACATGAAGAAGAGTAGCAGAAGAATAACTATGTGGTCTTCTTGTAGCCAAGCAAAAGAGGTGATTAAATATTAGGTTAAAGAAAGAGAGACTGATATGGCCTTCTTGTAGCCAAGTAATGGTGAAGCCAACATGCATGCTTTTTCTCTTGGCCACATAAACTTCAACAATTTTGACTATAAATATGAATGTTCCAAGTCATTGTAAGATGTAACACCCCAAATTTATCCTCCTTGAAATTAGGTAATAGTCCTGAAGAATGGGGCATACTGCCAGATTCTCGCTTGAGCGAGAGGATCTCGCCCAAGCGAGAGGATCAGTGTTTGGAATTGGAAATTTTGGGAGTCTCGCCCAAGCGAGGAATGGGTCGCTTGAGCGAGAAAAAGATGAGCAGACTGTGAGATTCTCGCTTGAGCGAGAGAATCTCACCCAGGAGAGAGAAACCGTGTTTGGAAAATTAAAATATTGTGGGTTTCTCGCCCAAGCGAGATATTCTCACTCGAGCGAGAGTGCCCAGCTATAAAAGAAAAGAAAGGGTTTCACAAACCCTAATCTTCATTTTCTTTTCTCCCCTTTCACTCCCAATGGCGGCTCCCCATGGATTTCGACTCTTTCCACCCCTAAACCTCAAAAACACATCAAAGGCTCTTCCTCTTGCTTCTTAATGGAACATTGGAGAGCTTTGGAGAGGAAAAAGCAACAATGGAGGTTGAAGGAGATGGAGGTAGATGGAGCTCTTTGCGGATCCATGGAGCTTACGCAACCTAAGGTGAGGGAGAAGACCATTGTGGCCTTAGAGTATTTCATTAGAGTCATCATCTCCGATTTACCTCAAGAATCGGAGCATATTAACGGATAGAAACTCTCTTGGGAGTTTGTGGTCCATGTGAGAGTCTTTATTTTACATGAGGATGTATTAGCCATAAAAGTGGAGATATATGTGTGGGGGAAAACCGTTTATTTAAGTAAAACGCTATATGCTCATTTATGGTAATACACTGTCATTAAAGATGGTTCTAACGTTAATGTGTATATGATGAAGGATATGTTATGCGTGGTTTGTTTATGATAATGATGATGTTGTGTGATAATGATGGTGTGTGAGTTATTTATGGTCATAAACATAAATGAGTATGTTGTGAGTGGTTGATTGTTATAAACATGTATGGGTCTGTTTGTAACAATGAATATGTGATGAGCTGTTAATGTGTTAAAATGGATATGAGTACGTTTATCAAAAGGAGTATGTTGTGAGTGGTTGATTGTTATAACATGTATGGGTATGTTGTGACAATGAAGGTGTTGTGTGTTATTTCATGATGTTGGAACGATGTGATGTCTTGTGTTTATTAGTGTATGACATTGAGTTGATATTTTGTGCTATGACGAATAGGTGATGTGAAAATAATGTGAAATCTAGACCTGCCCGATGTGGGGAATAACTAGATCTGCCCGATGTGGTATGGAGAAATAACTAGACATGCCCGATGTGATATGGGGAATAACTAGACCTGCCCGATGTGGTATGGAGAAATAACTAGACCTGTCCGATGTGGTATGGAGAAATAACTAGATCTGCCCGATGTGGTATGGGGAATAACTAGACCTGCCCGATGTGGTATGGAGAAATAACTAGACCTATCCGATGTGGTATGGGGAATGAACTAGACCTGCCCGATGTGGTATGGGGAATTAACTAGAGCTACCTAATGTGGTAGAGGATTATTTGTACGGTGCAGAATTGTTGAAAAAGATCAAGGGTAAATTACTACGGAAGGTGAATGATGTGAAAAGTGTATATTCGGAATGAAAATCATATGCATGCCATAGGATATATATTATGGGATATATATCTTATAGGGTGAATATGAATGATGAGAAATGAGTATGTTTGGATGAATAAAATATGCACACTATAGCACATATATATTATGGGATATATGTATTATAGGGTGAATATGGATAATATGAGAGGAGTAAAATATGCACACTATAGAACATATATATTATGGGATGTATGTGTACTATAGGGTGAATATGAATAATATGTGATGAATAAATATGCACACTATAGAACATATATATTATGGGATGTATGTGTACTATAGGGTGAATATGGATACTATGTGATGAATAAATATGCACACTATAGAATACATATAGTATGGGATATATGTGTACTATAGGGTGAATATGGGTAATATGTGTAGATTGATATATGTTTATCATGATTGATGTTAGATAGTTTTAATACTTTAATGTTATTACTCCATGTAAATTCACCCTACGGTCGCCGTAGTAGGTTCTAAATCTCTCTGTCTTTCCTTGTATATGTTGTGTATTTGAGTTCAGGTTGTGGCGGTAGCATATTGGATGTCTGTAGAGAAGAATACATGGTAGAGTAGTGTTTTATGTGATTGACATGTTATATGAAAACGTTTGTAATATGAGAACCTTGTTGGTTTAATTCTTTTGTAACATGGGACTTCTCTTAAATTGTAAAATGAAGTTGATTTAATATTTGTAATTAAAAGTGTACTTTGTAAAAGGGTAATTGTTTAGATTATGTATTTGAAAGGAAGTGCAATGACATGCTATTGAAAAGAAAGGTATTTGGAATATTTTCGCCTTGTAATTTATAAATGTATTCACTCAAGTTTCCAAACCGTTCAAGTAATGTCTTTCAAAAGTAATCACTTCACTTTCATGAATAAGGTTTTAGGAAGAATTTTTGGATTACGAAAATCGGGTCCTTACATAAGACATGCCAATTCTTTAAGCTTTGTGCATACTCTTTCTTTATATTCTCTTGTTCTACTATTGAGAGAAATATTTGAGTGTTTGAGAGATACTTGAGTGAGAGTGATATTGATGTACTTGGATTTTGGGAAGTGAGTGAAGCACTGAGTGAACTTATAATTCTCTTTATCATAGTGGAATCACTCTTGTTGCTCTTCAACCATGGAGGTAGGCAAATTGTCGAACAAATTTAATTTCTCGGTGTCATTTTCTCTATTATATTTTCTTTATTGGATTTTCATTGCAACACCACAAATATAAAAAATTAAAAGATATAAATCTTATATAGCCACTAGTATGTATTATTAGTAATTTGGGTCATTATGCCCATGTCCGTCTAATTATGGTGACTATGAGCATATCCATTTGTGAAAAGGACATGAAATATCATACTCTATTTGTCCTAAATATGGACATAGTAGTCTTGTGAGCTGCCTGATGTATAATTTAAAAATTTAAAGAATTAAAAAATAATTAAATTTATATACTAGTTCAAACATTTTTAAATTTCACATAATAATGTAGTAGTTCAAACAATTAAATATTAGCTAATGTTCATTATACGCTTCCCTACCTGTTAGAAAAGCCAACAGGCAAAACAAGTATTTTGGACTAATGGACAGATTTTCAATGCCTTAATTTTCCAATAAATATCGGCAACCCATGGGCATTGCCAATAATTTTATTATTTATTAATTTTTGTGTTATTATTGAGAAATAATTCACTCGTTAAATAATAAATTAATAGTGTAATGAATATAGATAACATTTGTTTAAAAAACGTGCCCATATTTATTTTTTCCCATTCTTCCTACGAGAGAGCATTGTCCTTATTTTTTTTATTTGTCATGCTTTTTTTGGTACTATCAAAAGTATATTCTTATCATATTGGTAAAAAATTTACCATTTTTATGGATATGTAGTTGATCATTCCAATAAGTATAAGAATTAAACCTTGACTTTTTGTTTATCCTGGAAATTTGATAGGACCTTATATCAATATATGAACATGTAATTGGTACTTTTTGCAGTGGAAGTGGTTGTTATTTTATTAGAAGATACCTTGGTAACGAAAGGTGCAAGTCACGTATCATACTGCCATTATTGATACTTTTTTATCTCATAATGGAATTAGTCAACGGAAATACAAAGTTGTTGGTCAAGAATATTGAGATCCCCCATTTTGATCACTACTTTTTCTTAGTACATATTTCTTGACCCATGCTACGATAATGTTTTAAATTATGATTACTAATGTGATTGTTCCTATGAGCATTGCCATCGTCTAGTAAAATTTTGTTATTAAAAATATTTTTAAACTTGGATACAATCCAAATAAGGTTGTGTTATTGCATGATGGACCAGATTATTATTTTTTTGTGTCCTAATATAATTATGGGATGAAAGTATTGAGGATGTCACCATAACTATAATATTATATTAAAATTACTATAATATTATATTAAAATTAGGTGATATCTCCCAAAATTTGAATTGATATTCACCCTTCTTTACTAACCCTTTCACTAAAAGAACATGTTTGGTATTATAGAAAGTGTCTATGTTAAGGTTTCATCTCAAAATCAATTGGTAATGAAATGAGTAGTCCAATATGTATTTAAATCATTCTCGAAACAATGAGGTGGATGATGTGAGACTTAATTTCTAACATGCTCTCTCCACATAAATCTGTCGGACTAGGCGAATGATTATCTTTGACCCATAACTAAATGACATCTTTTGGTCTATGACAACCGAAAAGAAGTTGAGTTCTGGCTCTGATATCATGTTAAGGTTTCATCTCAAAACCAATTGAAAATGAGAGAAGTAGGCCAACATATATTTAAATCATTCCCAAGACAATGAGGTAGACGATGTGTGACTTACTTTCCAAAAAGTCTCATCCATTTTGTCATTTGGTGTAATTAGTTAAAAAGGGTACATCTCAAAAAATTAATAGTTAAATGTTTTTATAGTCAACTTTATGAGTTAAATATTTGTTTTAAGAGCTTAATTTTACCAACACTTATGTCCAATGAATCAAACAAATAAGCAACATACAAATACACTCATTCCCTATAAGTTTGTAACCTTTGTATCCATCAACACCAATATTATAAGTTTGTAACCTTTCTCTCCATTCTCAAATCACAATGCATCTCTTTCCCTTCATCCTTATCTTCACTTTCACCATATCATTTAGCTTCTATATGATTCTGGGTCAGCAACCTTACATTGGTGTAGCCACAAGTGCATGTTTTGAAAAGGGTAACTTAAACTCAATTCTTGGTTATACTTGTTCTGAAGTAAATCCTAGTTGCCAAGCTTACCTAACCTTCAGAGCTCAACCCCTTTATAACTCTATTCCTTCAATATCTAAGTTGTTGGGTTCTGACCCATTAAAGATTTCTGAAGCAAACTCAGTTTCTGAAGAAACAACCTTTGAAACAAACAAGTTGGTGATTGTTCCAATCAATTGTTCTTGTGTTGGTGATAAGTATTATCAGTTCAACACATCCTTTGTAGTAAGAAATAATGATAACTATTTTGGGATTGCTAACAACACTTTTGAAGGGCTTTCAACATGTCAAGCACTTCTGGATCAAAACCACATTCCTAATGTAGATCTATATGTTGGAACAAAACTTGTAGTTCCTCTTAGATGTGCTTGTCCTTCAAAGAATCAAACTGAGGAAGGTGTCAAGTACTTAATAAGTTACTTAGTAGAATTTGGTGATGATGTTTATCAAGTTAGTGAAAGATTTGGTGTTACAATTGATACAATTCTTGAAGCTAATTCACTTTCTTTGCAACAACCCACCATCAATCCCTTTACTACCCTTCTAGTACCCCTTCAAGATAAGCCTTCCAGTTCTCAAACCGTTGAGCCGCCTCTGCCTCCACCTCCTCCACCACCGCCACCGCAACCTTCCTCAAATGGAAGCTCAAGCAAAACATGGGTCTATATAGTTGTTGGAGTTGTTGGAGCCTTTGTCTTAATATTACTTATCTGCTCCATCATTGTTAGGAAACACTACCTTACTCAGAAGAGAATGGACTCTGAGTCCGTGTCGAATAATTTCGCGGCGAAGGAGAAGGCACAAGGGAAGGAATTAGAGGAAGAATCTAAAAAATTATCAGAGATCATATCGGGAATAGCTCAATCTTTCAAGGTGTATAGTTTCGAGGAACTACAGAATGCAACAAATAATTTTAGTCCTAAATGCCTTATCAAAGGGTCTGTTTATGAAGGCATTATCAATGGCGATTCGGCTGCAATTAAAAAGATAGATGGAGATGTGTCAAAAGAGATAGAACTATTGAACAAAGTGAATCATTCTAATGTAATTCGCCTTTCCGGGGTTAGCTTCAAAGATGGACATTGGTATCTTGTTTATGAGTATGCTGCAAATGGAGCATTGAGTGATTGGATCTACTTTAACAACAATGATGAGAATAAGTCTCTAAGTTGGACTCAAAGAATACAAATTGCATTAGATGTAGCCACAGGACTTGATTATCTTCACAGTTTAATTTCTCCACCCTATATACACAAGGATCTAAAGTGTAGTAACATTCTTTTGGACATTGATTTCAGGGCAAAGATTGCAAACTTTGGCTTTGCAAGGTCATTGGAATTGGAAAATGACCAAAATGCCATGACAAGACATATTGTTGGGACAAGAGGTTACATGGCTCCAGAGTATTTGGAAAATGGTTTGGTATCTACAAAACTTGATGTGTATGCATTTGGGGTTATGATGTTGGAAATCCTAAGTGGAAAAGAAGTTTTTGCTTTATATGAAGAAAGTGATTTCAATTTATCTAGTGTTGTACAAGGTGAACATGAGAGGTTAAGGGACTTAATGGATTCTTCACTGCAGGGAAATTATCCATTGGAACTTGCTATATTTGTAGGTGGAATGATTGATGATTGTATGAAGAAAGATCCAACAACTCGTCCTTCCATGAATGAAATTGTGACATCTTTGTCTAAAGCCTTTGATTCTTCATTGAGCTGGGAACAATCCGTGAACAGATACCATAACTTTAGTTAGAGCAATTGATGTCGAGGAAGAAAAAAAGATGGTTAGGTAATATCTATCCACTGTTATATAATGATTTATACACAGACAATATATCATCTACATTTCATTTGTATTATTTTCCTTAAGAGTTAATAATGATTATATATGAATGGTGGATGATTCAATAACAGAGTATTGTCGGCATACATTTTTTCTCTTAGATTATTGATATTATTGTGTAAATTCCTTTCCTTATTATATTCTTTTCTGATGTATTTTCTTTTCGATATGTTGTAGTTATTTGTTAAATAATTTATTTAACTCCAAAAGTTCTCTTGCAGAAATCACATTCTGTTATGGTTCTGTTTATAATAAAATATACATAGAGAAGAAAGATGCCCAGGAATCAATAAATTCCATGCGGATTTCTCTCTATTCCAAGATGTATATAATAATAATTAATAAACGTCATTTTTTAATGGTCAAGTTAGTAGGACATTAGTTTAGGAATTAAAAATATGTGTTTATGGAAATACGGTGCTTATCACAAAATAATAAATATCATTTTTTCTACACAAACTTCCTTTTCTTGATTTGTAATCTTGATTAATATACCTTAAATCAATATCACTACAAGGAAGACATCAAGAAGCAATAATTGAATATGAAATGTATAAAATTAGAAGTGAAAGTTCTTGATTTCAAACTAAACATGTGAAGAAGAAGAAAATTAAATGGAATTGAGAAATCTTTTATTATATTGAATTTGGACGATTAAACAAACATATATATAGAAAACCCAAGGAACTCACTTAACTTACAAAGGAAACAACTAATAACAGAAAATAACTAACTATAGAAGGATATAGAAGCTCACACTACAAATAACGGAATGATGCCAATATAATAGGAGCAAAGGCTCGGATATGCGTCCGGCGAAGGTAAGCCTCAGTCAAGAGGCTAAGGAATACTCTGTCAAGCGCCGAAACATTCAACCAAGTCATGCTCAGACATCTGGACATATGGCCCGACATGCTCGGTCATGTACCCAGGCATGCTTAGTCAAGTGCCCGGATGCTCGGCCAAAAGGCTAAGCCATGCTCAATCACGAGCCTTAGTGTTCCTCGGTCATACATGCCAAGGTGTCGGTCAACGATGGCCAAGCCAAGACAAAAGAGTTTACTTGGCAAAGAAGAAAACTAAAATATAACAAATTTAATAACTCTCTCAAGTTGGAAGTTGGATATCACAAAGTCCCAACTTGGACACATATTGTTGAAATGGTTTTTTAGGTTGCGGTTTGGTAAAAGCATCTGCCAATTGTGCTAATGGAAGGATGGGAAGCAAATGAACTAAGCTTTGTTTGATCTTCTCCCTAACCACATGGCATTCAATCTCAATGTGTTTGGCTCCCAAACCGCATGGCATTCAAGCCTTGTTTGATCTTCATAATGAGTGTTCATAGGTCTTGCCATGTAAAGGCTCAATTGTTATACTACATAGCATATGGTCTTGAAAGTGTAAGATAAAGTAACCTACTAACCATTCTTCTATAACAATAAATGTTTGCATAAAGAACTCTTTTGTCTTGTTGAAGTTTAAAAAAATGATCAAAATGAATATTAGAAGGCTTTGAAGCCAGAGATTAGTCTTCAATGAGAGATAATGCATATTTTGTTTGATTCATATGAATACAAGCCTTGGTTCTAGCAATTTCAAGACCTAGCAAATATCTCAAGAAAACTAGGTCTTTAATTTTCAAGGTTTTATGCAGAATAGTTTTAACATAGTTTATTTCTTCCATGCTATCATTAGCTAAAACCATGTCGTCAACATAAACAAGCATGGAAGTAAAGGAAGTGTTGGTTTTATTAGTAAAGGGGCTTGATCAATGAAAGTAACCAAGAAATAAAAGCTTGGAAGACATAGTGTTATGCCACTCACAAGTAGCTTGCTTTAAACCATATAGAGACTTATGCAAGTTACAAACTTGGTTGGAACCATGGCTTAGTAGACCAGGTGATGGGATCATGTAGTCTTCTTCATGTAAATCCCCAATGAAGAAAATCATTATTGATGTCTAATTGTTCCAAAAACCAAGTCTAGAGGCTGCAAGGGCAAGGATAACTATGATAGTGCTAATTTTGACACATAGGAGAATGTGTCAAAATAATCCACTCCTTCTAAATGTGTATAGCCTTTGGATACTAATTTGGCTTTATACCTCTCTAGAGTCCCATCAACATGATATTTGGCTTTATAAACCCATTTGTAGCCAATGGGAACTTTCCCTTGTAGAAGAGGCATAAGGATGCAAGTGTGTTTTGGGTTAATGCTTGAAACTCATATTGCATTATTGCTTCTTGCCACTAGGGACTCAAGCAGGCTTCTTTATCTGTAATTGGTTTTGGGATGGCTGTAACATTAAGGCAAAATTGCTTATAGGATGGGGAGCAATGACCATATGAAAGAAAAAAATAGTACGTAGGTGATATTTATTGCTTGAGGTTGGATGTGTTTGTTACTTTTGGAAAGGTTGTAATGATAGCCTTTAAGGTGAGAAGAAGGAAGGACCTCGAAGTTTGTTTGATTGTCTGATTGAGGTGATTGTGGGAGAAGGGAAAGGAGAAGTAGATGGATGGTCAAGAGTTGAGTCAGGTGGGTCATCATGGTTTGTGGAGATGTGTATGGTAGACTAGTAGCCAATTCTTGTGGGACAATCAGGGTAGGTTTACAGGGTGAGTTTATATGCACCATATTAGTGGGTTTTTATTGAAAAGGGAAATTTCTTCATAGAATATCACATTTCTAAAGACTAGAAAGGCATTAGAGTTAAGATCATAGAATATATACCCTTCGGTGCCCTCTTGATAGCCAAAGAAGGCACATATTCTTGCTCTAGGTTAGAACTTGATTCTATCTTATTGTATGGTATTGGCATAGCTAAGGTAGCCAAAAACCTTAAGATTATTAAGAGGGGAAGTTTGGTTGTATAAAAGTTGATAGGGACACTTGTTATTGAGAAGATGAGTAGGAAACCGATTTATGATATGAACAAAATGTTGTATATAAAAATTCCAAAGATAAGGCGGCAAATAATATTGAAAATACAATGCTCTTACGATATTCATTATAAGTTGGTGTTTCATTTCAACTATCCCATTTAGTTGTTAGGTTTCTATACAAGTTCTTTGGTGAACGATTCCTTTGGAGGCAAGGAAATCGTGCATAAGGAATTCAAAACCATTATAATGTAAGGACCCAAAAATCTACTATTGAAATTTTTTCCTTATTTTACTCATTTTTCATGCAATTCCTATAACTTTTAAATATAACTTTCAATAACTTATTCTAAACCCCACTTGCCTGCTCATACTCATTGCATAAGTCCAAAAACAACATGCACATGCAATGGGATTAACATTGACAATTCACAGAAAACACAAAGGAGTAAGTCGTTAACTCAATAATGCCAATATACATTAATCCACATTTTACTACGATTAAGTAAACAATTCAGAGTTAAATATACTTAAAATCATTTCCATCGTTTATACTTTTTGAAAACCATGCTACATAACCTGAGCCAAAGTTTGTTACATCGCTTGAGCCAAAGCGTGCTATATCGCTTGAGCCAAAGCTTGCTACATCGCTTGAGCCAAAGCTTGCTACATCGCTTGAGCAAAGCTTGCTACATCGTTTGAGCCAAAGCTTTCTACATCGCTTGAGCCAAAACTTGCTACATCGCTTGAGCCAAAGTTTGCTACATTACTTGAGCCAAAGTTTGCTACATTACTTGAGTCAAAATTTGCTACATTACTTGAGCCAAAGTCACTAACCAATCATGGTCGGCTAAAACAAGTTTTATTTTCATTGATATACCATCAATCCATAAACAGTAAGTCCACGCAACTATTATTACAAACATACCCATATATGTTTCTAATAAATAAGTGGTTCATAACTTGATCATTAACCACAACCAGAAAATCCACACATTTTCTATTGCAAAGCATAAGTTAAAGACTTATCCTTACCTCGGTAACTGTTGGGTTTGGTTCTTGGTAACTTCACAAGTTCCACCGACACCGCCTCCAACTTTAGGATCTTTCCTCGTTCCCACCATGTAACACAATGTTAGTCATTTATTCCAAATAACACATAAAATAACTCATATTGCATCTTTCCACATACAAGAGATTTAACACATTTTCAATGTTTCTAAACTACTTTCATTATAAGTTTACAAACACCTAAAACATACATATTCATCTCATATTTCAACATTAGAGTGCATACTCATCTTGTAAGGACCGAAATTCTACCCTTGAATTTTTTTTCTCAATTTAGTTCAATTACATGCAATCTCTCCTAACTCACATTACCAATTTAATATCTTTACTTCAAATCTTATTTCCCTCTTCGCAATCTATCTCAATATTAACATACAAAATCATTCGACAGAAAAACATAATTCGCATTAATTAAACTTTGTAACCACCGCATATAATTAGCTATGGGTTTCCAAAATACCCATAGCTACACATATCCAGAGTTACACCCTCAAGTTTGCAATTATATCTACATCGTTAGTTACATCATATTTCAAAATATCAACTATGCACTCATGTACAAAATAGTGCAAGTGAATAAATCCAAAATGTAAAGCTCCCTAAGACTCCCCAAAAATGAGTCCCCCTCATGTCACATGTTTATCTGCAATGAGATTATCAATGACAAGTACACAAACATACAAATGAGTAAGTCGTTATTTTCAAGTAAACATCATCATAAGATAATCCACATTAGAAATTGGGTTAGTAAACCATTTTTGAAATTCATTTTACTTTGTTGCATAACTTGAGCCAAAGTTGCTGCACCCCTCGGGGTTAGCTAAAAGCAGATTCTCATTTCCCTTTTTAAATAAAACATGCTTATATACTCAAGCCAGAGTTTTGCTTATATACTCAAGCCAGAGTTTTGCTTATATACTCAAGCCAGAGTTTTGCTTATATACTCAAGCCAGAGTTTTGCTTATATACTCAAGCCAGAGTTTTGCTTATATACTCAAGCCAGAATTTTGCTTATATACTCAAGCCAGAGTTTCGCTTATATACTCAAGCCAGAGTTTCGCTTATATACTCAAGCCAGAGTTTCGCTTATATACTCAAGCCAGAGTTTCGCTTATATACTCAAGCCAGAGTTTCGCTTATATACTCAAGCCAGAGTTTTGCTTAAATACTCAAGCCAGAGTTTCGCTTATATACTCAAGCCAGAGTCGCTAACCTTTCATGGTTGGCTAAAAATATATTTCCTTTTCATCGAATTCACCATCAATCATTTCCCGTAAATACAGGCCATCTTTAGTATAAACACACCCATATATGTTTATACTAAATACGTGATTCACAATATAATTATTGCATGACTAGAAAATACACACATTTTCCATCTTCCGTAAATCTACGCCTACTTTAGTATAAACACACCCATATATGTTTATACTAAATGCGTAATTCACAACTCAATCATTGCATAACCATAAAATACACATTTTTTATTCCAAATGCACAATTAAAGACTTATCCTTACCTTGGTGAGTGTTGGGTTTGGTTCTTGGCAACTACTCAAGTTCCACCGACACCGCCTCCAACTTTAGGATCTTTCCTCATCCCACCATATAACACAATGTTAGTCATTTATTCCAAATATCGCATAAACAACTTATATTGCATCATTTAATCATACAAAATATTCATCATAAGTATTCAACCATCGAAAACATGCATAATCATCCCATATTCCAATATTTGGAGGTAAACTCATCTTCTACCTCTAGCATTTTACTCATTCTCTCCTTTTACCACATTTTTACTCTTAGGGTTTTGGGGTTTTTCATGAATCAACCCACAACCCTTTCCATTCTTGAGATACTAACTCTAAACCAAGAGGTTACAAGGTAAGAATGACATAAAATGAACCATCACTCAAAATGATGAGTTTCCATGGTTTCCTTCATTTTTGAGAAGAGATCCAACATACCCAAAATAGGTTTTAAAGAGAAGAAGAGAGTAAGAATCTAGAGTTTTACCTCTTCTCAAGCTCTTAGATGAGTATCCAAGCTTTTTGTCCTTGAAAAAGCTCTCTTCTCTCACTCTTCTTCTTTTCTAAACCCTAGATGGTGTTTAGGGGTTTCTCATTAAATGTTGTCTCGTCGAGTTCTCGCTTAAGCGAGCTTATTCTCGCTTAAGCGAGAAAATCCCGACCATTTTAAAAACTCATATCTGACCCTCTCGCTCAAGCGAGAATCTCACAGTGCCAACAGCCCCAAAATGATATTTCTCGCCCAGGCGAGAATCTTCCAGTATACTCCAGGATTTCACCCTCCCAGGTGAGCCTCTCTCACCCAGGCGAGAATCTCTCGCTCAAGCGAGGATCCTCCAGTAGCCCAGTATTTCACCCTCCTAGGTGAGTCTCTCTCTCGCTCAAGCGAGAATCTCTCGCTCAAGCGAGGATCTCAGGACTGATACTATAATTTTAAAGACTTAAAATTTAGGGTGTTACACATCTTCTACATCTAACATTTTACCCATTTCCCTCTTTAACCACATTTTCATTTTAGGGATTTGGGGTTTTCATGAATCAACCCACAAACCCTTCATTCTTGAAATACTAACTCTAAACCAAGAGTTTACAAGAGAAAAACAACATAAAACAAACCATAACTCAAAATGATGAGTTTCCATTGTTTCTCACATTTTGAGAAGAGATACATCATACCCAAAATGAGTTTCAAAGGGAAGAAGAGAGTTAGAATCAAGGGTTTTACCTCTTCTCAAGCTCTTAGATGATTCCCAAGACTCCTTGCTCTTGAAAACTCTTTCTTCCTTCACTTCTCTCTAGGTTATCCCCCTAAAATGTGTTTGGGGTCCCTAATAAATGCAACAGCGTCGGGTTCTCGCTCATATCTTTCTCTTGCAGTACCTTTCCTCTTGCACAAAGAAAACATTTCTTTCTCACATAGGCAATGTGAACATTTCTTCTTCCATTTCCGATCTTTATTTCTCTTCTCTTCTACGCAATAACAGTTTCAAAAAAGATATAAGGAAAAATGAACTTCTTCTTTTGGACTGTGTTCTCTTTGCTTCCCTCTTCATTATCTCCATATGGCAGATGTAAGTCATATTTTCGTTCTTTTATTTTAGTTTTAATGTAAAACTCGTTCACATTTGTGTTTCATTTTTTTCAATTTAGTGGCACATAAAGGTAAACATGTGTGTTGTTTGACTTGAATCACTCTTTTTATTCATAACTTAGGTTTTTGAATCTTCAATTTTCACACCATTTTTCACATTTTGAAGTTTAGGAAAATCCTTCTTACAGAAAATCCTTGTTTGATATAAACTAAGCATGTTTTTTTTTTTGAGTGAGCATGGGAGACAGATTGAAAAATGAAATGGTTGGAGTAAGCAAAATAATTTGAATGTTTTTTTTTCATTTCATAAACTAAGCATTTGTTTAAACTTGACTTTATTTTTTTAAGCATGTCTTATTTATAAAAATAAAAAGAAAGACATGTATCATCTGATGTGGTTGATATTTGAGAAAGATGAAATATTGTTGCATCTCTTTAAACTACTTAGACCAAGGAAATCGTTGAAACATTTTTAACTGTTCCAATGGACTTTTGTTGGCCTATATCATTGGATTTCATGCGTGACCCTGTGATAATTTCCACAAGTCAAATATATGACATTAGTTCTATTTCCAGGATGGAAGAAGGGCATACAACTTGCCAAAAACAAGGCAAATGCATGGGCACAATAGTCACAACTTGAGGTTAGTTTTACTAACTTGAATAATGCATTTTAATATATTTATTGATTATTGTTTTGGAAACTTTGATTCTATGTATGGTGCAAGAGTTACAAGTCATGAAATATATATATCCTCTTGGACTCACATGTCTGTGACTTTTCACTATTTGTTTTTAATAAATTTTCAAGTGCCCTTCTTGCTATTATGTATTCTCTAAATTCTATTTTGTCCCTTGTTGCATGTGCTCTTTGTTGGTGTGCTTAGACATTATCTTATGCTTCTAAATCATGTTATAAATGCAGTGTGGTTCCTGCACTCACTTGCTGTTGAAGTTGTTTCATTTTAGTTGTAAACTGGAGTTGTTTACTTGGTGCTGTAAATTGTTGTTGTGACTTTTGTCACGTCAATTGAACTAAAAATAGGATAGTAGATCTCAAAAAGTGTATTATGAATATCAATATAAGTGTTGTAAATGGCTATTATGATATTTATCATTTTTTGGATTTTAGTCTATAATATAATATTTGTCATATCTTCATACTTATCTGTGAACTATGATAGTCATGGATCACAGAAAAGAACTAATTGCATGAGCTTGGTAGGTGCATACTTTACTGATGAACATATGTTTGAAAATTGAAATCCCCTAATTAAAAACACATACAAATAACATTTGAAAAAGAAAAAAGAGAGCCTACATGTTACATTCACCCCTACAAACCATCATATACTAACCAAAACAAAGTCTTTACACTTGTATCAAAATTCATTCATATAACATAAAAGTTAAAATTCACCCCTACAACCATAACATTATAATGTCAAAGAGCGTTGCATTGCATTGACTAGTTGTGTCATTGATGAGTGTCTTGTTGACCTTTATAAAAAACTAGCAGAATCATATTAGCTGCAATAGTTATGTCATGCTTATATTACTACTTGACTCCTTATAAGTAGTATTATCATCATATATAGATTAAAACAAACATTAAATCTAGAAGACAAGTTTAAAATATAAAAAATACCTCACACGATTGAAATGGGGGCAATCCAAAAGCTAAGTTTTGTATATAAGGTTCATCTTCTTGTAGACAATATTTTTTTCTTCTTTTTTTTCAAGAATACTTTTTGGCCTTCTAGATGATCCACAAATGTTTCCTTCTGTCTTTATTCCCTTCACCTTATTATTAGTATTCTCAATGCACAAAACATTTTCAATACCAATGGGTGATGTGTCATGGGTGTATATCTTGTTCTCTCCACCTACAATGCATGCATCTACAACTTCCATAGCCTTATTCCAAGCATTGACAACAATTTTATATGTTTCTTCATTTGTTGCACCTTTTTTCGTTAATTTTGTGTATCGCCCACATAAATCCTTGTAGCTATTTCTCAATCATGCCTTTTCATCATCATGAGTAGGACTAAGACATGTTCCTCTATCACTTCCACTTTTTGCTTGCTTTGTCCATCTATTTAGCACATAAATCATGGGAATCCTCATTATATTTCTTATTGAAAGAACTTTGAGAGCATATGAGCACAAAATTCCTGCAAACTCAAACTTCTTGCAACTACAAGTAACAACATCATTAGTTGAGTCATGTTTGACAGAATGCTGAAAATGTTTCTTATAAGGCATAATTTTATATTCACTAACATTCTCAATCTCAAAGGAAGTTAGTACACTACAATCATATGATAGTGATACTCCCGACAAAAACATCTTAAAAACTGCAGGAGTGTAAATTGTTGTTGCATGTCTTACAATCTCAACATTAAATGACAAAGACACATTTCTTTGAGTTGCTTTGAAATTTTCCTTTAACTACTGATATTGACGATCATCAACCAAGTTCTCAAAGTGGTGAAAAAAATATCATGCTTATAACTCACATATTTATTTATCACATTGTTCATGCTCTCATTACATTGTGTGGTCATCATATCACCACAAAAATTTTGTCGGCCATAAACTAAAGCCCATTTTTCCTTCAAAGCAAATGTTTGATTCATCCATCTATTACCAAAAAGACCATAGTTGTCTAGCAAATCATCCCAAATACAACACTAAGATTCTTCATACTCATATATGCACTTGCTGAAGTCTTGAAACTCTCCATATACAACACTAAGATTATTCAAAGCATTCTGGTATAAGTGCCAAATACAAAGGCGGTGGGATGTCTGTGGCCATTTCAAGCTAAGAGCCTTCGCCATTGCTGCATCTTGGTAAGTGAGTATAGTTTGTGGCTTTTTTCCTGACATTGTTGTAGCTAAAGTTTCGAACAACCAAACAAATGTTTCTACAGTTTCATCATATAACAATGTTGAACCAAAGATAGTGCTAAGTTTATGATGATCCACTCCAATAAACATGGCAAATGGATGACCTTCTTTATTTTCTCTATATGTCATCTGAAAACAAACAACATCACCAAAATATGAATAATCAACCATCATTTTTGCATCTCTCCAAAATATATTGGTTATTAAATCTTCCTCAACAACTTGTATGGCGTAGAAAAAATTCGGATCTTCTACTTTTATTTGTTGTAAATACTCAAGTAAATCACATGTATTTCCTAATCTTATTTGAATTGTTCGCTTTGAGCATAAATAATTTTTATAGTCATCATGAATGAATCCCAAGTTTTCACGTCCTTCAACTCATCTTGCCATTAATTCACAACTTGCTTTTGGAGCAATACCAGAACTTTCAGCTAAGTCAATCTCAGATGCTAGAGAGGGTGTTATTTTCCTATGAGATCTATGAAGATGAGTCTTTCTAGGGCTAGAAGTCTCATGCTTATGTTCAACAATAAATTGAACAATACGAAACTTTCATGTTGAACGATAATCTATTTTCATTCTTGCCGAACATCCAAACCTTGATTGAGCACGGGGATTATTCACACTAGTGCTTCGTTTATTCTTCTCACGATAACCTTCATATGAACAACAAAATACTCTATCAATTATGTGACCATAAACATTGTTGTGTGCTTTACTTTTCCTCACGCTAAAACCAACTCTATAAGCATAAGAGTTATAAAAATCATAAGCCGCATCTTCAGTTTCAAATTCCAACCCAAGCTATGGTATAATTTCATTTGAAAGTATATTGTGTATCTCAATAATTTTATTTTTCTCTAATCCATCACTACCACCATTCGTAATTGGTTGTTGATCTTGTGTCATAGTCTCTCTATTCGATATTACCTTCAATTTAAATAAAACTCAATTAAACAAAAATTACCTTCAATCTACATCAGATGTTACATGTCTTTCTTTTTATTTTTATAAATAAGACTTGCTTAAAAAATAAAGTCAAGTTTAAATAGATGCTTAGTTTATGCAATGAAAAAAAAACATTGAAATTATTTTGCTTACTCCAACCATTTCATTTTTCAATTTGTTTCCCATGCTCACTCAAAAAAAGCATGCTTAGTTTATATCAAACAAGGATTTTCTATACGAAGGATTTTCCTAAGCTTCAAAAGTCATTTGGAACGCTTAAAAATGTTAGGTATCAGTGGTTACAATACACCTAGAGGGGGGGGGTTGAATAGGTGTAGCGGTTAGAATATCCGCTTTTCGAAAAACAACACTTAATGTTGAAATACACCTAATTAATCGATTAACGAAACAGGGTAATCGATTAACACATTCAACACAGTCCTCTTAATCGATTAACAGAACTAATGTAATCGATTAACACACTACACTTAATCGATTAAACCGTGACAGTAAGCTAACGCAGATACAATTTCTTGCACAACAATTAATTGATAACGAAGCGAATATACAGAGCTTACAGAATTATCAGAGTGTAATCAGTATAGTACAGAAACAGATTATCAATTAAATCTACTATACAAATTAATCGATCAAATGCAATAAAGAGAGAAAGGGATAGAAAAAATCCTGCAACACGAATTTTATCCTGGTTCGTTTGCTTGTCCACCGCAAACTACATCCAGGCCTCCCGGCTGATTTGGGAAATTTTTCTTCACTATAATTGAATCAATGTTTATTACATACACACTATCCAATTACAACACTTAGACACTTACAAGATAATAAAGATCATATTCTATGGTTTGACTCCCTTCCTACCGACAAAGAAAACCTTTCTTTCGGCGTAGCCCCAGCCAAGAACCTCTATTCTTTACTTATCCCTAAGTCTAACACTCAGTGAAGATACCCTCAATCTCTTGGCGATACGACACCTTGAGATTCCCAAAATTACAACACTTTTTCAATCAAAACAAAATAGAGTAAACTTAAGCTATTACAAGACTTATATCTAACAAGATAAGACTTTACTCTAATCACCTAATACAAACTCATGCAGTATGAAAATGTATTAGTTTTAAAAAAAACAGAATGCATAGTATGTAAACATCTAATCAAGAATCATCAATAAAATGCAAGAACATGTGATATGAAAAGATGAGAAATGTATCATGTAATGCACTCAATCCTAAAGCATAGAATTCTCTCTTTTCTAAACTCACAAATGCATTTACAACTAGATGCAACAATTAACACGAAAAAAATGCTCTAACTCTCTAAAAATTTAACATGCAACTTATGAGATCAATTCTGAAAAAACGCAGTTTATAAAGAATTGATTTTAGCCCAGTTAATCGATTAACGACAGCCTTAATCGATTAAACTGTACAAAATTGTTAGATTAATCGATTAACCTTTGTCGTAATCGATTATACTGTGCAAACAGTTAGATTAATCGATTAACCTATGCTGTAATCTATTAATAGCATTTTTTATGTGTAAAAACTCAAATATGTTATGCACTATAATTCATACATGTTTAATACTTAGTTTATGCCTAGAATGCACATGTACATGTATTTATATGATGCATGAACATATTATGAATGACATATCTCAAGATAAAAAAGATTTAAAAGATTTATGCAAATGAGATATGTATTAGGTGACTTAAGCCTTAGACTCAACCTAAACTAATCTAGTCTAAGCTAAGTACCAATCAGAAGACTTAAGCACGTTGATTTGTTGATGATCTTCAAGCTCTTATTAGCACAAGTTGTCCTCATCAAAACCATGACACATAAAGAGAGCTTTCCAAAGTGTTCCTCTTGACATGCACACTTTCAAAAAATGTTTCAGCAATTTCCTTGATTTAAGTAGATGCTTAGTTTAAAGAGATGCAACAATATTTCATATTTCTCAAATATCAACCACATTAGATGCTACATGTCTTTCATTTTATTTTTATAAATAAGACTTGCTTAAAAAAATACAGCCAAGTTTAAACATATGCTTAGTTTATGCAATGAAAAAACAAACATTCAAATTATTTTGCTTATTCCAACCATTTCATTTTTCAATCTGTCTCCCATGCTCACTAAAAAAACATGTTTAGTTTATATCATACAAGGATTTTCTATATGAAAGATTTTCTTAAGCTTCAAAATGTGAAAAGTGGTGTGAAAATTGAAGATTCAAAACCTAAGTTATGAATAAAAAGAGTGATTCAAGTCAACATATATGTTTACCTCTATGTGCCACTAAATTGAGAAGAAGAAAAATGAAACACAAATGTGAACGAGTTTAAAATTAAAACTAAAATAAAAGAAAGAAAAGATGACTTACATTTACCATGTGGAGATAATGAAGAGGGGAGCGAAGAGAACATAGTCCAAAAGGAGAAGTTCGTTTTTTCCTTATATCTTCTTTGAAACTGTTATTTTGCAGAAGAGAAGAGAAATAGAAATTGGAAAGAGATGAACATTATGGGAAAGGAAATGAAAAGTCATATGAAATAAAATGAGAAATATTTTTTTAGTGGAAAGTGGTGTGGATTTTTTAAATGAGATTGCGATATTTAATTGGTTGGGACAGGGTTGGGGACACTATTTTGGGACATATGATCCCCATCCGATTAAATAGGATTCACAATTATCAGCATGAGTAATATCAAAGTATTTAATGCTTTGTGTAATGCTTATATTGAAGGGCAATTTATTTTGCTTAGACATATGGAAAGCATCACAATGCATTACAGACTTATTATATGAAGGAATAAAGAATATTATACTGCAAGTAATTTAAGGAAGTGCGTCAAAATCTTAAATGCCAAAGATAACTAGATTCTTGTGTTTGTGCAGACGAGCCAATTGAATTTTTGCCTTTGAAGGAATAAGCTTTGCTCTAGTTTAGTTGAGCCAATCATCCTTCTTGAAGCATTCTTGTGTTTCTTTGATTCTTAAGAAAATTTAAATCAAAGGTAATGTAATATGTTGCATCGGTGTCTACCAATGGGAAAAGATGTTACATGTGGTAGAAGAAGGCATTAGTGTGTTTATAGCTAAGTTGGCAGTGTGATTCACATCTTGCTTGCTTTGGTGAAGGAGGTCCAAGATTCCCTTGAGGTCGAAGGATTTTGTGTATATTATAGGAGCATTATAGGAATATTTACCTAGAGGGAATCCTATTGCATTGTTTTCCACCCTAGTTGGTTTATTTGATTGAAAACCAGGTAGAAAGCCATGTTTTAAGAAGAAAGTGGTGGGAGATTTTCATCCATGGGTTATATCATTCTTCCATGGCTTGTGAAAGAAGCATATAATTGGGTTTGACACCACATCTTGACCCAAAACCTTAAGGTATTAGGTCTATGGGTCCATCCACTTATATGCCCTTAAACTCATTCACTTTTGCACAATGTGGGACTTCTCCATTCACACTTGTAATACCCAACATCTCCCCCTTAAGTGTGAGTTACTCCCTTTCGAGTATTGGATACACTAGAGCTCAACTCTCTATCTACTTGCACCGCCGTTGGCTTGTCCTTTCATCAACGGAACACGCCGCTTTGACCTCTCGTCCGGAAGACTTTTGACACAAGGATCCATCATGGATCTACCAACCACTTGTCGCTTCAATACTCCATCGAGTCATCGAACCATTGGCTCTGATACCACTTGTTGGGAGATTTACATCCATGGGTTATATCATTCTTCCATGAGCCAAGTGAAAGAAACATATAAATGGGTTTGACACCACATCTTGACCCAAAACCTTAAGGTATTAGGTCTATGGGTCTATCCACTTATATGCCCTTAAACTCGTCAATTTTTACACAATATGAGACTTCTCCTTTCACACTTATAATACCTAACAGAAAGTTTCAATAGTGTGGTTGGTTCGTTCACAATAAGTGCAGAATCTACTCTATTGTTGTCTACAAGGTCCATTAAACCTACCTCCTCTACCTCTATAAGGTTGGGTTCCTCTTTTCTAGGTTGGCAAGAGTGCACATTTATAGTAAAATTCAACATTGCTTTTCTCAACAACAAAAAAAAACAAATCTTCCCCATTAAGAAATGGGAGATGATTAAGGGGAGATGTTTTCTCCATTAATCAATTTTTGGTTTAAACTTTGAAATTTATTAATGTTCCTTTATATTTAAATATTGTCTTAATTAAAAAATTCTAAATGAGAGGTTTTTGAGTCTCGGGGTTACCTTAGAAAATGTCCTTTTTATTTTAAAAGTACCCCCATAATTTGTATTAACCCAAATTTTATTCATAGCACCCTTGAGTGATTAAAAAATAATTATTTGACCCTTAAAAATATAGTAGTGGCGAAAACCATTGTTATTAAAACCGTTTCGTATCGGTCGGTTGAAGCGATAAACCGGTGAACCAGTCCCAATACTGGTATGATACAATAATTATACCGGTTATGCAATTATACCAGTAAAAATCAGTCAAAACCAGTAAAAACCGGTCATATAAGTTGGGTTCACAAATGGAAAGCTAGAAATGGAGACAAAAGGTTTAGAAGCACATATATATATTTCATATAAGTTGAAGTAAGACAAAATATATAGAGTGTAAGTTTAGCAAGATATAAACAAACCTATTGTGAAGGTAACAATTGAGGATCATATCATATAATAAGTCACTAGATTTAAGTAACTTTGGTCTATCATACAAGACGGTTGGTAAATTGAAGGAGATATGCAACATTAGATTTAAGAGGGTTTGATGAAATTAAGGGTGGCAAAATGGGTCAGACTGGCCCGACCCTTATTGCTAAAGGGCTCAAAATATCAGCTCGACCCATATTTGGCAGGGCTGGCAGGTCGGCGGGCTGGTCAATTTTTTTTTCTTTTAAAAAACACATTTATAACCAACTCAAACACAATTTCAAAAATAAATAATCATAACATCTCATTAATGTCTTTTAAAACAAAAAAAATCAAAAACTAAAATCCACAATCTAAGAATAATATATAGTTTTGGTTTAAAACTTGTAAGTTCTAAACAACTAGCCAACATAGTCTTAAAATTTTAGACTCCTAGTTCAGAATAAAGCTTCAAACTCATAAGTTTTAAACATTAGATACTATGTTGGAAGTGTATGCATTTACTTTTCTATGCAAAAAATATTCTTTTGAGAATTCATGTATATGAGTACTAACCAATTTAAAGAGTAAATTACTCATAAATTACTTATCAATTGTAATATTATATACTAGTATAATCAATTTAGTATTAATACTAGCAAGTTACCCGTGCATATGCACGGGGAAGTATTTTTTGCCGCATGATTAATAACACATATTATATGTGTTTTCACATGGTTAAGAACATACATGTTATTCATACATTCACATGTTTAAAAATACATATATTACATGTGCATTCGTATTGTTAAGAACAAACATTTGACTCGTACATTTCAATGGTTAAAACACAAATGTTACTCGTACATTCACATGCTAAGAAGAGTACATGTTACCTATATTGTTACTCGTATATTCGCATTACTCCTACAAACATGTGTATTTTAAACCATATATTAAAATGATTAAAAATACACATGTTACATGTGTATTCGTATTGTTAAGAACAAACATGTGACCTGTACATTTTAATGGTTAAAACATATGTGTTACTCGTACATTCGTATTGCTAAGAAAACACATGTTACATATACATTCAAATAGTTAAAACACACATGTTGCCCGTATAGTTGCGCATTGTTAAGAACACTCATGTTAACTGTATTACCAATTCAAGAATAATTTTATAAAATGATTATATTTTCATCAATAAAACTATTTAATTCTATTATTATTATATCTTATTGAGTAATATATTGAGTAATGAACAATGAGTAAATATATATTTTATCCTACGTGGGAGGTTGTACAAAGTGAGATGTCTTTATTGTGGGTGTCATTTTTAGTATTATTATTATTATATGTTATTAAATAATATAATAGGTAATGAATGAGTAAGATGTAAATTTATCTTATGTGATAGGTTGTACAATAAGAAAATAGGGTGTTTTGGGAGGGAAAATTATTGTTGAGGTTGTGACACCTGTCATGGGATGACATGAGAGAACCTTCTTTTCATATATAGTATATAGATAACTAACCAATTTAGTATAACATGTGGAACTTTTGCAAAAGTTTATAATAATATAGAGAGTATTCCATGGGTTTTAGTGAAATTATACAAACTATCCTTTCATTTTCTACACTTATAAAAAACTCCTTAATTTATTAACATACATTACATTGATCAACCATGCATGAGAAGTGTAATTTTTTAAACAAAAAAGTGATAAGTATAAATAAGTTAAATAGAATATGATATATGATATAAATTGAACACTGATATGTAAATGTCTTGTATTGTATATGATATAAATTACATTGATAAATAATTTACTCATAAATGTCTTATATATGAATAATAAATTGGTTGCACACGGTAAGTGTAAAATGCTCGGTTGGAAAATAATATTAAATTGACTACATTATTGGAATCACATGTAACCTTAAAATGGTAAAGCAATATTAATGTTGGCCCGTCGGGCTAGCCCCGCCCAGCCCGCTGTGGCCCATCTGCAAAACAGGCTTCCAAACTGGGTTGAATATGGGTCACTTGGGCTAAAATCCACAGCTCGGACCACTAAAAATGTCAATCAAAACGGGCTAGGTCATTGGGTTAAGCCCATATTGTCATCCCTAGATAAAATGATGGAGTGATTTAGGTGCCATAAACTCATATATGATAATAAAAAAAGTATCACACAAGCTTTAGAAACACATAGATTTCGTATCGGTCAAAGTAAGACAAAGTATATAGAGAGTTTTCTACGTTTTATCCGCAAAAAACGTAGTGACGACTCCAAATCAATTGGAAGAGGTAGAAAGCGAGTTCGCCTCTCCCTAAGTCACAGGCCGGTCTTCCAACCGAAAATCGGGTCGCGACAGTTGGCAACTCCACTGGGGACAACCCGTAAGAGAGTCAGACCCAGAGCCGTTAATTACATGGACTTAAATACCCATTTTTGTTTTGTTTGTTTTTTATTTTTAGAGTGAAATATTAAATGCTATACTTTATTGTTTTATTATCTTTAAATTCTTGTGATTATTTTTGCATCATTTTGGGGGGTGGGAAATCGTGATAAGGTTCATAAGCTCCCCCCACACACTAACACTATACACTCAAGTTGCACACACATATACCCTAAACCCGGGTATTAGTGATTATGATTTGAGATAGAAGGGACATCTGCTTTGCCGATAAGTGGCCTCGAGTCACATCTGGTATTGGCGGAATGGACCACCCAGATTGTTTCCAGTTTCATGAGCTATCGGCTTGGAGGGCTCGATCCTTCTCATTTCTAGCCCATGATATTTGGTTTCCTTTCTTTCGGGAATGGATGCGATCTGGTGACCTAGAAAGTCTAAGGCTTTTATCGAGTCCACTTTAGATGAAATATATTCCCTCGCCGTAGGGTTGTGACCCTTAGACTATCCAAAACCTTGTAAGTGTGCCTTTTTTTAGGACACAGGAAGCATAACCTAAATTTTATCCATCATAATTTGGGACTTATGTCCCACATAAAAATGTTCATGCCTGAGTATTGTAAGGATGTCATTGCACTTAGATGTCCTTATGTCACAAGGACGGCTAAATCATATGATTCCCTACTATGGGCTAAGTGCCTTAGGGACAATTCTAACCATGGGCTATGCGCCCTAGGGGCAATTCTAATCCCTAACATGGGCTATGTGCCCTAGGGATAATTTCTATTCCATACCATGGGCTAAGCGCCCTAGGGATCAATTTTCTGATATCTCAATAAATTCGGGTTTTACCGTTTAACTCCGAGCAAGCCTTAACTATATAATAGATGTCAAATCCACCATGACAATTTACTATATTGTAAATTAAGGCCACATTCCCCTAATAAGGGTCTATCATGCCCTATGAGCGTACAAAATACATTTAGTGCATCGTGTACATGCATACCATTCATACATTCATCAGTACAACTCATTCAATCATTCATGGAAAAATAAAAAAATCACCATCATAACATTCATACAAAATCATATATAATCAAAATTCAAAAATAGCATTCACACTTTCATACATGCATTCAAAAAGTTAAAAAAATCCATCAATAACACATTCATCTATCCATACAAAAATAATATATATCTTCATGCATTCATCTGCATATTACATAAAAAACAAACATTGCATTTCATGTAATAGTATGCCATGCATTTCATACATTACCTAAAAGACAAAAAAAAATCAATTCATATGTTTTATATGCATTAAAAAAGATAAAGATATTTTGGCATTTTTCATGCATTGCATGTACAAAAATTCATACCTCATACAACATGCATATCATTCATCCATATACAAATTATTCAGTGATCAAGTTCCTTTTCTAAAAGAGATTTGGTAAAGACATATACATCAGTTATTAGCATTATGGCAATATCATGCTATCCAAACTAACATAAAAAAGTAAGAACATCTTGTATTTAATAGATGCAATCCAGGTATGAAACCTCGAGTTTCCTCTAAAATTGTCATCAACTGCAGGCGACCTTGTGGGATACGCTCCCTAGACAACAAATACAGGACAAGATGTTTGTTGGGTAATGCTAAGAAACGATCTAGATGCAATCATGGTCTGAGGCCTTGTGTTTCGTCTTATATTAGCATCAACGTTGGAGAAGCTATTGTGGTAGGCCTCATAGTAATCAATTGCGGGGTGAAATGTCTAATTATACCAACATCTCTTGATGAAAAGAAATTACTTTTTCTAAAATTCGTATTCCAAATGTCCCAACAAAAAAACAAAAAAAAAACAAAAAAAAAACAAAAAATTGCATCACTATTGCTCATAAGCACCCTTACAACAATTGTTTTCAATCAAATCAAGATAATCAAGTCATAGTTGGAAGTTCTCAAGGAACTGGTGAATCAAGTTATATTTTGGAACTCATACTACTCTCCCCAATGCTAAAGGTCATCAAATAATGAAGTATCATATTTTCATTTCATATCTTTTTAAAGATTACATACTATTGCATTGATCATGCAAATTATCATCCCACACTTCATTCCACAAATCTCATTCCAAAAAAAAAACAGAAAAAACAAATAAACAAGTCAAACTAAATTAATTCAAGCATTAATATGAGATATTCGCTTCAATAATTTGAATGAAATGGAGGATGATGCAAATGTAAGACCATGAATAGTGCAAATCGTGAGGCAAATGTTTTCTAAGGACACAAGGCATCCTTGAAAATCCCAAACACAAAGAAGATATCTCTAGTCACCCAATTTGAGCCTTAGACTTTATGAAGATGAGATTTCTTTTAAATACCCAAAAAAATATCAATAACCTGGGGCAGGGTAGTTATTCAACTGTTTCTCTTGACATTCAACTATTAAAGAAAAAAAAGAAATACATTCTACCTACATCATTTTTCATATCTAACCCGAGAAGTGAAAACCCAAAAGGGGTCGAACAAAAATGTCTATTGGTCAAAGTGCGAAATAAAAAAAAAAGCAAAAAATGCAAACAAGTCTGCTGGGATTTCAACATAAAAATCTCATGCAAAAGTCACGGCAAGTAAAATGCACTATCAATGACCACCAAAAGGACAATTTGAAATCCTCTCATGAAGATTATCGCCTAAATATTAGGCTTTCACCCATTCCATCATAAAAATCCAAAATTTCAGTAGTTGAATGTCATGTCAGAAAACTGTTGAAATATGACAATGAAGAAAGGAGAATGTAGAAATGGGTTTGGGAAACACTCATTTGAGCCATTATATCCATTTTCTTGAAAACCATAGCCATACCAAGTTACAAGCCTAAAAGACCTTGTAGAAGATTTAATTTGCCTAAAGAATATACTTGGGCAGAGAAATGCTGACTGCATAAATCTCAATAAAGTTTTGAATAAAAATATATCACTTTTAATGCATCGGATTACATCCCAACATTTCCTCATCACCACCAACATATCAACAATCAAAACCCAAAAATCTAAATTTACATGATCAGTGTTTTTAGTATTTCTTTTTAAAGAGTTGTGCATGAGAACACGACAAGTGGAAACCAAATAAGGGTGCCATAAATTAAGAGAAATGATGATAACCAATCTAAACTGGGGCAGTTTTGAAGAGATTCCATCCAAGTCCCTCTTTCTTAAGCCTACAATTGACAATATGAACAGTGGGATGACATCCACCACCTCAAACTAGGGCAAAGCTGAAGTTGCTCGTCATGGATCAGTCCAAAATCCCTCAAATAAGCATAAGCAAGATCTTGTGATCTTGCCTTTAAACTTCAAGGGTGACTAATGCTTTCATGCACTTATGATTGTCACTTGAGGGTTCTCAAAAAATAGTCAAAACAAACAACAACAACAAAAAACAAGCTAAAAAGAATAAAAAAGAGTGATAGGTTGAAAACCCACAATGGCAACCTAAGAAAAGGAGAGCGGTGCTAAGTCGAAAACCTTCATTGGCGACTTAGTGTCATAATAAAAGGAGAGAATTCCCGACAGATGCCTACAATAGGTACTCTGAGCAAAAAATAGGAAAATAAATGAACACCTTCAAGTGAAAACTCATCATTGCTTATTCTCAACCATGCAAACTGGGGCAGCTTTTTTCAAAGTAGAGTCACAACCAATATTTGAAAGGATTCCCCACAAGTCTATGATGAAGATACTAGGCAATTTATTGGAGATCTTACTCTTCCAATAAATTCTTAAAGACACTGGGGCAATTTACTGGATATCCTAATCTTCCAATAAATTATTAAGAAAACACTAAGGCATTTCACTAATTCACCTACTGCAAACTGGGGCAGTTTCTCGAAGGACCAACGTGATCTCAGAAAGCAATCAACTCAACAACAGCTCTATCAACCAAAGACAGAAAAATATATTGAAATCAAAAAGTTATAAGGGTGATGAAGAGCAATTTTGAAGACAAATGGGTCAAAAAAATTGTACAATCCAATTTTTCAAAAACCGAATGTTATTTTGACCAATTCATCAAATGATTGTGGTCCTTACACCACTTCATCACACAGGACCCTGAGCCTGATGTACTTTTATAACTTTCCAGGACCCCGTGCCTGATGTGAATCTCGAGCCACGAAGTGCTCGCATATAACTTTCCAGGACCCCGAGCCTGATGTGAATCTCGAGCCACGGAGTGCTCGCATATAACTTTCCAGGACCCCGAGCCTGATGTGAATCTCGAGCCACTGAGTGCTCGCATATAACTTTCCAGGACCCCGAGCCTGACGTTCTTTTAATTATAACTTTCCAGGACCCCGAGCCTGACGTGCTTTTAATTATAACTTTCCAGGACCCTAAGGCTGATGTGAACCTCAAGCCACTAAGAGCTCACAAATTTATTTACTATCACGAGCCATTGAGTGCTCGCAAATTTATTTACTGTCTTGAGCCACTGAGTGCTCGCAAATTCATTTACTATCTAGAGCCATTGAGTGCTCGCATAATTAATTTATTGTGTTGAGCCACTGAGTGCTCTCGAGCCACTGAGTGCTCGCATAATTACTTTATTGTCTTGAGCCACTAAGTGCTCGCATATTTATTGTCTTGAGCCACTGAGTGCTCTCGAGCCATTGAGTGCTCGCATAATTACTTTATTGTCTTGAGCCACTGAGTGCTCGCATATTTACTTTACTGTCTTGAGCCACTGAGTGCTCTCGAGCCACTGAGTGCTCGCATATTTACTTTATTGTCTTGAGCCACTGAGTGCTCTCGAGCCACTGAGTGCTCGCATATTTACTTTACTGTCTTGAGCTACTGAGTGCTCTCGAGCCACTGAGTGCTCGCATATTTACTTTACTGTCTTGAGCCACTGAGTGCTCTCGAGCCACTGAGTGCTCGCATATTTACTTTACTGTCTTGAGTCATTGAGTGCTCGCATATTTACTTTATTGTCTTGAGTCACTGAGTGCTCTCGAGCCACTAAGTGCTCGCATAATTACTTTATTGTCTTGAGCTACTGAGTGCTCTCGAGCCACTAAGTGCTCGCATATTTATTTTATTGTCTTGAGCCACTGAGTGCTCGCATAATTACTTTACTGTCTTGAGCCACTGAGTGCTCTCGAGCCACTGAGTGCTCGCATAATTACTTTATTGTCTTAAGTCACTGAGTGCTCGCATAATTACTTTATTGTCTTGAGCCACTGAGTGCTCTCGGGCCACTGAGTGCTCGCATAATTACTTTATTGTCTTGAGCCACTGAGTGCTCTCGAGCCACTGAGTTCTCGCATAATTACTTTATTGTCTTGAGCCACTAAGTGCTCTCGAGCCACTAATTGCTCGCAAATTTATTTCATTGTCTTGAGCTACTGAGTGCTCGCGAAATTATTTAATCATCTCGAGTCCGAAATGCTCGCAAATTTAGTTTATGGTCTAGAGTGACACATGTATTCATACATTCTTGTTCTAACTGTTGCATTGGGTCCATTGTCTAGGCCTCGACAAAATTCATGTTCATTTCTTTACTAGTTACTTACTATGATAGCAAACAAACTTCAGTTTACTTGCTTTGAAGTAAGCAACAAGTAAAGAGGGGCAGCTGTGAACACTCAATTTTGTACGGCCCAAAATAGATTCTAAAAAAAATGATAATAAATAGTAAATAAATTCAAAATTGTAATTTATGTTGTTTGAAAACAATGTTTTAAATAAACATTATTTGGTGCTAAAAATTGGCATAATACATTCACTTAAAAAGGAAACTAAACCTCCCACCCCAACTTCTTCAGGTGCCTTAATGGGAAGATCCTCCCAAATTATACATTCACCATCTCTTATAACTTAAACAAATCAACATTCAATCTCTCAAAAGGAAAAGAAATCAAATCATCATCAATTTAATAAAGGCAATCAAACAGGATTCCAAAAATAACACTAAATAAATATATTTAATACAAACAATCAACATAATTCCAAAAGGATGACACTAAGGATATGCAAATTAATGATCATGGTAAATTAAGCATAATTAGGCAGCAATAATTAGAATTAAGGTGATGATCAACAATTATAAATAGAGCATCAAATAGTGGTTTCAATAAGGCAACTAGAGGTTGAGAGCAGAGAAAACTAAGGCAATAAAGAGCATTAAAACCATGATTGGAAATATGTATATATCATTATAAAAAGAGAATAAGTAGATAGGCAATGGGGGATTGAATACATATTAGAAATTGAAGAGGTTCTCATGAATCTCAATCATTACAAAAGGAAGTAAGCTATTTCAAAAAGAGACACATAAAAATACCCACACTCATTTTTCACCCTAATCCAGATATCCACACCACATTAGACAAAGTTTTTGGCAATCAATAAACACACTACACCTATCTATCTCTTCCATCTCTAATCCCCCTTATCATCTCTATACCTATACACACATACATACCATAGACCGACATAACCCCCTTCTAGAAAAGCTTCTTACTTTTACCATTCGTCACACCCACGTTCCTGAATCTCCAAATCGGCAGTCCCAAATACACAACGCATGCATTCATACATAAACATATTCGATTGCCATAGAGAACATACACTTTTTCACAAGTAACCAGAGTACACTAGAAGAGATATCATACATCATCCAGGGATCGTATAATACAAACAATCCAACATAGACCCAATAGAGGAATCAGAAAAGCGAAATGACTCAGTCATCACAACAAGCAGAATAATCCAAATTCAGTAATTCTAGCATCTCCGAAAACAAGGCAAAAGGTCAAAGCATACTCAAGTAAGTCATTTGTTCAAACTATTAGATAACAATGCATTTTTGTGCATCCTGAATACCAAACAATCACACATATTCAATGGAATTACCCCTACTTATTTGATTTTCAACTATTGATCCAATCTTATATGCTTAGCACATGTATATGTGTTTTTACTGAGTTGTTTAGAAACGATTATGTCCCAATCAATTGACTCCATAGAGATGGATACTAACAATTGGCTAAAATAAAAAATAAAAATAAAAATTTCCTAGTGATACATGTATCAAATAATGCACTATCTTTATTCATTTTACCGAAATGTTTTAAATAAAAATTATCTTATTATTCAAACGATTTTTAAATGGAATTTTTATAGCAAGGTTATGGTTCGAGTCGACTCTGACTTCCCCAAAAATGGGAAGAAGGTGAGCGACCAACATCGTTTCTAAACTATTAATTCCATATATCAAAAATGTTTTAAATAAAAATTATCTTATTACTCAACGATTTTAATGGAATTTTTATAGTAAGGTTACATTTCGAGTTGACTCTGACTTCTCCGAAAATGGGAAGAAGGTGAGCGACCAACACCGACTCTAAACTATTAATTTCAAGCCAAAAATGTTTTAAATAAAAATTACCTTATTACTTATATGAATTTTAATGGAATTTTTATAGTAAGGTTACGGTTCGAGTTGACTCTGACTTCTTCGAAAATGGGAAGAAGGTGAGCGACCAACACCGACTCTAAACTATTAATTTCATGCCAAAAATGTTTTAAATAAAAACTACGTTATTACTTAAACGAATTTTAACGGAATTTTTATAGTAAGGTTATGGTTGACTCTGACTTCTTCGAAAATGGGAAGAAGGTGAGCGACCAACACCGACTCTAAACTATTAATTTCATGCCAAAAATGTTTTAAATAAAAACTACCTTATTACTTAAACGAATTTTAACGGAATTTTTATAGTAAGGTTATGGTTCGAGTTGACTCTGACTTCTTCGAAAATGGGAAGAAGTTGAGCGACCAACACTGTCTCTAAACTATTAATTCCCTATCAAAAGTATTTTAGAAAAAAATCATATTGTATGACTTAACTACTTCAACATATTTTAAAACTACTAAAACCAACTAAATTACTTTTCAAACCAGAACTACGTAGCCTTGATTTCCCTATTGCACATAGGGATACGTAGGAGCAAGATGAACTTTTGTCAGACACAACAATAAAAAATAAAACATTTTGCTTTAATTATTGAACTTTAATAAATAATTGTTAAGGGTATAAAAGTCCATGTTATTTGCGAGGGTACCGTTTTAATACGGGTGGACGGGGCGCTAATACCTTCCCCGATCCGTAATCGACTCCCGAGCTCAAAATCTCTGTTCAAAGACCAAGTTGTCCAAATTGGGCATATAGAGAGTTTTCTACGTTTTATCCGCAAAAAACGTAGTGGCGACTCCAAATCAATTGGAAGAGGTAGAAAGCGAGTTCGCCTCTCCCTAAGCCGCAGGCCGGTCTTCCAACCGAAAATCGGGTCGCGACATCATCTAAAGTGTTTAATAACAAAAAAACACTAGGTATCATAAACTAATATGCATAGTGAAAACAACAATATAATATGCATAGTGAAAATAACAAAAAGCAGAAAACAACAAAGAGGCTACAATATAATATGCAGAGTGACACATAGAAAGTAAAAAACAATAAAAAAGAACAAAAAGGAGAGAGAGAAAGCATAACAAAGGGAAACACAATAAGCATACTTTTTTTTCCAAGAGAGAGAGTAATAATATGTTTTGGGTGTGAGCAGGACCCGATCCTATTCGCTTACTCGGTATGGCCAATCATGATTGGGTCTGAATAGAGTCGAGTCTCATTGGGTCTAGGGTCGGGTTCGGGTTGACAATTAGACTCAGACAATATTTAAGGTCGGGTAGTGATCAAACATGACTCGTCCCATGGTCACTCACTCATGATGATGTTTGTATGCGTCTCTGTTCAAATATATACAGAATAATGATACTTTTTGGTCGAAAATATCATTGATTATCTAATTTTTCATCATATATACATTATATGTCAAATTACATATTCACAATTATAAATAATATTTAGGAGACTTTATGTAAAATGAGTATACATTATATTTAATCGGTTTTAGGGTCAAGTTCGTATTTAAAGGCGGACTCTGTGAATATTTAGGATCGGGTTAAATCCGGGTCTATGGTCGAGTTCAAAAAAATGGTCTGAACAATATTTATGGTTGGGTAAGGACAAGACTTAACCTGTCTCAACCCGACCCACACTCACCCCTAGTATGTTCAAAGAAGAGAGAGAGAGTGAACATAATTTTTTCAAGAAGAGAAATTGTGTGGGTGAACATGTTGAAGATGAAGATGATAATAAGGAAAACTTACTTTTTGAAGTCTTGTGAGCTTCTGGTTGTGGTTATTGAAAAGAGGTGGGAGCTTCAACTTCTATTCTAGGAATTGGTTGAAGATAAGAGGAATTATTTTCTCATATGGTACGTTTAGAATATTAGCATTTTGAATTTATGATTTTTCCATAAAAACATAAAATCACAACGAGACGTCGATTTTTATGATCTTTGGATCTTCCCCAGCGATCTCACATGTGGTGGTGACATCACATTCCAAGTGTGCACGCGAATCGCTAGCTCTTGAAAACTCGTAAGATCTACTGATCCTACGAGTTAAATCGCGAAATTAACTACTATGTATATTATTTAATGTTGGGTGATAAAATGTCAACAAGATAATGGACTCTGTGTAGCGGAGATTTGAATGTTGTGTTGTGTTGGCATAGCTCCTATTGTAAAAAGATAGTAGAATCGTGCCTTAGTTAGTTTGGACATATGTGGAGGAGACCGATAGAAGTCTTTGTATGGAGAGTATATCTAATGGAGGGTAGTCCGGTTATTGAAGGATGAATGAGATCAAGAAAAATCATAGGCGAATGATTAAGAAAGATTTAGATGTCAATGCGCTGAACATGATTTATTATAGAGCATTATAACGTCATTTGATCTATGTAGTCAAAATCACCTAGTGGGATAAAAATTATTGTTATTTAAAAAAATTGAATTTGATGTGATTACAATGCATCTCTTTGTGGTGCAGTCACATGACAATTAGGTATGATGCGGTTGTGGTGACCACCCCAACCATAATATTGCAGCACATTAGCTGAACAATGATTTAGTAGTTTGCAGAACAACGGGATAACTACTTCTATGCCGGAAAGTTTACGTGCATAGTGTTGTTTGACTACACTATGTCATGTTTGTTGTAGCTTTAATTTAAATTACGAGATTGATGTAGTTTTTTGGATGTCGTGGATGGGATCCATGAGATTGGTGTAATTTACGAGATTCCCATTTGAATATCGTGCATGGCAGACACGACATCCATTTTTTATAATATTTTTTGAAATCGTGTACCCTAAATACAACTTCAATGTTAAATTATTAAAGAAAGTATCTTCTAGTCTGGTGGTAATTGTAAGGACCCGGTTTTCATAACCCGAAAATTCTTTTTAAAACCTTATTCATGAAAGCGAAGTGATTACTTTTAAAAAACATTACTCGAACAATTTGGAAAACCTGATTGAATATACATATAAGTTTGATTCATCTTTCGAGTGCGGAAACAATCTATCGTTCACTTCATTAAAGCACATCATTGCACTTCCTTTCATTTACCTAATCATTACAATTACCCTTTAACCAATGACACTTTTAATTACAAGTATTACTCAACTTCATTATACACTTTAGGATAAGTTCCATTTTACAAAAGAGTGAAACCAACAAGGTTCTCATATTACAAACGAATTTCATATAGCGTTTCAATTACATAAAAACACTACCCCATCATATATTCTTCTCTGCAAGCGTCCAATACGCTACCTCCACAACCTGAAATCAAACATACAACACATACAAGGAAAGACAGAGGGAGTAAGAACCAACTACGGCGACCGTAGCGTGGATTTACATGGAGTAATAACATTAGAGTATTAAAACCACACGCATTTAACATCAATCATGATAAACATATATCAATCAACACATATTATCCATATTCACCCTATAGTACACATATTTCCCATACTATATGTGTTCTATAGTGTGCATATTTATTCATCACATATTATCCATATTCACCCTATAGTACACATACATCCCATAATATATATGTTCTATAGTGTGCATATTTTACTCATCTCATATTATCCATATTCACCCTATAGTACACATATATCCCATAATATATATGTGATATAGTGTGCATATTTTATTCATCCAATATTATCCATATTCACCCTATAAGATATATGTCCCATAATATATATCTTATGGCATGTATATGATTTTTCATTCCGAGTATACACTTTTCACATCATTCACATTCCGTAGTAATTTACCCTTGATTCTCTTTCAACAATTCTGCACCGTACAAATAATCCCCTACCACATCGGGCAGGTCGAGTAATTCCCATACCACATCGAGCAGGTCGAGTTATTTCCATACATGTTCGTCATAGCACAAAATATCAACTCAATGTCATACACCAATAAACACAAGGCATCACATCGTTCCAACATCATGGAATAACACACAACACCTTCATTATCACAACATATCCATGCATATTTATAACAATGAAGCGATTCACAACATATTCACTTCGATAAACATACTCATTTCCACCTTTACAAATCAACAACTCATTCAAACAATTCTCATTACCAACATACCCATTTCATTTTAACACCTTGATAACTCATCACACATTCAGTGTTACAAACACACCCATGTATGTTTATAACAATCAACAACCCACAAAATACTCATTTTTATAAACATACTCATATCCATTTTAACACATTCACAACTCATCACACATTCATTGTTACAACACACCCATGCATGTTTATAACAATCAACCACTTAAAACATACTCATTTATGTTTATGACCCTAAATATCTCACACACCATCATTATCACACAACATAACCATTATCATAAACAAACCACGCGTAACATATTCTTCATCATATACACATTAACGTTAGAACCATCTTTAATGACGGTGTATTACCATAAATGAGCATATAGCGATTTACTTAAATAGACGGTTTTCCCCCACACATATATCTCCACTTTTATGGCTAATACATCCTCATGTAAAATAAAGACTCTCATATGGACCACAAACTCCCAATAGAGTTTCTATCCGTTAATATGTTCCGATTCTTTAGGGAAATCGGAGAAGATGGCTCTAATGAAATACTCTAAGACCACAATGGTCTTCTCCCTCACCTTAGGTTGCGTAAGCTCCGTTGCTCCGCAAAAGAGCCACATCTCCCTTCATCTCCTCCAACCTCCATTGTTGTTTTTTCACCTCCAAGCTTTTCCCAATGTGTCACCATGAAGCAAGAGGAAGGTTTGATGAGTTTTGAGGCTTAGTGGAGGGAAAAATGGTCCATTTGGGTAGAGCCACCATTGGGAGAGAAAGGGGGAGAAATAAAATGAAGGTTAGGGTTTCTAGATCCCCTTTTTCACTTTTATAGCTCTGACGCTCTCGCCTGGGCGAGAACGGCTCGCTTGGGCGAGAATTTCGCGACTTTTTCTCATTTCACACTGGAAAGCTCTCCCCCGGGCGCGGATTTCTCGCTCGGGCAGTATGCTAAGGCCCCCCTCTAGCCTGGGCGAAAATCCTAGCTCGAGCTAGAATTTGACAGCTTTTCCAGATTTCACTTTCGCTCAAACGACCACTTCTTCACTTGGGCGAGGTTCCTATACTTCTCAAACTTATAACGTTGAGTCCCTCGCTTAGGCGAGACCCTCTCGTCCAAGAGAGAATGGTCAAGCATGCAATATAAGTTACAGGTATCATATTCAATCCGAAAACAAAAATTAAGGTGTTACAGTAATTGTTTTACATTTTAAGGTAGAAACGACACTCATATTCATTATTTATTTTGAGTATCATATGAGAATTTAAAATGAGTGTCATTTCATATGAGTGTCATTTCTATTTTATTGTCTATAATAACACTAAAAAAACTCAAAATAAATAATGAATATACAATATAAAATAGAAATGTGTAACCATATTATATTAGAGTTCTTGTACAAATAATATGTGTCAAAATTATAAAAATAAAAAATAAACATTGGATGAATGTTGAACCTTGAACCTCCACCTTAAAATGTAAAACAATTACCACTAGACTAAATGATACTTTTATTAATAATTTAATATTAAAGCCTTATTTAGGGTACACGATTTAAAAAAAAATATTATAAAAATGGAAGTAGTGTCTGCCATGCACGACATTCAAATGGGAATCTCGTAAATTACACCAATCTCGTGGACCACATCCATGATATCCAAAAAAATACATCAATCTCGTAATTAAAATACATCAAATGGAAATTGACTACACTATGCACATAAATTTTCCTTCTATGCCTACCGGTAAAAGAAATGGATTTAGATTGGGTTTTAAATAATTCACTATTTCCCAATCGGTGAGTTCTCAAATGAAATGATTGAAAAAGTTTAGTAGCTATCGATTCTGAAGTACGGATACGTAAAACTCTTTCACGTGTTGGTGTCGGACACGTATCCGACACGGATACGCTTCGATTCGTCATGGATATGTGTCTATAGAGTATCCAAAAATAAATAATAAATAAAAAAATTAAGATAACGTATCCGAAACGTTTTGAACAAAAAAATGATAGATAAGATACGTATCTGAAACTTTTTCAACAAAAAAACTAGGATAGATATGATATGCTTTAATCAAAACGTCCCATTAATCAAGGAAAATACCAACTTATTTAAAGGCAAACACTAAGGAAGGTAAACACTAATGGAGAATAATGATTTGCAATTTTTATTATATTTTCTACTTTGGATATTTTGATTTACACATAATTTTATCATATTTTATATATTTTTTTTACTATTTTATACATGTATCCTAAATGTATTGTATCCTATATTTTAGAAAAAATACGTATCGGCATATCAGATATGTATTATATCACTATCCGATACACATATCCGTATGTGTGTGCTTCATAGGCTATCACCTTGCTTCATAACATATTTAATTTTAGCAAAAGAAAGGTTTTTCCGGTGCTAGTACAAGTTACAGGTATCACTAAGAGTTGGCTTGTAGTGAAGTTGTCAAACTCGTTCTTCATGTTACCACTAGCAATGGAGAGAGGATTTGTGTCAAATAAATCAGATATGTTAATGAGACTCAAAAAGTTTGGAGACTGAGCAAAGTATGTCACATAAGTGTCGCAGAAAGGAAGGGAATCTACAGGGCATGAGAAGTTTGTTCCATTGGTCTGTGGCAACTGTGCTAGCATATTATGGGTGGTGTAAAAGAACATCATTGCAAGAGAAAGAAGATGAGAGGGAAGAAAGAAAGCCATGGAAGGGAAGGGAAACAGAAAATTAACATATTATCCTCACGGCTCTTGTTGGGAAGGGTAATCACAAACCTCCGAAAGAGATTAATTTTCTACCGATAGGATAAGAAATACCCTTAGACCTTTGTTATACAAAAAGAAAAGGACAAATAGCATATTGAAAAGGAGAATTAGATCTACTCACTATTATTGTATTAATTAATGTATGCGTGTCATCACGAACACAAATGGAATTGCAATGAAGATTTTATAATACTTTTAACTTTTCCTTTAAGAAATATTGATTTGTTAATAGTGTTGCCAAATCAGCAAGTTCTCGTTCAAACCACTTCTATCTACATTTGAAGATAACAAGCTAGGCCAGGCATAAACACCAACTCATTTTTTTATTATATCTGATTATCATCTAAATTCTTGTGCCTTCAATAGAGTAAGTCCCCAAACCACTAGAGAATATTTAATAATTAGATTTATGCCATATTAGAGAAATGTGAGAAAACAATAATGGTATATAAGCTTGGTGCACAAAGATTAAATAGGTCATGTTTTCCAAGAGTGTACATATCCATATTGACAATAAATTTTTATCTCTTTGAATTCAACATGCACAGTTTTGAGTATAAAGTTACAAAACTTGATTTCAAAGCAGAATATCAAGGATACTTATTTCGGATATCAAACTTCTTCCACCCCTTGAAAGTGAAATTTTAATGGTCATAGACAATAAATTAATCATTTAAACAATGAATAAGCCTTGTACCCAAGGGAATGGGTAAAATTTGTGACAGCTTCAGAACTAAGCCTGCAAAAAGCTTGCATACTTTGATCCTAAGAAAAGTCGTTGGATGCAGAGTAATGCACTTTTAGTAACCTCAGCATTCTCGTGATTCATTAATTTCATTACTCGTTCCTTAGCTTTAAGATCCGCCACAATGAGCCTCCCGGAAGGATGATGCTGAATGAACTGTGAAAGGTCAAAGCAAACAACAGCCAGAGTCCTTGGATCATTGGATGTGTCCAAAACTGTTATCAGGACCCTTAGAATCTGCAGTGGATGAAGGCAGTACGTATTAGTAAATAATGGATTAATGTTTTTGAGAGGTTAGAGAGTACACAATGAGATTATACTATAATGATCACTATTTTTTAGCCATTGCCTAAAGGCACCTCATATTCCATAATCATCTATTTTTGCTAAGAAATGATCTCTCTATCACAGTTGAGGCCAAAGTATTGACTTTTTATTAAACAGACCTCATCTTATGGGATCCATAAGAAATAGGAACAATTTACTTCAACACAAATGTGGTTTTCAACTTTTAAAGGATCAAAGTCTTTAAAAATCCATTTACTAAATCAGCACAATGCAAAATGATGTTGAGTTTGTTTAGACAATACCCAAGCTTTTTGTTTTCGGGGGTCTTTGGTCAGTGTACCCCCACAAGCATTGTCATGAGACTAACTCTACAGGAACAATCACAACTGGTTACAAACCAGGAGACCCTCCAACAAGTACTTATTTCAAGATTCAAACATTTGGTTTCCCTCGGATCACGTGCACGAGTCAATACCATGCCAACCCTAATTGATACACCCAAACAATTCTGGTAAAAACTACCAACTATTTTAATATTTGTTTTATGCATGAAAATAATCATCTAACATGTTATGAAAACAAGACAGACCACTACAGAACTAATAAATCAATGCTTGTAATTTATATTTCAAGTTCACAAATGATCTTCAAAAGCCTGTTCCAAATGTTTGACCCATAGTGACATCTTAGGACTCACCACAATAATGATTGTCAGGAATTCAAACAAAAGAATGCAATAAAACTAAGTTGATATCATCAGCAACAGGGTGAAGGCGGTGAGAGAGCAAAGAGACTACAACCATGTAGGGAGTCTAATAGGGAGAAATCACCAATCATCCATGTTTACAGCCGCAAAAGGAAGACATCAGGACCACCCACCACCACAAAGGGTGGTGCGACAACCACTGATGGTCTTGGGCAGCCGTGCAGCCAAACAGGGGAGGTGCAAGTTGCAGGCAGTTAGGGGCAGTTAATGCTGCAGTTAGTAGTTTTTGGAGTTTATATCAGTTATGTGTAATTAAAAACTGCATAGTAGTAGTTATTAAATAAGGGGATGCATCTATTGATGGTATGGAGGGAAAAAACTGGTGTATTAGTGAACCGGGGGAGCCGAAAATCTGAAGTTGTAACATATCCAAGAGAGAACTTTCCTCTCTTCTTGCATCTATAATAATTCCATTTCTTTCTATACTTATCAGGGTCCATGAAACCATCTACTGGCTATTTTCATAGAATGGCATCCTGATGATATATTACAGTTTCACAGATAAAACCAACAATTACTTGAAAGGCCGGATTGCTGTAATCATTATTGCATAATCTATGTGGCAAAAGACAAAAATCCATCTTGCCAATATTACAAAGACCAGTACCCCCCTTCCCCAAAGAAAAAAATTGGTAAAACTTGCATAGTCAAATGTGCAACGGTCAGATATGGAGGCCAGCTTAGAAGCTCAGATGCTTAGGACAACATGGGTATGGGGATGCAGGGAATTCTTATAAATTCATGACGAGGGCACAAATTTATCAAAAACATATATTTTACATAGATACAGAATATTTGTAGAAAGAGATCAATTCTATCTCAGATAACCAGGACCAGCCTCCGTATCTGAGCAGCAGAGGAAGAGTGGGAAGAGGGGAAAGGTCATGTTTGAACGAAGGACATTAAAAAGGGCATCATATGATTAGGTCAACTAAAAAAGAGGTACTGCAATAGGGGTGAGAAACACATTCAGAAAATGTCAAACATATAACTAGCCATTTTAGAGTCGCATCTGGAACCTATCAGATAACAAACTAAAAGGGTACAAGATTCTTCTTGGATATGTATCTGAAAGTATAGTACATATATCAGTGTCAGATACCAAAACGACATGGATACTTTCCATATTTGGAGTTTATGGGTATCAATGGAAGGCCAGCCTTTATAAATTTAAAATTTTCAAAGTACGCATCATAAGTAGTTACATGATGTGTAATTTAAACAGAACAAAGGATCAGAAACACGCAAGCTTTCTAACAAGCCAGTTAGTAGTCATTATAACAATTTTCATCACAAAGAAACCCATTACTCGCCCTAAAGATACCAATTATTTTACTCTGAAGAACAAAAAAGAAAAATATTATAGCAAGTGAAAGTCGTTATATTTTCCTCAACCTAGAATTTTGGATATGCTTAATATCATAAGAATTGAAGAATTTAAAGAAGAGATAATGCATAGATACCTGGAAATCATTCTCTTCAAAGTTGGTAATATTTTCTCGCCAAAATAAGCGATCTTTGTGCAAGGGAGACCAATCCAGATGGCCAAGCAGAACTTCTTGCTTGTACTTATCAAAAGAACTAAGTTTCTTAATGTTATCCTTAAGCCCCTCTTCAAGGGAATTCAGTGCCTCCAACAAGTCCTGACAAACATTTCTAATCAATAGAAATGTTGGTGAAGTACAAGGAAATAGATTCTTCGAAAGGGAAATGTGGTAATAGAGGTTGCGAAACACCCCACTATTTTGAGAGGTTTAAGACAATTTAAGAAATGGAAACTCGAAATATTGAGAGAAAAACAGAGGAGTTGAGATGTATATAGTTCAAACAAACATATTACAAATTAGATCAAAAAATAAAAGAAAACAGGAAGGTTATTTACTAAACAAATAAAATGTGTTTGGTGAACCTCCATTGTTGTATGATTGCTCATGTATGCTAGTGTGGGAAAACGCAAATTGAAACAGAGAAAAAAATCGGCTTAACATCATGGCAGACAACAAAGACAATTATCAATGCTTGCTAAAGACAAAGCATCACAATTAAGCAACCCAATTTCATCAATCACATTGACAAGGCATAAGTTATCTGCTCGCTAATAGTAACTATTTGAGTGAGAAGGTCCAATTATTCCAAATCAATGTACTATATATGTGCATAACAACAAATGTTTACACAGATTTCCATTTTTCTATTGAAAGGCATAAAAATAGCATGTGCTTTTGTTAATTTTGACGCATCATGGGGATGGCAACAGTGTCTAACAAAGCAGTAGCAGATGTACTGTGTAACTACAACCCAAAAAAGATGAATATTATATCCAAAATTATGAGTCAAAATGTCAGTAAAAAAGGCTAAATTTATGTTCGCAAGGAAAATACAACAAATTAATAGCAACACGTACATCTAAAATTACTTCCAGTCCAGTGATTCAACTATCTAATTTTTACTCAATTTACAAAAGTAGCCTAGGAGCACTGGTAAGGTTGTTTTCCGTATGAACTAGAGGTCATGGGTTAAAAATCCTGGAAACAACCTTTCACTTGCGAGGGTAATTGGGTACAACTACACTCCTCAGACCCCACTAAGTGGGAGCCTTGCGCATTGGGTCACCCTTGTTTTGCACAAGTAGATTTTCAGTAGGTATAGATGATATAGTCTAGGCTCTTATTTTCACTTACCTCATCACTCCATGCTTGTGCTTTCAAACTCTGAACAACTTGTGGCAGCTGAAAGCCAACCATCTGAGCACCGAAGGTCCCTTTTGACAGCAAGTTTTTAAGAGTCAAGACAACTACTCTAACAACCTAACAAAATTGGCAAACCAAGTGTAATAATATTAGACTTCTATGAAGAAATAAAACATACCTAATTGCTAACCATGGCATGGATAAAAATATAAAAGAAAGTTAATCATTAAAAATTCAACTAACAGCTAACATAAAATAATATCATATAATTCAAACTGATAATGATTTTGCCAGCCAGAAAAAAAGAAATGTTAACAAATGTTTATTGATAAGAAAAAATGAGATGACCATAAAATCAATAAGTCAGCAACACCTTCTCTTTTGTAGAGCTCTTAACAACATCAATCAGTCGCGGAAGGGCCCCTGACGTAGCCAAATATTCAATTGCAGGCTCATAATAGGATAAGAGCCATATGCAGAGGCATGTTTCATACAGAAGCTGTTACAGAGAAATTTCATGATTAGTTTCCCCCTATTCCTTACAAATGTGCCATGTAAACAAACAAACATTATCAGAAATATTTTATTGATATGTTAATACACAAGCCAACAAATCTGAAATCCTGGGACAACCCACTCAGCCATTATTCTTGGAAGAAAGAAGTTTCATTTAGTATTTGGCTAGATGAACCAAGTATGTTTAGTTCGGATAAGAGCCATATGCAGAGGCATGTTTCATACAGAAGCTGTTACAGAGAAACTTCATGATTAATTTCCCCCTATTCCTTACAAGTGTGTCATGAAAGCAAACAAATTTTATCGGTAATATTTTATTGAAAGTTAAGACACAAGCCAACAAATCTGGAATCCGGGGACAACCCACTCGGCCATTAGTCTTGAAAGAAAGAAGTTTCATTTAGCATTTGGCTAGATGCATCAAGTATATTTAATTTGGCCATCTTTCAGATGCAATATAGATTACTGAATCTCCAGAAAGTATAACTTACATTTCACAATTACAAACCACCTAATGACTGATTTAATAGCGCCCAACTGAGGGTAAATCTAATCACTCAGATGGTCAGAGATAAAATCCAGCAAACTTACCTGAATAGACTGTTGGGTGGATGCTAGAGAAATCAATGGCACAAGCAGCTTGACTCCATCTGCTTGAACAAAAGAAGACCTAACCATAGGTTCCTTAAGTATAGTTGAAAGGCAATTGACAGCAGTCGGGACTCCACGAATAGGGTGAGAAGGTTTCTTCAGCTGCAAATATAATATTTAGATGAAAGTGAGAAAACATAAATAGAACCGGGTCTGACCATCTTGGGAATTCAACATGCATTTTTTTAGTTCAAGTAAAACAAGATCTCAGAAACTTGTTATAAATCTAAGTGTATATTTGTAAGCATCTAGATTATGTGGTTTGTGTTCAATTTTATAATCATTTTTTAAGTTCAGCTAATAATGTAACGCTCCAATTCTTGATGATTTTACCGAATTCTCATGTGGCAGCTTCCTCCATAACTCATGTCATTAAGTGCATTTTCAACAAATTTGTGGGTTAGTCATATGTGCAATGTGTTGTTGAAATCATGAGTAAGCTTGTAGCATCATATATTGCATTTTTTGATGGCCTCCGTGTAACAATAAGGTTGCTTACCTCGTGACCTGCACGTCATGAGTTCAAATCCTGGAAACACCCTTTTCGCTTGCAAGGGTAATCTGCGTATGGTACATGTACCATCTCCAAACCCAACTAGGTAGGAGCCTTGTGCACTTCGCCGCCCTTTTTTATCAGTAATTCTGATCCCGTCAAAACTCGAAGAAGTGAAATCGTGGTGAGATTGCCAGGCATACTTGTAAATTGTGAATTCACACATATTTTCCGATCTGGAACGCATCCATTTTGGATCAGAAATCAATCCATTTACCAGGAAAACGGGTGATCTCACTTGAAGGTTTACCCAATTTCAACCCCTTTGCCTAATTGACATGATCTGGGCTCATTTGACCCTCATTCTCTCTCCCCAAAAGCCTTTAAGACAAAAGTAGGATGGTGCTTACTTGCTGCAATCATGCAATCTGCAATGGTGACAGCTAGGTGGGGTTTGAAAATTATTGTTGTGGGCTTGTGGAAGACGAAGGTGGGTAAGGGTTTACAAACATGGTTCTCTATTTCCTGCTACTTTCAGTTCTCTGTGTTTGATGGTTGTTTTGGATGTTGCCCTCGTCCCTGTGTTTGATTTGAACTTTGTTTGTTCTAATTTCCGTCCTCTCAGTTTCCGTGCTTTCATGAGAGGTAGCTCTGGTAGTGTGCCTGACAATTTTTTCTAGAGTGAAAACATCACCAATCAGGGCTAGGGCTAGTGGAAGTGCCGAATCGGTTGAAAAATGAATCAATGAAAAAAATACTTTTATTTACTTTAATCCTTGGGTCTCAAAAGGGCTTCGAAACACAAAAGAACTCTTGAATTGAAATGGAAAAAATATATGTATGTCCAATTACTTCGGAAATGGTAAGATTGTTGACGCAAGAACACAAGAGAATTGATGCATATCATAGGTGTGTTGTGACCTGGAGTCAATATATTTCAATAGATGGAGATGCAAGAAAATCAATTGCAAATATAGTCGGAAGACAATAAATGAAGATATTGGTCCTAGCATCATCTAGCTAAAAATCAAAAGTAAGTTGGACTTTGCAAATCTATTAGTCATGAAGTGAAGAAAGAAATGTGGGAAATTGTTGCCCGATGCAAATAAATTGATCATGAAAACAAAAGACATTTTAAGAGAAACAAGTAATAATGATGAATCAGCAGAAGTTGGGGAAATAGAAAAGGGGGAGGAATTGGAGAAACAGAGATATTTTCAAGAAAAGAGTTTTGAACTCAAACCCCCACTAATAACATCTTTAAGAACTCAAGAGAGGAGGCATGTCAAGACATAACTGATTATTTTTACAACAATGCCATACCCTGTAGGCTGTAGCACAGTCAACCTAAGAGTTATGAAATGGTCAAGACGTTTGAATCGGTTGCACATCATGACTTAGGATACAAGTCACTCTCCTACCATGATATTAAAGTTAAGTATTTGATGCAAAAAGTGACTTAGACCAATGACCACTGGTTTTCTACAGTTACTGAAACCAGGGAAGCAAAAAACATAAATTTAAAATGTTTTTTTACAAAATGCAGATTTTAACTCATGTAAAATATCTTAAATTTAGAAAGATATAAAAACATGTATCATATAATTTATAATTAAATTGGATATTATTTTCTGTAAACCCATATTAAAGGTGCCTATTCTTCCAGAATAAATATAATCGATCTTTGTGTTCTGATAAACGATTTAATCTAACAAGTTAGAAATGTTTAGCTTTATCTCCAAGACGCATACATGTTTAGATCACATAGACCTTTATTACACCAAGATTGATTTCACCATTACTAAACCAAGATTGTCAGCTTATAAATTGTATTTGGAAAAAAAGGAAAATCACAATATCGATACCTGTTCACAAAGCCATTTTACCAATCCTATCAAAACATCATCGATAACGGTAAACGGATTCTTCGAGTTTGTTGCTTCTCCATTTGAAACAATGTCATTTTGATTTGTTGTCCTGGCACTATAATCAGAAAAGGTTAATATTTAGCAATAATCCAAGTAATAAGAATTTTTTAATTAACATGTGGGAATGTCTCACATTTCTATTACCTAACTATTAAAGCAAGGATCTTACAACTTTTCTCTTTTATGAACCAATTTCCATTCCAAAGCAATCTGAAAGATTGATGGACAAAACTGTTATCTTTTGTCTTTTGTATTTCCTAATTTCAAAGTACAGAGAAAGTTATCAAAATACATAACAATCATAAGATATCATCTCCATGGCATATATGCTAGATTTTTCTCATCGATTAGTATAAAAAAATTGAAAAGAAAAAAATTGGAAAGAAAAAAATTGGAAATGAAAAAATGACAGACACGGTCTCTGTTCCAAGGGTGCGGTTCTGTGGTCTGAGGCTATAAACTATAAATATTTTTATGAAACACAATCTTCAGAGTATCACGTATTTTATGTAAACATTGTCAAAAATGGTTATTTCTAAAGAAAAGGGTTTTTGGCTGAAGTAATGGTCATGGTTTATAACACTATGAAAATAAAAAAAATGTTATACAATATAATAAACAAATATTGTATCAAAATATATAGTAAATAAATACAGTATATATGAGCTTCCATGATTTTAACAACAGACAATGTTAAAAATTAAGGTGCACAACAAAAACATATTTGAATAAATACTTAACTTAAGAAAGGTTCATAAGTATCTTCAACAGCAAGGGTACTATGATGAAACAGCCTTGCTCTTTTTGGGTTTGCTGCAAAAGAAGATAAATTAAAGGTTATGGCGTTATGCCACTGACAACACAAAGAAAAAAATGGCTAATTAACACATTACCTGCAAGCATTTCATCAACCAGCGCCAAAACATACTCTACGGTGTCTTCTTTAAAAATATCATGCAAAACTTTAATAAACACCCGGACATAAGCTGGACCATCCTGCCACACAATGAAATCGAATTTTCAACAACATTAGGCAATCAACTCCCGAATCATAAATCAAATCTGCTTCAATTGCACTTTATGCCCAGTTTGTTTAAGCTTTTAAAAAATAATTATTTCGATTCAAAAAAAGTCACCGTCGGCTTTTAAAAAAAAGTGAAAGCCAGCTTTTTGGAAAATCTGTATTTCAGCATCTCAAAAAACCACTTACATTGAAACTACTTTTTAAGCCTAAACAAACAGATCCTTTATTACACACAAAAAAATCCATAATCCATAATATGTTTAAAAAAGAAAAAATTACATCATCAAGCAACTGTGCTCTGTGACTTTCGGCTCGGTGATCATAACGACGCATGAGCTGAAGGCTTGTACCGGAGATGAGCTTAGTGGCCATGTAGGTCTCCCATGGGATATCCCTCCTCAGAACCTCCAGAACACAGGATCATGAACAATGTGAAATGCAAATTGAAAAAAAAAACTAGAATTAAAATTACAGTCTACATCATTACAATATACAAGAACTAAGAAAAAATGTAAATCAAAAGAGAGCAAATTCGGAATCGAGGACGATCAGTATTTTGAGAAGGGATGGAGAAGAACCTGATCGGTGGTTAATTCAGCGTGATCCATCGCTATCGAACTGGAAACCCTAGAAATGAGAAAAAATTCACGTAAGAAATTCTTACAATTTGGCAATGGAGATGAAAATATGAAATTAAATCAATTGAAATGAATGGGAGTGAGAAAGAAGAAGTTGGAGAATTAAATAAAGAGAATGGAGAGAAGAGAGAAATGAGAATGGATCAATGAGTGAGAGTGAGAATAACTTCTCCACACACCTGAGATACGATGGTTTATGGATGGAAGTGAGGGGAAATGTAGACAGAATAGTTTAACAGAATGAAGTTGTATCTCATTGGGCAGGTAAGTAGACTAACAGCAGTTATGAACTAAGATCATCTGTCCTAATTTTTATCCCAAATTTCTGTCCTGGTCCAATAAAAGGGTGACACCTTATTAAAAAACAAAATTATAAAAATACAAAATAACATTTTTATATTATTTAGATAAAATTGATTGGTTCAAGATAAGGGGACGTAATCACTTTGGGACAATGGATCCATTCAGATTTAGAGAAGTGTTTCGGAGAAGAAAACGACATATCTATTAACAATAATGAAATTATACTATCAGTAGCATTAGAAATAAAGGTTTGAATTAGTTATAACCATTAAATTTATTAGAATTTAAAAAACTTACTTAGTAGATCTCTCTTTAAAAGAAATATACATTTGTCTCTTAATTAATGGCGAATATAGACTAATTATCAAAAGTTAAAATGTACAATTTCATTCTCTTAGGACACTTGGAAATATAACATACAAAATAGATTATTTCCATAATCATGTGATATATCGGGTAGATATCTTGATTATACAACACAAAAATGAAAATGAGGATACATAACACTTTTGAGAATGCGGAATCTCTAATGTGGGTAGCTGTTTATTGCACCAAATCTAGTAGTAGAATGTTCACATTAATAAGCATTTAAAATATAATTCCTTCACTGAAAATTTTCTTGAATTTTAGATATATCACAGGATGATATAATCTAGAAGTTTAAGATTGCACTATATCTCCTCATATAGTACATGGGAAAATATTTTAAGAATAAAAGTTTGATTCATATAAATAAAACTTGTTATAAGAGATAGTTAGACATCCCAAAATTGATTATTTATTTACACTGGGTGAAATACAATTGATTATACAATAAAAGGATTGAGAAATATATCAATTTTGAGAATGTGGATCACGAAATCTCAAAGTAAGATGTTCTTAGATCACAATATTTAAATATAATTATTTTACTATAAAATCCTTGAATTTTAGATAAATCACACAATGATACAAGTTTCAATATGTTAGTCTAGTAATGTAAGATTGTGTTGAATATCCAACTATCATACTAGGATAAATATCGAATGTTAAATGTTTGATTTCTGATAATAACACTTGTTGGTAGAGATAATCACACACCCTAAAATTGGGAAGGATACCTTTTGATTATATAAAAAAAAGATGAGAATAATAAAATATATCACTTTTGGGAAGATGGATCATGTGGAAAGCTATTTGCTAGGCAAAATGTGGGAGTGGTATATTTTAGGTTGTTTCTAACTAATCATTTTCTAAAATAAATAACATTCAAATATAATTCCTTTACTAAAAAATTCTTGAATTTTAGATATATAAGCTGCAATAACATGAAAACATTACCATTAATGTGATTAAAGTTTTTTTTTCTTTTCAATATATAATTTAAAATTTCCATATTTGTTTTACCATAAGAACCATTCTCAAATACTCAAATGAATTGACTTAGAAAAAATAGAAAATAAAAATTTACTCATAGATAAGAATCAACTCGTCTAAAAAAATTAAATTTGTGTATCAAATATTTTTTATTCACTATTTATTTAGTATTTTAAAAAATCAACTCTACTTATAAACAATCAGGTATGCCCTTTTTTAAGGTATGTCTAAAATGGAAATAAGTTAATATAAAATCAATAGATATATTATAAAACTCTTTTTAATATTATGCATTTTTTATTGATCAAATAAAGGGATCATCTTGAAACTTTTTAAAACTTTTCTCAAACTTTTTAAAAGTTAGCGTATACAAAATTAATTTTATTCCTTTTTATTTTAATACTTATCAAACAAAAACTATTTGAAGTATGAATTAAATATATTCAGTATATAAAATTTGATTTTTTTAATATGTGGGGTTGGTGATAAATTGTTTGAGAAATAAATTTGACTCTTATAAATTTGATTTAAGTTCACGGTAATTTCATCTCTCCTTCATAAATTAGTCGTAATTCATTTTTCTTTTGTTGATATCTTAATGTGTACTAAGTAAGATCATCTTGAAAATAACTTTCCCACACTACCATGACATTGTTCATGAGGTTGACATAACTACCCTAATTACATAATGATTTCTCATATTGATGCTGTAAGACCTTGATTTATTAACCAAAAGTGTAGTTAAAATGAGTTTACCTAAAAATCAAAAGATTAAATACAATAAACATGTTTAATAAATATAATATATAATTTTTTTACTTATCCCAACATTAAAAACTCTCGCCGGCATTGTTCATAATATAAAAAGAAAATGTTAAAATAAATTAAAAGGCTCTTAACATTATAAAAGATATCATCAGACTTCATTTGAATATAAAATATAAATATTGAATTTGAAAGAATCTTGATACCTAAAAGCTTTCATCGACTCCATCCAGAACATAAAAATAGAAAGGCTAAACTACAAATATAAACATACAACATATTTCCTCGAGTTTCGTCTATATCACAAAATATAAAACTACACAATATAAGACTTTTATAAAAACCAATGAAAGATATAACACAATATAAGGCTAAATTACATGTTTTAGTAAAATTACACAAACCACCCCTCCATTTTTTGTCATTACATGAACCATCCATACCTCCTACATGAATCACCCCTAGTTTTGTATATATATTACACTGACTACCCCTTTATGTTATAAAAGTGTAATATTTTAAACAAAAAAATGTGTGGTGAGTGTAATTAATTTAAAAAAAATATTATATATTGTGTAACATTTCAAATTGTACACAAATCAATATTTCTTTATTATTTTTTTCTCATTACAAAATACTGAAGATATGTTTAAATAACTCTTATAATATTTTGTAACGAGCCAAATAATGAAGACGTATCGACTCTCATATTATTTGAATTTGTCTACACAATATACAATATTTTATTTAACTTAATTACACACCACACGTTTTTGTTTAAAATATTACACTTTTATATTACGCAGAGCTAGTCAGTGTAACATAACAAAATTAGGGGCGGTTCATGTAATGACAAAAAATGGAGGGATAGTTTGTGTAATTTCACTAAAACTCAGGGGTGTGAATGTAATTTACTCTATCATTTATTATATAATAAATGAACAATCCACAAACCAAAAGAGGTTTAGCCTAACTAGAGCCACAATCCACATAGGTCGAATTCCTAACTATATTATATTACAGTTATGACTTCCGATTTATATCTCAAATATGGACATTCATATTGCATCTATACTAAGTCTACATAAACAATATATACAAGACAAAAGGAAGCATAAGAGTGAGTAAGATACAAATTGTGATGGCCATAGCATGAATTTATATAGACTATAATATTAAAGCAATATAAACACATGATGCATGTTGCACCTACCTTAGGATATGGGGAGGAATATCTATATATACTATGCTATGCAATGCATGTGGGTCCTCAAAAACATCCATCATAAAGTAAATTTAAGGAGCAAAATTTATTAAATTATTAAACATCCATCATAAACCCAAAATGATTCTAAAAATTATTAAATTTGAGTCAAATTAGTCATTTTGGTCATTTTATGACCACAATATTAACTACTTTGACTCACATTCATAATCTTTGAATACTAGTTTAGATTTTTTGAATCAAAATGGTATGACGGAAATTTATAAGGAGTAAAGTAAATGTTAACTCTATTTTAAAAGGAAACAATAATTAGCTTGGGATAACCTTGAACAATAATCAAGCATGATAAGAGTGATGTCTTTAGGGATATCTATTGTACTCATTGTGGTTAAATAATCTCTATGATAATTTCCCTTGATTTCCTTTTTTTTAATCATCTTATCTTATTTTTAGTTTAAATTAATTATTTTGTTTTATAAAATCTATACTTGTAGTTAATTAGTAATTAACAAAATAGTGATTGTGGTTTCTATACTTTTTATATTACATAACAAGACATGTATGCCTACAGGTACTTCTAAAGTTGGTATATGAACTATACTTGTTAAACCCTTTCAAAAATAACATTTTAAAAATCTCTTTAATAAACGGTTTGAAATGGTTAATGAGAATCAATTTCTAAACCTCACTATTAATTAAATGTAAATAGTAAAAAAAAATAAGGGAAAGAAAATTATAATGATTTTATCTTTGTTCACTCTTAGCTAATCAAGAGTTACATCTTATACCTTATATCCAAAGGATGAATCCACTATTTCCCAAATAACTTACAAGTAATCGATTTATCTTCACGTATTCTACTTATCTTCAGGTACCAAGTATTCTACTTATCTTCAGGTACCAAGTATTCTACACCTCTTCGGGTAACATATATTCTACACCTCGTCATATAATGAATATTCTATAACTCTTCAGGTAAAGAAACATAATATTTAAATTAACAATAAATATAAAGTTTGTGATTCCGAAAGTACTATTTTTCTCCTACCAAGAAACATAATATTTAAATTAACAATAAATATGGTAAAGACAAACATTCTCATGAGATAAATACCAACTATATGAAATAAAATCAAACGAGAAGACGTGAAGATCATAGAGACTTATATGAGTAATGTAATGTGAATATCATAAAATATGAATAAAGTAATAAAGTATTGGACGCACTTGTCTGTGGATGAGACTCTAGATGCATTTGTCAGTTTTTTCTTACTCGCTCGAATAGCTTAGTCTCCGGACGTGCTTGCTAGAGATGACAAAACGGGTCGTCCAACCCATTTTTCCCATGCTCACAAATGCGTGCAAAAATTTAAGTGGGCGCGTGCATGCCCGTACTGTCTTAACCGACAAAATCCAATACTTTACCCATTTTAAAACGGACATGCGGGCGACCCGCGAGCATTCTTCAATAATTAAAAAATAAAAAATCATATAATAAATAAAATGAAATTAAATAAAGTAGTTGAAGATAAAAATTAACAAAATTTTTGATATTTTATATGAAGTTGAACAAATGATATTAGATTATAATTTTTTAGGCATTAAAATTATATTACATCATAATTTATTTGAATTTTTCTTATTTTTTTCTTAAAGTATGTTCGCGGGCCGCTCGCATTGCCCAATGGAAAATGCTTGCGGACTTGGTGAGCATAGGGATAGGGCAACTGGGCGAAATTTGTATGTTGTGCCCGCAAAAAAATGGGACGCCCACATGCATTGCCCGTTTTGCCATCAATAGTGCTTACTCATAGGATGAACTTAGTCATTCGACATATTTATAATTGGCTTTATATTCAAAGGTTTTTCTAATTAGTTTTGTGCAATCAAAAAAAATAAATATTTCCTCTTCTCTTCACTTTTATGTTCATGAATTCATTCCTTTGTTCATCCATATAGTCTTATCTTACTATTCAGATTTCAATTCTTTGTTGAATTAGTAATCTCGACTTTATTTTCTTATTTAAATTTATTTCTTTGTTAATCATCAAAATATAAGAGATTAGCTTGAAGATTATTTAAATTAGTTGGTTCCAATGATATCATTTAAATTAAAACCACTTTGGTTTCAATTACCACATCGGATCAAGCACTTACCACCAGACCAAAAGCAATAATTGTAAGTTTAGGTGAAACATTATACACTTAAGGTTTAGAGGTGTTTGAGGATGATAAAGCCCATTTCACACACACTTAATTTCACAGATAATCGATTATAAACCAATTATGCAATGATTATTGTGAAGTTAACCGATTGATAATTAATTACACATGGTGAAAAATCAATTTTGCTTCTGATAGTTTATTGATATAATTAATTAACACAAAACTTAAAATAATGTGAATCAAATGTGATCAAGAGTTTAACAAAGATTAAGCTTTAATTCAAAATAGTTGTGAATGGTGATCTACTAGAAGGTAATTAAATCAAATCCAGTAAATCAAAATTTTAGAAAGTTAAGGGATGGAGAGAAATAACATGCAAATATTATCATGGTTGATACCAATCCACTAATGCTATATTCAACCTCTCTTTCTAATTTGAGAATTTTCTATTATGAAGAATCAATATTGTATACTAATATACTTTCGGATTCAATCTCAATCTAACTTGCTTGACCTCTATGTTGTTGATGCCCCATAATGTCTAAAGAAACAATCAAATGGATCTTTTTCTTCCTTTAATGTGAGAAGATCCTCACTTTTCACTTTCCTTTTTATAAGATTTAAAGTGTTGTTGTACACGAATTACACATTCAACATGTAGAAATTTCATCAACTTTTGCAAAACATAAACTCTCCAAAGTACTCTAATCTTTTTTTTGACTCTAAACATGCAAAGACGATGTAAGTTAGAGATTAATGAATTAGTCTCTAAATTAAATATAATTTTACTCAAAATGTATGTTTTTCTCTCTAAAGAGTTCTTGAAACCTTTCTCTCTCACCGCAACAGATTTTGTATTTGTTGGAGGTTTTTATGTGATTAGCTTAGGGTTTTAACCTCCACAATGTAACTAGGGGAGGTTTCAAAAACCGCAACAGTCATGACTGCTAAAAGCGTTTTGCGAAGGTTTTAGAAAACTTCTGATACCAATAAATTTGCAATAGTTTATTTATGGAGGTTGTAAACCGCCATTATATGAGCATGTTTTTATAGTATTTACCATGAAAACTTTAAACCTCCTTTATTTGATAAGGTTAATTGTGGAGATTTTCAACCTCTACTACTCGAAATAACATATGAAGATCTAATGGAAGGTAACTATTATATGTTTCTAGAAGATTTCAACCTGAATTTAATTTCATAATTTTCACAACTTTAATCTCATTTATTTATAATTATTATTTAAATATACAATAATAAATACAAATGTTCTCGGTAATAATAAAATTTCATTGCAAATAACAAAGGTATCGTAACATAGTAAAAAGAGTTATAATTCATCCTTCATTATAAATACAAATATACTATAAAATCTCAAAAAACTAAATGTAATCTGATATAACACTTTAAAAATAAAATACATAATAAATATCCTAAATTTTGCTGGCTCCATATGATCATCTAATACCCAAAGATATATCAGACATACTTGCATCATCATTTGCCTGAAATAATAAAATAAAAACATTTAGTTGGAACAATAAAAAAAAACATTGATAATTACCGCATCATTTTATATACTAACTAAACATGTACAATTAACAATTACATGTAGGCAAAATAACATTGAGAATTTGTAGCTAGATAAGATTCCAGAGACTAGTATAATGCAAGCATACTTCTTCAACTCTTTCAATTCTTCCTAATTTAGTAGAATAATGTTCCTTCCAGCTTGTTTTCATATTTGACTAATAAATAAGTTTCACTACCTAGACATTCTCTTTTGGATTTAGATGTGTTTTTGAGAAAGCAATAGCAATTGCTTTTGGATATCAAATTGTTCTACCAACCAATGTGAACACAAAGAAAAACATGATTTTGCAACCCATTTTTATCAAAAGCCATTGCCTAAAAATAATCAATATAATAAATGTATAGCCAATTCTGTAGGGATTCCTCATTCTTTCATTATGATGCAGGACTTAATTGATAATTCTAAATTGTTGCATCTCTTTCGCCAATTGTTAGAAGATGAAGATACGACAACAAGTGATGAAGAATGACTCAAATCAGAAACTTGAAGTCTAGTATTCCTATACGAATTTGTAGGAACTATTCCCATACCCATGGCTAGCATTCTCCGAGAGTGATCTAGTCCCATCACTCTACCAACTGAATCATGAGGAGAAACTTCAGATTCATCAATGTTGGTTTGAGTCAAAGCCTCTTGAATTTGTTCCTACATGCATGCAAAAATATTAACAATTGTAAAAATTTGAAGATTAAAATTCAATGCATGCAAACAAGATTACTTAATTATATTCATGAATTGTTCATGCCGACATGTACTTAAACGAATATATGCTAACAAAGCCAAAATCATTGTAAGAATGGAGACTGGAAATTCAATCAGATTTAGTTAAAGTTCTATAAGAATGACATTGCTTGGCAAATACATTCAATGGAAAACAATACATTTCTTAAGAAACCAAAAGGCAAAAGATTATACATGAATGATATTTCACCAACAAAATAACAATACGTTGCTGATTAAAACAAATGACAAAGTATAATACTCACCGGTCACTACTAAAATGTCCCCAAACATAGTATTTTGTAGAAACATCTAGTAATGTATTCAATTACAATGTAGCAGCATGTGTAACGTCCCAATTTCCAATATATTAAAATTCCTAGTTTGGCAAGCATAATTTCAAGTTATAATAGTTCATGTCATCAATTCATTTTCATTAAGTCTATGTTCCTACGGGAAAAACCCTAAGACTGGACTTCTTCTAAAATTCAATTAGCATACATCGAGTTGTTGATAACAGAGTCAAATACTCATAGGTCATTCCCCAATACATAAGGGCACTCTTCACGGAATTACACAATCATAAATTCAGAACTACATAATTTCATCCAAAATCGTATAGGCTACATTACATACTCGATCTGCTACTCCTCCGCTATGCCTGCAATCCGATTATCACAAGTAGAACAAACAGTAAACACAAAGGGAGTAAGACATTAAATCTTGCAATAATCGACATTATAGATTTATACATAATCATAAGCGGTAGAGTCATATATATAGATATGGAAAGAATAAACAGTTATACAAGCTATACTTACTACCTCCGCCGTTGTCGCATCAATTCACAAATATAATCCATACTAAATACATTTTCTATTACATTCACATCATGTTTCTCAACTCGATCGTCACCCAAAACTTACCATGTCAAGAAGTAAATACCATGCTCGAAGGCAATTCCACGTTTATTATTTCTTAGAGCAATACAACACCACTTAGGGCAAATACAATATCACATAGGGCAAATCAACACCACTTAAGGTGATACAATACCACATAGGGCAAGTCAACACCACTTAAGGCGATACAATACTACATAGGGTAAGTCAACACCACTTAAGGCGATACAATACCACATAGGGCAAGTCAACACCATTTAAGGCGATACAATACCACATAGGGAAAGTCAACACCACTTAAGGCGATACAATACAAGTTCTCAACAAACAGATCATTAATGTTCATTCACATATAAAAGTAACCAAATTCAACTACCATCATCCACAATACATATTTATATATCAATTAAGACAAGTGTCTCCTCTTACTTGTTTAGTCTAAGAAGACTTTCCGATTCGTATTATCATTGAAGTTTTCTACTATCATGTTCTATCAGTAATAAGTGTAATGCTTCTCCCTTACCCGGGTATGGGTTAGTGTTTTTGTCCTGCAACTTCGCTAGATCCTCTTTTGTCTCCTCCTACCTTAGGATCTCTTCTCAAGCCTTTCCTTCGCTTCTACGAGTTATAGGGGTGGGGAGACGCTTCCTTTCTATTTCTTTTTGTTATTGTGTCCCAAAACTCACTTGGGGTTTCTAAAATCCTCTACTTGGTCGCCTGGGCGAGAGGTTCACTAAAATCCTCTACTGCAACTCTGAGACTGTCGCTCGAGCAGCAATCCCTCGCTTGGGCGACCTCCCTCTCGCTCAGGCGAGGGTCACAGGTGCCAAATGGGATTAAAACCCAGAATTCTCGCTTGAGCGATCCCCTCTTGCTCGAGCGAGAATCACACAAAAACTAGACAGCAGATTCAAAATACTACTTATTTTGAGGGTGGAAAATCGGGGTGTTACAGCATGTGCATTCAACATGGACAAAGACCCCCTTTATTGGAAAACCTTCAACCATCATCTACTTAACTAGGGATAGCCATGGGATTATACCACAAACCACAACTAAATTAAAAGGCAAATATTTAGGTAGCTAAAAGAGTTGGATCCTAAAGCAAATTGCAAACTGACTTCACACAATGATGTTGCATGAATTTAAGCCATATATACAAATCTACAAAGAATGGGAACCAAACCAATTTCCAGTCCCTTGACCCTTTGCTCTTAAACGAGGATTTAGGGTCATTGTTCACAATGACTATAAAAACCCTAAACTGGTTGGAACCTCACCAAAAAACTGATTAAAAAACAAATGCACTGAATTAGGTATCTCCAACTTTCCAAATTCTTCAAATATAGAACCCGCTAAATTGTTCATCCCTAAATCAATCTGAGTCAAAATCAACTCCTGCACCGAATTAGGCGTCTCACCAGTGAAAACTACATAATCATTCTTTGATTCGAATGTCAAGATATAAGAACAATGCATAATGCAGTGAATGCAAATATCTAGCAGTGTATATATGAAGTGCTTAATGCAAATCAATACGAACGAGCCCAGAACATAACAGATCTGTCAATACGAAGAGACAAGGGAGATTCAAATCAATCAAATGAGTCCAAGGTGACATTAACTACCTCGATTCGCGGTGGCTAGAAGCGAGGGTTCTTGTAGCAGAGAATACAACAGTGCCGGCAAGGGGTTCTAGCAGTGGCCAAAATCCGAAATCGGAATCGATGGCGGAAGAGTAGATCAGTCTTGAAGCTTCTGGAAGCGATTCTCTTCTATGTTGAAGGCCATTTTGTTCTCTGCTGGAATTAGTAGTGTAGTGTTACTTGACCATTTTAGGTTTTGACTTCTATTAGTCATTTACTATCAAAATTGAAAAAATATAGTGGCATAAATTAAATAAAAAATTTATCTACTTACTTCAAGAGTAATTTTAAAACACTTAGTTCATATTATAGTTATTAATTCTTGGGAAATCTAATTGTTTGAATTAGTGAGTAGACCTAAACCATTAGATTTCCTAAAATTAATAGCTAAGATGTGAAGTAAGTTTAAAATTTTTTACTCTTGGAGTAAGTGAATCTCTCATCGTATGATAGATATGATGTTTAAAATCACTTCACAATAATTAAACCATTAGTTAAGAGTTTTTTACACAATTATTGTATTATTTATCATTCATATTTAATTATTATTGACTACTCTTAAGTATGAGAGTGAGACTCCTCTCCATTAATGGAGAGACAAATGATATGAAAAAGAAAAGGAAATACAACATACATTGACATTTATATCATTTTATTTAAAATAAGATTACATTTTTACCTTTAGAATACACATGAAAAAGTCAATTGTCGGAGTCTTACTCTAAGTATGAGTATTACAATTTACAAATGAATAATAAATGATATAATAAATGTATATAAATCTTTACATATAAAATGCATTACATCTATTTTTTCTTGTGTTGCTTGATCCTCTTGTACTTATTGGTTCACACATGATTGAAGTATTTATTGGAAACTTCATTATTACTCCATGTGCTTTGGTTCCAACATATACGCAAGGTGTATCATTGAACCTTGTAGTATAAGCATTACTTTGTATAAAATTAGAACAGTATGGAGCACGGTAATGTTCTTAATGCAACTTCCAACTAGACTCTAAGGCCATGAAATAAAAATGATATCAACCAAATACAAAATATAGAAATTAATCCTTTTAGAGTAATTTTCAAGGCATAGTGTGATACATATGGAACGAATAAGGATCTGTTGTCCTAAAATTTGTCTCAAACCAATGAAAACAAAACATGTTAATTAAAAAAATTAAATATTCATTATTTTTTCTATTTTTCCTTCATTGTATTGGTTTAAGACATGATTTGGGACAACATATACTAGTCCCATATGGAACATGGGGTACCACCAATATTACATAAACTGCGCATCAGAAAAAGACTAAAGCAACTGCATACTAACACCAGATTTTTCCTCTAGAATGCTGTGAGTATATAATTTTTCTCTACATTCTTTGTGTCCAATAGAAATTATGTCATGTGAAACATTTGTTGAAGTAAAAATAAGATAACTACAAAATCTTTCAATATGGAAAACTCCCAGTCATTTGAATATGATCAAGGGTGCTTCTAAGTCCGTATTTGAGCACTGCTTGGTTACCCTGTCTGAACCCTTCTCCATAAGCTGATGAGCTATCTGACTCAATTTGGTGTTTAAAAAACTCGCCGAGTTTCTTCTCGAAGTCAGACCGCTTACCCTTCTTCGATGACGAACAAGAGGCAGAAGGCGATGATGATGACGATGATGAAGATGATGATGTAGCTTCATTCCCAGACACGGAATAGATCTCGGAATCTAACCACATATGAGCCAACACTTGGCAAATTCCTTCTTCAACTTCTGGCCTCAGATTACCATAGCCTGCCAAAACCCGAAAATATTTCCAACTTAACAGCATGAAATGAAAATATAAATTTTGGTCTTCATTACATGAAAGCTGTGAGCACCTTTAAGCCTAAGCCATGCATGCATCATCTCATGAGCCAGAATTGATCCTGTTAATAACCTATAAATATTGAATTCTTGAGTTATTACGGTGAATTTCATATAGAAGCACTGCATATAAAGAAAAAAGATTCTATGAGAAGTACTGTTTTAAATTGAGGTTGCGGTTGCAATTGCGATAACGGTTGTGTTTACTGCGATTGCGACTGTTGCGGTGTGAATTATTTTGTGATTAAAACAATATATTTGAATCTGATGCGGTCCGATACAGTCTGATGCGGTCCAAATGCGTTCTGATGTGATTTCATTGCGGTCCGATGCGGCCGCATCATTGTGATTCGGAGTCACACCGAAATTACAGCATGATGTGGTTACAGTGACAACCGCAACCGCAATATTGCAGTCGCATCAGGTGATGCGGTCCACAATTTAAATCATTGAGAAGGATACCTTGGAAGGCCATACAAAACAAGTATGGCTGTCACTTCACAACGACGGATCAGCTTATAAGGCTCAGTTATCATATCTATGATCCTGTAGCCTGCCCCGATCTTCGGTCTTTTCAAAATCTGATATTTCAAGAAACAAATCAAAACCATCATATTTGATAAACTGAAGTATTATATTACAGAACTCAGAAGACATACAGTGGTGATAGTTTGCTCTTCTGACAAGCATAGTCCTCTAGTTTCAGCTAAGTGGTGATGTCCCTACATTCAATAGTGAAAAGCAAAAGAGCAATCTAAAATCAGAACAGACAAAAAAGGATTGTAAAAGGAAGAGAAAAATGAAAAGGCACAATCCATGAATGAAAATTCAGGGTCTTAACATTTACATTTTTTTCTCCCTCCATGGCTTCATTCAACGCCTGTCTCTCAACCAAAAGCATAGGAACTTGCTGCTCTATTTTCATATTTAAGCCTTCATAGAATTCTTGTATTTCTAGGTAGAGAGGTTGGCATTCATGAGTATCCATAATAGCCGAGTCTAGACACTCTAGACACAACTTTCGACCATCATCGAGCAAAAGGTATTTTGTATCCCTTGACTGCATTGATTAGAAAGTTCCATATTATATAAATGAGAAGGCAGTAGACATGAAACATAGAAAGTGGGGGAGAGATGTGATCCGGCAGAGTTCATATCCTCTCCAGCACCGGAGAGTCTAGTATCGGCCACATGTCACAATCTCATCCACTCGAGGATCTGAATTCGATCCAACAGTATCTACTTGTTGGTGACAAGTTGATGAAATGTTTTGGGAGCTGATATAACTGACCTCCATTTTTTCACAGCTACAACAACGAGGTGTGCCATCGCGCTCATGTGATGGACAGTATTTCTGTAACCAGAAAGGATGTGCTCTATACTCAATGAGGCCAGCTGAATTTGGTGGGATCTGCAAGGAAAAAATTGATTATTGAAAAACATAAAAGAACTTCATGAGGATACAGTTAAATTTAGTTTTAAAAAGGGAGGGGAGCATAACATATTTACACCATATGGATTAGAGGTGTTTTGCTCATACCCATTTTTTCATTTTTGTGTTCGCTCACACTCCTTGTGATTGAAGGCATCCTCCGGTACAATTTTCGGGTTCACTTTCGCTCAAACTTTCGGGTTCATTTTGTTTGTGTTCACTTACACTCCTTAGATTCTTTAATGAAACACTAATTCTTCAATCAACATTTCAAGCATTTCGAAGTAAATTATAGGCCGACCTATATTAACTGTGCCATTTTGCAGGGAAAAAAGTTTGATATAAAGTAAAACATCCATAATTAGAAAATCCAAGATCTCAGACTTGATTACAGTGATTTTAGCTTAAAACTGTTGTTGTGAATCATTGGCCAGTTATTAAAATTTAAGTGAACATCCTCAATCAAAGTTTTGAATTCTGGCCATCTTAAACATGTATAAGAAAACATATTAATATAAATGATTTACCTGGCATATATGCATTATAGTGAAATTTCTAAATGCATATCAAAATCTAGTGAAACCTTTGATTGAAAACAAGCACAACAGAACTGGCCTTATAGAAAAGAAAGCATAAATTAACAGTTAAGATACTTACAAAGTTCATGCAAACATCACATTTTGGGTGATGCAGTTCCTTGTAGCAGGATTTGTGGTAACGGTGATTTCCAGACATGGAAAACTGTAGTTAAATAAATGTTCAAGTATTGTTAAAAATTACATTGACCACAAAAACATTAAGGAATATAACTGAGACCTTTATTCATGAATTCCAAAAGAAACTTCAGATTAATTTCAACTGAATTCACTTATTAAGGCATGCAAAAATTAAAACAAGACTCTGACCTCATAATCTGTGATTGGAAGATTGCAAGCTTGGCAACGGAAACATTCCGGATGCCAAACACCTCCAGCGCAACTCAAAAATCTTCCATTGCCAATCTCGGCATTGCAGCCAGCACAGGTTCTGCGAACATATTTTCCAAGAACTCATTTATTTTCACTGCTTACTCAGATTCAGTAATTTATGATAAATTGATAAGGGAACTATATAGATGGTCCTATATGGATTAATAAAATTTCTGTTTAGTGATGACTATCTAGTTAACTTTAGCAATTTTCATGTTTAATATTTAGACCTACTAACTAGAGATAAATAGGACCTATGGTTACCTATATACTGGTGGAAAGAGGTGTGGAAATGGTTGAAATAAAGAACCGGCGTTAGATAGGGGAGAACCGATTCTTAAGCTTTCTTGAATTGCCCTCGCGAGTTGCTCATCTTCCTCGAGTTGAATTTCACCAAAATGTTCATCTTTATCTTGCTGAATTTTCACTAGCTGATCATCTTCCTCTTGTTGAACTTTACCAATATATTCGTCCTCCTCTTCATCAATTTCACACAGTTGTAAATCGTCTTCGGATTGAGAATCATCCTCTATGTATTATACAAGTAAAAACATGAGACATTTCTAACCATGTGACAAGTATGCAAAATGAAAACTTAAGTGAAGCAACATAATCAAAAAATCGCCAAAATTCTTGTCAACGGATTAAAATTATTGTTTGAACAAAGGACTTTATGAATGGCGTCATAGTTTTTCATTAACAAAACATAATTTGATTAAACACAAATGAAGAAGAGACTAAGTGATACATATAAACAAAGGCTTCTATATGTAAGAACTTGTAATAAATCAAACCACAGTTTGCTTAAAACATACATTTTAGGTACCTCATACATTGAATCACTGAATTTATTAAATTCAAGTAACACAAACCAGTAAATGAATATATACTAACAGTTTGCAGAAGTTTTAAGTCTTACCAACAACTTTTTTTCCTTTCACATCTTCCACCGAAAGAGAGAGCGCGATTGCCCGGTCAATTTCTTCTTTCTCAATATCTGTCAACTCACCCTGCACTCAGTTATAACTAGTAAAACTTCAGACAATCTCCTCATAAGTTCCAAATCACTATCTTGCTAAATAAGCAAAACACTGCACTAATTACATGGTTACTTGTAACAAGATAGATTCATTCTTTTACAACAAGCAAAAAGTGTGATTACCGCGGAATGATTATCCGAGATTCTTGCATCTCTATATCTCCCATGATGTCCTCTGCTTGATCCCTTAAGCAATTTAGTAAACCAACCCATGCAATATTATTTATTGAAACTTGGTAAACCTTCTCCTGCAATAGAGAAAATTCCACACATTAATTAAGCATTTTGAGAAATTGCAACCAAGTACTGAAGTTCTACCTTCATATGCCACACATTGTCACTCTAGAATTCATGAAAATATTACAAGATATTTGACTTCATGTAACAGAGATGAGAATGTTGCGCTGGATATGTAGACACACTGGACAAGATAGGGTTATAAATGAATGCACTAGGGAGAAAGTTGGAGTAGATCCTATTGTAGAAAAATTGTAGAATTGCGCATTGAGTAGTTTGGACATGTGTAGAGTGGACCGGTAGAATCCTCGTAAGGAGAGTAGGTCAAATGGAGGTTAGTCCAATTCCTAGAGGGAGAGAGACCAAGAAAAACGATAGGCGAAATGATTCAGAAACACTTAGAGATTAATGTTTTGTTGATGAACATGATTTATAATAGAGTATCACGGTGTTGTTCTATCAATGTAGTCAACCCCACCCAGTGAGATAAACGTTTGGTTGTTATTGTATTATAAGATATTAGACAAATAATGTTATAAAAAAAACATGCTGTGATGTTGAAAGTGTTCAAATCCAATGCTATTTGAGGCATTACATTATCACTGGCAAGAAATAGGCAACACTAAGAGCAGATAGATCATTGACTACAATAAACCATATGTCCAAATTCAACACGTGGTTATGTGATTGGTCAGAAAAATACTTAATTATTAAAATTTTAATTTAAATATATATTTTTTCAACCAATCACATCAGAGTGATATACTTTGTGGGACAAAAGATGTGCTTCACAGATGAAGACACCAGGAAAATTGACAAAACAAAAAGGGGGAGGGGGTAAATGATGCATAGAAAACATAAATGAATGAGAATTATTAGAAAGCTTGCTACATGCCTAATTTAAAACACAAAATTCAAGATTACACACTCTTACTCTGAATACAATTTAAATACACAACAAAAAATGAAGATGTTCAAGCAGATTTCTATATCCAACATGATCATACAGATATGAACTATACAATAATGCCAGTCTTGTTCATGTACCAGAATCAACTAAACCTTAAAGTAACAAAAACAAAACACTAGGAAAAGAAATAAACTGAATTTCCAATCAAATATACTAGTTACCTCAAATTTCTTCTAGTCCAAAGCACCCAAATAAGCCTTATTTCCAGTTCCTTTATTGTAAAAAAGTAACACCCTTATTGATAACTAATGGAATCAAATTGAATTGCTTCAAAGGAAATTCAAGTTCCACATGCATAGAAAACAGAAAAAGAAATACACCCTGTACCAACCACCCAACCACCCAACTAATATATATATATATATATATATATTGATTATTGATTAAAAACACCGCAAGCATAATTCTCCTATGAATGATATTTTATTAGAGAAAAATAGCAATAGTAGAAAAAGAAAGAGACCTTTTTTTTGCTCTATGAAGATAAGAGTAGTGAAGTCACAAGGAAGAGTGAAAGATGAGTACTTGGATTGTAAGCAAATAAATGCCAATAGTGGAATGTTTTAGGAAGTGATGAATGAAGCTATTTTATTTGAATTCCTTAAAAACATCAAAAAGTATAGAAGGGTGGAAGAGGGATATAGAGAGAGAATCAGAGTAGATCAGAAGAAGAAACGGTTGAGTTTCAATGTCAATGTCTTGTTTTACTTTAGCATGTCATGTGGGGCCCTCGTTCATTTTTTTCTGCCACATTCTACCAAATTTGTCAATAATACAAGTTAAGTATTGTAGAAACTTTTGCGGTTGAAAATGCTTCACATGGGAAGGAGGAAAGCCTGAAAGAGATGTTGATTTTGATCCTTATGCTCTACATGGTTGACAATGCCTACTCATATTAATAGAGGATGAATTTATTTAATCCAATAGTAAGTTTTTAACATTTACTCCACATCTTAGTAATTAATTCTAGGAAAATCTAATGGTTTAAATCTACTCATTAATTTAAATCATTGTATTTCCCTAATTGATGACGTAAGTTTAAAAAACTTACTATCGGAGTAAGTAAATCTCCTCTCATATTAATAATTTAGGAGTTTTCATTCTTAATTGTTATTTCTTTTTCAAAAAAATGTAATACTTTTAAATAAAATTATATATTATTTGTGCATAAATATTTATACTTCTCCTCAAATCTTAGTAAATAGTTATCCCTTTCATTGTGACCAAAATACGTTCATGCAAATTGACCTAAACATGGTGTGGCTATATTTAATTATAATGTATATCAAGTAAGTAATAAAAAAATATACATAATTTTTCATAGTTTTTAAATAATGTATTAAATAATAATAATAAAAAATATTGAATGTTAAAGAAAAATGTAGAATTATTTAAAATGTTATTCTTCCTCCCAATAAAGATTTAGTGAGCATCAGTAAACTTTTACCTCTAATTTAAAATGTTGTTATTCATCCATTTAAGATTGTTGAAAATATTCTTCAAACTTGAATGACTTATGACATTAAAAATAAAATGTTGAAGTTGATATCGCAAACTAATTTACTCTTATTGAATGATGTCCATAAGATAGAATTTTTCTATAAGAGTATATATATTATCAAAATTAAATTCCTTATAAACATCCTTAGGATCCAAGCTATTGTTCAGAGATATAAGCTTCAATGATTCAACTCTTGCAACTACTTACGAATTGTAATTAGAAATATGTTCTATTATGCCCGACCACGACCGGGGAGCCTCTAATCATTCAGGAGTTCTATTGTTACCGGTGCATAGGAAGAGTAGAGAGTCACAAGTGAGACACCACGTCTTTAACCAAAAACTTAAGACAATAATTTAATGAGTCGTTTTCACTTATAAACTCTTTCACTCATCTCTCATATCCAATATGAGACTTTACGCTTGAATAAACTCAACAATCTCTCCCTAAAGTGTGAGCATCACACACTTATAGATTTATTTCCCCTTAATTACATCATGTCCTAATCGAATCATTGACTATGATATCACTTGCTAGACCCGACCATGACCAGGGAGTTCCATTGTTATTAGGGCATGGGAAGAGTTGAGAGTCACAATTGAGACATTACGTCTTGAACCAAAAACTTAAGACATTAGTTCCATGAGCGTTTTCCACTTATAAATTTTTTTACCCATCCCCTCATATCCAATATGAGTCTTCACACTTGAATAAATTCATTGCTTAAATGTGATGTGATTTTTTTTATGAAGATTGTGTCATTCACGTCCTATATAAGCAACACTGAAATGAAGAATATAAATGTTGTGTTGGTCACAAAATTTTGTCAACCATCATCTCTCAACTTTTGAATATGTGCTTTTGTAGCACCAACTAGTTGCATAGCAATAAATGCAATCTATGATTCCCATCATCTCCTTCTTCAAGCATAAAATTATTATGAACTCAAATAAAGTCATGGTATCATAAGCAACATTAGTATCTACATGTCTAACATAACTTGATCTACCAATTATAAATTTTAGAAGAATCACACAATTTGCACCACATTATTTATCAAGGTACAAATTGAAGACAAATTTGAGCACGAACCAGTAGTTAGAACTCATTTCTAAGTGTCAATTTGGTTTCTCATTTATCATTTATAAGCTCATCAATCTCTAACAAATGCTCTTATTCATCTGATTTGTATTCTTGTAACTCATCATGATGTTTACTAGAGGAACATAAAATATTGAGAACAAAAGTCAACTTTGAGAAGAACTTATTATGCTCAACATTAACCCCTCTTGAGGTAGAAATTTATGCAAAGCAATGAATATAAAAGCTTAAGAACAATATTTAAGAAGTAATGCTTGTAATACATTCCATTCACCTATCATATTACTTGCATTGTCATACCCTTGGCCATAAATCGCAACATCAAGATTATATCGATAAAGAGCATAACATATTGTTTTTTTTAATTTTGATATCCATTGTGTCCTTAATATACAAAATATAAAGTTGTTTTTGTATTCAACCATTTTTATTTACAAACCTTAAAAAAAAAGTCATTTTCTACCTTTGTTCTTCATCACGTGATTCACCAACAATTGGAATACCCAATATTTTCTATGATATATCGACTCACTTTACTAGACATAATATTCATGATTTCCTTTTGAATTATACGAAAGGTATGCTTTGCATTATATAGAGAATTAATTATGTAGAACTACCTTCACAAGTTCATCATTTTATGGTGTAAAGAGTTTGATTAGTTCAAGAAAATTACCTCTATTTTTTTATTGTTTCGTTTCACCATAACCTCTAAAAGCATAAGCTTGGAAGGTGATCTAAGAGATTGAATAAATAGAGCTCTTAAGACGAAATTGGTTATGTTTAATTTGAACATATATAACTTTGCACAATGAAAATATTGTGAACATGTTAAGATTGGTTGAGAATGTTATAGTTGGATGAATTTGTGTAATCCAAACTTTGTATAATTTCTAGATTGATTGTATTAGAGCACATGTGCAATTAGAGAACTTACTAAAGATAGAAGTTAGTTGGTTGGTAGTTGTAAGTCACATGCTATAAAAGGCAAGTTATAAGTGCAACAAAAAAAAAAGAATAATTCATTTATTTTTTACTGATTCTCTCCTCTATTCCTTCACCGTTTTCTTCTTCCCTTGTTTTTCATTTCTTGCTATGATTGTCCAACAAAATTGGTATCAAAAGCTCACTAAAAGATCAAGAACCTGTGGGTGTATGTGTGTGAAGCATTGCAAGGAGCAAGAGCATCAAGAACACTTGATTTTTTCACTGAGGGTGAATAACGTGTGTTGCATCAAGGCTTAAGGAGTCTGCAAGAAAGACCAAGATTGAAGCAAGAATAGGCAAGGTACTGAAACTCGAAGAAATGGTTGGAAATGGAAACAACCTCTCATCTATGGGACTGCCTACACTAACAGAGAAGAATTGGGACAGATGGTGCACCCAAATGAAAGTTCTTTTCAACTTTCAAGAAGTGAATGAAGCAGTGCATAATGGAGTTCCAATGCTAAGTGTAGAAGCTTATGAAATTCAGAGATCAACACATAGAGAAGTAAAGAAAAAGGACAACAAAGCACTCTTCTTGATTTATCAATGTATTGATGATGTGCACTTCGAGAAGATCCAGAATGCAACCACATCAAAGGAAGCATGAGATATACTCATTAGAAGTCATGTTGGGGGAGAAAAGATAAAGGTCAAGTTTCAGACCCTTAGGAGACAATATTAGATGCTGAAAAATGGAAGAGAGTGATATGATTAGTGACTATTTCACCAAGATCTTGACAATCACCAACCAGATGAAGGGTTATGGTGAATCTATCACTAACCTTATGATTATAGAGAAGATCATGAGGTCACTATCTCAGAAATTCGACTACATTGTAGTTGCAATGGAGGAATCCAAGGATGTCAATGCAATGAGGATTGAAGAGCTTCAAAGCTCATTGGAGGCACATGAGTTGAGGATGCTTGATAGGAATCCTGTGAAGAACTCAATGCAAGCTTTGAAAGCCAATCACTTCAAGGAAGATGATAGGAGGAAAGACAAGAGGTGGAAAGGCAAGGCAACTTCTAATAGAAGATGGAATCAAGGTTATGAAAGAAAGAAATCAGACCAAGAAGGGCATGAATCTTCTGATAGAAGAGGAGGGCAAAGGGGATTCAAGAAAACCTATGACAAGAGAAGAGTTGAATGCTTCAATTGCCATGCTTTTGGTCACTACTCTTATGAGTGTCCAAAAGACAAAACAAAACACAACAAGAATCAAGAAAGATAGGTTTATGTGACCCAAGAAGAATCAGACTCTGAGCCTCTAAATCTGATGGTGACAACTTTAGTGACAAACTCAAGCATAAAAGCATGGTATCTTGATTCTGGTTGCTCAAATCACATGACAAGACATAGAGAATGGCTTGAGGAATTTGACCCATCAAAGAAGAGTAGAGTGAAATTTGCTGATGACAGTTCATTGAAGGTGGAAGGAGCTGGAAACATAGTGATCACAAGAAAGAATGGCTCAAAAGCAACTATCTCGAATGTATTGTTAGTTCCTGATATGAAATGCAATCTATTAAGCATATGATAAATGGTTGAAAAATGCTTCATTGTGGTGATGAAGAATGGGTTGCTTGAGTTGTTTGATACTGAAAATAAATCCATTCTCAGAAGCAAGCTAACCAGGAATAGGACTTTCCAGGTTAACATCAATGTTGCAGAAATCCAATGCTTGGCCACAATGAAGACTAAGGATGAAAGTTAGCTTTGGCATTCTAGACATGCTCACTTAAACTTCAATAGTCTTCATCAACTAGGATCAAAGCAAATGGTCAATGGAATCCCTGTCATAATGCTACCAGAGAAGGTGTGTGAAGTCTGCTTGATTAGAAAGCAACCAAAAAATTCATTCAATTCAGATATGGGAATCAGATCAAAGGCAGTGTTAGAATTGGTTCATTCTGATGTATGTGGACGTTTTGAGACACCCTCTCTAGCTGGGAATATGTACTTCATAACCTATGTGGATGAGTTCAGTAGAATGACTTGGCTTGATGTGATCAAAGTCAAGAGTGATGCATTTGGTTCCTTTCTGACTTTCAAGGGTTCTACAAAGAAAGATAGTGGCAAGCAGTTGAAATGCCTCAGAATTGATGGAGGTGGAGAATTCACTTCAAACCATTTTGAATCCTATTTTCAACAACAAGGGATTAGGCATGAGATCACTACTCCTTACACACCTCAACACAATGGTCTTGTTGAAAGAAGAAATAGGACTGTCGTGAACATGGCTAGGAGCATGATCAAAAAGAAGAACCTACCACAAAAGCTATGGGCTGAAGTAGTGGCTACTTCAGTGTACATATTGAATAGATTCCCTACTAAGAAGTTGGAAGGAAAAGTGCCTTATGAAGTGTGGACTGACAAGAAACCTAGTGTAAGTCACCTTAAAGTCTTTGCCTCACTAATGTTTAAATATATGCCAGATCAGAAAAGAACTAAGCTTCAAGACAAAAGTGAAGCAATGGTGCTCATAGGTTATCACACAACAGGTGCATACAGGTTGTTTGACCCTGCAAAAGAGAAGGTGATAATAAGTAGAGATGTGATGATTCTAGAAATGAGCAGTGGGATTGGAACAGTATGCAGACAAGCTTGAAAAAGGGTGTTTATAAAGTGGCAGATGAGCATGATGAGCCTATGACACACCAAGAGCTTGCTGAGATATTAACAAGTGATCACAGAACAGAAAGCAATGATGAAACTTTTGCAAACCAGAGATCACAGAGAACAAGAGCCATGCCAAGCAGATTCAGAGACTATGAACTTCACACAGACACTCAGATAAGTGAGGAAGGAGACCTGATTCACTTAGCTTTGATGGAAGAGGCTGAACCATTTGATGAATCAGTAGCAATGAGACAAGAAATATGGAAGCAGACTATGAAGGAAGAGATTAGGTCCATTGAAAAGAACAAGACATGGACTCTAGTCAAGCTACCAAGTGATAGACATCAGATTGGTGTCAAATCGATCTTCAAACAAAAGCATAATCTTGATGACTCAATTCTGAAACACAAAGCCAGATTAGTAGCCAAATGATTCTTTATAATTAAAAACACCGCAAGCATAATTCTCTTATGCATGATATTTTATTAGAGAAAAATAGCAATAGTAGAAAAAGAAAGAGACCATTTTTTTTCTCAGTCACAAGGAAGAGTGAAAGATGAGTACTTGGATTGTAAGCAAATAAATGCCAATAGTGGAATGTTTTAGGAAATGGTGAATGAAGCTATTTTATTTGAATTCCTTAAAAACATCAAAAAGTATAGAAGGGTGGAAGAGGGATAGAGAGAGAGAGAGAAAATCAGAGTAGATCAGAAGAAGAAACAGTTAAGTTTCAATGTCAATGTCTGTTTTACTTTAGCATGTCATGTGGGGACCTCATTCATTTTTTTGTGCCACATTCTACCAAATTTGTCAATAATACAAGTTAAGTATTATAGAAACTTTTGCGGTTGAAAATGCTTCACATGGGAAAGAGGAAAGCTTGAAAGAGATGTTGATTTTCATCTTTATGCTCTACATGGTTGAGAATGCCTACTCATATTAATAGAGGAGAAATTTAATAGTTAGTTTTTAACACTTACTTCACATCTTAGTCATTAATTCTATGAAAATTCAATGATTTATATCTATTTATTAATTCAAACTATTGTATTTCCCTAATTGATGGCGTAAGTTTAAAAAAACTTACTCTCGGAGTAAACGGATTTCCTCTCATATTAATAATTTAAGAGTTTTATATACTATTAGTTTATTCTTCATCATTCATTTTTAATTGTTATTTATTTTTCATTTTATATTATTTGTGTATAAATATTCATATATAATACTAAATTATTAGTAAGGCAAATCTTTGTAAATAGTTAATTTTGATTCCATAGATGGGCCCCAAATGCAATTAAATAAATGCTCACTTCGTGGTCGATTAATATTACATATGTTGAGTGAGCTTCAATCACATAACAAAAGTTGGAGTTTCTATCCGTGAATACATTAATGCAAAAAAAATACAATTGAAAGTATTTTTGATTTATCCATTTCATTGTGACCAAAATACATTCATTCATATTGACCTAAACATGGTGGGGCTTGGTGGGGCTTGATAAAGTGCAATAACAATCTACCAAGAACACTATGAAGAAACCATAATATGATGATGACCATACAAGTGTCATCATCTCATAATAAGAACATTCTAGAATTATTCATCTAATACCAATATTTAGTTAAATCTAAATAATCAAATATAATATTTTATCTCATCCATTTTCTAATAAATCTCATAACAAACATCATGACATTAGAATACATCCTATCATTACCGACCCCTTTAAAATCAACCATGTCCTCAAGTTATAAAGATTTTGAGTGGTAAGGATGTGGTTAGACTCATTGCCAATTAAATATATTTCATCTTCTCTAGGAAAGCAATATGGAAAAAATGATTCTTTTGGGGAAAATTGTAACTCATTGACAGCATTAATGAAACATTTGTCTTCTTTTATGTGTATCTTGGTTAAAGCCATGTGACGTTGTGTGAGAGGTGAAAATGGTTTTACATAGATCACACCTTCATCTAGTGGTGCACATGCATTTGTGCTTTCTTTGAATGACCAAGATTGTTGCACGTTGTCATTCCACTCTATTGTAAAAGCATGGGACCACATTTGGTTCAAAAAATTGTCTTCTTCCGCAGAAACTTTCACAGATCCATTATTTTGCATTCATTTCTCCTTCAATTTTATTTTCTAATCAAAATTCAAATTATAAAATCACCACCAATTTCCTTATAGAACTTTGGATCTTCATTTACTTTGTGAGTTTTAGGAAGAGTCTCTCCTATTTCTCTCTTTGCCGATGCATTTTTTGATGATGGTGGCAGTGGGTCTGGTAGTGGCTTGTGCCAGTGTTTGGGTCGTGAAGGTGGCCGTCGGAGAGGCGGTGGTTGCCGCCGTACAATCCTTTTCCGGTGTTGATGTGGTGGTAGCCAACGGTGTTTTTGAATGACAGAGCGCTTCATTCGTTTATAACAAGGAGCCAAAGATTGTTGTGTTTTACTTGTAATGTTTTTGAATTTTTTATTTTTGTTCATGATTTTCATATTGGTGTTGGTGTTGTTTAATATAATATGAGATGATTGTTGAGTTAATATATAATAGGGTTGATAAAAATGATGTTGGGAAGTTAAATAATTTGGTTGTGGAAGTGGTTTTGGGGGAGGTTGTTGTTTTGACCACTGTGGAAAAGAATGAAAGACTAGTTTATTAGGTGGGAGAGCCCCATGACTTAAGTACCACATTGAGTTTGCTATTCTACTCAATGTGAAACTCCTAACATTGTCGCCCCTTTAAGGGTCGACGTCTATGGCGGCTTTCACTCTTTCGACACTGACCCGATGATAGCCCTTTCTCTTTTAGCAGCTTCACTCACCTATCAGTATTCAATAATTTACCTTAATTCAGCCTATAGGTAGCCCTTTCCGTGACACAACTCTCAATGAAAACACCAATTGATAGAGTGCAATAGCAATCTACCAAGAACACTATAAAATTAATCTACTCCTAAGAAAATGGATAAACTAAGAAGGTAATAAACATAAAATTCTTCATTTTTCATTGATTCCTTCATGGATGAACAATGTACTATTTAAAGAAAATAAAGAAACCATAATATGATGATGATCATACAAGTGTCATCATCTTATAATAAGAACATTCTAGAATTACTCATCTAATACCAATATTTAATTAAATCTAAATAATCAAATATAATATTTTATCATATCTCATTTCTAATAAATCTCATAACAAATATCATGGCATTAGAATACATCACGCTATATTTAATTATAATGTAGATCAAGTAAGTAATAAAAAATATACATAATGTATTAATTTAAAATAATAATAATAATTAAAAAATAAATAATGTTAAATAAAAATGTATATTCATTTTAAGTGTTGTTCTTCTTCCCAATAGAGATTCGGTCAGCATCAATAAACTTTTACCTCATAGTTAAAATATTGTTCTTCATCCATTTAAAATGGTTGAGAAGATTATTCAATCTTGAGTGAATTATGACATCAAAAATAAAATGTTCAAGTTGATATCGCAAGTTAATCTACTCTTGTTGAATGATATCGATAATATAACATTTTTCCACAAGAGTAGATATATTATCAAAATTAAATTCTTTATAAATATCTTTAGGATCTGAACTGTTGTTCAGAGATTGCTTGCTCACTGAATCTGTGATTCAACGCTTGCAACTACTTACGAATTGTATTTAGAAATATGTTCTATTGGACTTGGCCGTGATCGGGGAACCTCCAACCATTAGGGAGTTCCATTGTTACCAAGGCAGAAGAAGAGTAGAGAGCCACAAGTGAGAGACCACGTTTTGGACCAAAACTTTAAGACAATAGTTTTTCACTTATAAACTATTTCACTTCTCCCCTCATATTCAATGTGAGACTTTACACTTGAATAAACTCAACAATCTTCCCCTAAAGTGTGGGTACTACACACTTATTGATTTGTTTCCCCTTAAGTCCCTCATGTCTTGGTTGAATCAGAGGCTTTAATAGCACTTGCTGGACCCGACCACAACCAAGGAACTCCATTGCTATTAGGGCATGGGAATAGTGGAAAGTCACAAGTGAGACACTACGTCTTGAACCAAAACCTTAAGGCATTAGTTTCATGAACATTTTTCACTTATAAACTCTTGTACTCATCTCCTCATATCTAATATGAGATTTTACACTTGAATAAACTCAATACTTAAATGTGATGTGATCCTTTTTATGACAATTATGTCATTCACGTGCTATCTAAGCAACATTGAAATAAAGAATATAAATGTCGTGTTAGTCACAAAATTACTCAAGAGTTTTCTGTAAATTTTGTCAACCATCATCTCTCAACTTTTAAATAAGTGCTTTTGTAGCTTTAACTAGCTGCATAACAATAACTATTCCCATTATTTCCTTCTTCTGGTATAAAATTGTTACGAACTCAAATGAAGTCATGGTATCATAAGCAACATTATCATCTACATGTCTAACAGAACTTGATCTACCAACTATAAATTTTTAGAAGAATCATACAATTTGCAATACACATATTTAAATTTAATACAAATTTGAGGACCAAGGAGTAGTTAGAACTCATTTCAAAGTGTCAATCTGGTTTCTCCTTTACCATTTATAAGCTCATCAATCTCTAGCAAATGCTCTTATTCATCTGATTTGTATTCTTGTAACTCATCACGATGTTTACTAGAGAAACATATAATAATGAGAACAAAAGGTCAACTTTGAGAAAAACTTATGCTCAACATTAACCTCTCTTGAAGCAAAAATGTATGCAAAGCAGTGAATATAATAAGCTTAAGAACAATATTTGAGAAGTAATGCTTGTAATACATTCCATTCCCCTATCATATTACTTGCATTGTCATACCCTTGGCCATAAATGTTCCCATCATCAAGATTATATTGATCAAGAACATCACATATTGTCTTTTTTATTTTGATATCCATTGTGTCCTTAATATATATAAAGTTGTTTTTGTATCCAACCATTTTTATTTACAAACCTTAAAACATTAGTTATTTTCTCCCTTTGTTCTTCATCGTGTGATTCACCAATAATTAGTAAAATTTGGAATACCCAATCTTTTCTATGATATATGGACGAGTAAATTACAATTACACCCTGAGTTTTAGTGAAATTACACAAATCACTTCTCCATTTTTTGTCTTTACACGAACCACCCCTACCTCCTACACGAACCACCCCTAGTTTTGTATATATATTACACTAACTACCACTGCATCTGCATGTTATAAAAGTGTAATATTTTAAACAAAAAACGTGTGGTGAGTGTAATTAATTTAAAAAAATATTATATATCGTGTAACATTTCAAATAGTACAAAAATCAATGTTTCTTTATTATTTTTGTCTCATTACAAAATACATTACTAATTCTAAAGATATGTTTAAATAACTCTTATAATATTTTATAACAAGTCAAATAATAAAGTGGCATCAACTTTCATATTAATTGAATTAGTCTACCCAATAAATGTTAATTGAAAACTGTAATCGATTGCACTGGGATAATCATCTTAATTGTACTGGGATAATCATCTTAATTGTACCTTGTTCGTTTGCCAACAATACTCATTTTCATATTCAACAAAATAAATGTTAATTGAAAACTATAATGAGTAATCTCTAGACAAAAATAGTAATGTGAATATACATAGTAATCCATATTGAAGAAGGTTGCTTCAAACCCGTAACTGTAAAATGCAAAGGCAATGGTGAGTGAAGCTTCAAATTGTTAGTGATGACAATAAATTTTTGAAGGTGACTGCCAAGGTGGGGGACGAAGTTTGTGGCGCGGTTGCTGCTCGCTATCGTATTTTGGTGGTGCCTGGTGATGGATTTAGGACTCAAGGTGTGTAACATATATTAAAAATTAAAATAATAAATATCATCAATGACAAAACGATGATAATATTAATGTCAAAATTACAAAATTTAAATATATTTAATCAAATAAATTATATATTTCATAATTAATCTCTTTGTTTTCACATTTTGAAATCGTAGAATGATTAATTTGTTGTCAATGTTGTTGAACACTTCTCGCTAATATATTTCCCTAAACATTCATTCATCATGCATCTTTCAATCGATTACGCAGCCTATTTTTCACAATTTTCATAGTTGAAAAACTCTTTCTACAGTTGTATTGCAAACTTAAACTTCAAAAGAAGAGCATATTATGTTTGATGTTTATAAGTGAGAGAATGTAACAAATGTCTCATGAAGAGATGTAACGTTTTGATGTTTAAATGATGTAACTCTTGAATAGAGAATTATGAATGAAATGATAAGACTTTTGGGAAAGAGTCTATTGATGGGAGAACTACAATCATCAGATAAAATACTTAAACATTGTCTCTATTTCTGTCCAAAATGACTGACTATGTACCTGACATCATGTAAGAAGGTAATGGAAAGAACGTGAAGGATAAAGAAGAGTTTCGCTATTGTTGAAGAACAACCCAAAACATCTCCAAAAGGATCAATCGTCATGGATAAAGGTTAGTAATCTATAATCATTCTTATTATATGAAATCATTTTATACATGGTTTCTGTGATAAACTTAGGTAGCTAAAATTTTCCAACAGAAGCCCTAAATACAAAAGTTTCCCTCTCAGATTATCTACAATTTAGTACAATTACATGCTGATAGTACTTGCACTTTAAGATCAAGGAAAACAATTAATATATCTGGAAGAGCAATTGAATACATTTTAAGGCAGTTCGTAATCTTTTATTGCTACACTACATTCAAATTATGAGACAACCACAAATTTCATTTCATTCCCTTGAAGAGTTTATAGAAAAACCAAATACTGAAAATTATCAATTCATTGAGGCTATTAATCTTCCTCAGAATCTACATTTGATTCATCCAATGGACATTTGATTCTTTACAACTCCATACATTCCATAATATAAAGTGACATTTCAATACCTTTGAAAAATATTGGTTTTGATTCTTCTTTATTCATGTTGCTTTGACAACAACATTGACCTATCTGACATAGCATTACCTTGACTTTCCACATGTGGTCTAATGAAAGTTCTCCTCCACCAAACCTCGAAAGCTCTCTGAAGATTAGGACAACTATCGCCGGTTTTCAAGAAACTTCCCAACCATGAGAGCAAAATGCTTTGTTGATCCTCCAGAGGCAAGGTGAGAATTGTCCTACCGATTCCTTCCTCCACAAGTTTCCCGTCAAATGACCTGCATCCGTGCTGTAACCAGTTATAATCATTCATTAGGGGCTGTAGCCATGTCTGTAACAACAATTGGCGCATGTCCTTCGACGGCAATAATTGCCCTCTACCAATGCCAACAAATAGTCTTCCGGAAATGCAGCTAACATGATAGCGCAACACAATTGGCAGTTTTACATGTAACGTTGCCAGTTCCTGCTGGTTTGCCCACATCAATGCAAATTCATCAGCAGCTAGTTTGTCAATTAAAATATCGAGCAACCATGACAAGTTATCGGCTTCAAGAGCTATATGCTTTATTATAGGATCTCTGTAATCACTTGGTTTGTCTGAAAAGGCTGGTTCTGTAGCCTGCTTGAAAAGAGACAGTAATGAATCTAAGCAGCTTCTGCATGATCCATAAATCATGTCATTACAGATTACAGATGAAACAGCTTGGCTTGGAAGACTGTTGTTATTCTCCCTAAGGAGCTTCAGAACTATGGATTTCATCTCTCGGCGACCTCTTTCCTCGTTGCTATTGAGAACAAGTTTGATAATTTGGAAAAGGGTATCTTTCGGGACATTAGAAATATCAGAAGAGACTCGTTTCAGGACAGGGTTGACCTTAACTCCTGCTTGAAGTCGTAGTACGGTTGAAACCACCTTTTCTTCTTCCTCGTCTCCAACCCAAGGGACTGCTTCCAAGTAATCCAAACATGGTTGGATACATGAGCTGAAGCCAAGGAATTCTGCAACCTGTGGGGATTATTTCTGTTAGGTTCTCTAAAACACTTTTAAATTTATTTCTCTTAATGCCAACATAGTTCTAAAACTTTAAACATAGAGAGAAAACTAAGCATATATCGTAAAGTATACTCAAATAACTTCAAGTCTTCAACTTCTTTTACAATCCTACTGTCAAAAGTTGAATATCATATGCTGTGCAGATCAATCAAAGTGTCCTGCAGGTAAGTAAAATATACACACTACATATGCATGCATGTCTTGTTTGGAGTTTCATAAAATTCAAACAAAATCATATCGAAAAAGTTAGAAAGTCTATATATTGATAGTTAAGTTAACTTGAAGACAGAAAGACTCTTGCACCAGGATCTAATGGCACCCTCTCCACTAGTTCACTTTTTGGGAAACAGACAGCACAAATGGGGTCAAATCGAATATTGAATTTATGCACAGAACATAAGATAAGATAAGGAAAGAAGGATATTTTAACTTGATTTAACTTATTGTACGTGTTATCTAATTAGCAGGGCATTGGATTTATGACAGAGGAACAGTTTATTCCTATCGCAAAAGAATAAAAATGCTGAAATAACTGGGAGACATAAAATGAAGGCATTGTGTAGCAAAATGTGATGAATGTGGTTTTAGGCACAGCATTTTCATTATTAGACCTTGTAGAAAAATAGGTAATTTTGAGAAACAAAATTGTTATGATCTTGTGGAAATAAGGATTACCTTCAGTAATATCTAATTTTTTTTTTTAAATAAAAAATACCATTATGTAAATCACCACATTACTACAGTGAAAGGATTCACCAATTACTCAACAAGAACTCATGGATGAGTATTATAATATTAGCATTGATATAACAAGTTTCCAAGCACAAGAGACAAGACTAGTTGAGAGGAATAATTAATCAGACACCATAAAGATAATCTCATAATAACATCAGCTGTAAGAATGAAAAAGTTATACCAACAATACATATTTCATCCCCAGAATTGCATCATTCAACAGATTCGAATTAGCATAGTAGCAGCCTGTTAGATAAATTACCTTTAGTATTCTAAGAATGCGAGAAACACTTTGCTTCATAAGCCGCTGCTTCATATCCTTGCAGTACATGAGACCGACAGTTTCAACATATATTTCAACATCCTCGCAATCATCAATTTGAAGACATGACAAACCCGCTTGTTCAGAAAGTTTATCAGCAAAGAAGCTACTCTTCTCAGCCAGAACATCCTTATGCACACTTAACTTCACACAAAATCCCTGCTTTCCTAACAAAACCACCTTCATATCACAAGTTCCAGGTTCACCAAACTCAATAGCTACCTTCCTTGGCAAAGTTTCAATTTTGGGTCTAGGGCCTCTATCTGCTGCCATAGTTGTTCTAGCTGGAGTTCTTTCAGGACCAGAACTACATTGTTGATCATCAGAAAGCAACAATTTTGATAGGGTAGGTGCAGCTGCAGAAGCTCTTCTCTCACTCACCGGAACTGGCACAGGCGCTGGCTTTTTCTGGACACTAGTTTTCGTTGGGGGCGAACATGGTGCTTTAGGTTTATTCATAGGATTTTGAGCCTTGAGGCTTTTCTGAAACACAACAGGTGAAGGGCAACACCAAAAACCTTCAGGGGTGACAGCTATTGGAACATTCTTAATCTTGGTTTGGCCTTGCCCCACCCTTGTAACCTTAATTTCTGCCATACTTAACAAGTTTTCACCAACACACACTGGAACAACAAGATTATGATGGCATCACAATGAAAAATTATTGTAGTTGTAACCAACACAGAACCAAACAAGTCCTTGTTTCCTATGTAACAAACAAAGATTTTGTTGTACTGGCAAGTCAATAAGACAAAATATCTCAGCAAAGTTTGCTCCTTTCTCTGTAGAACTTCACCTCTTCTTTTGAAAACACTATTTCTTAAACTTTGGAAAAAAGGAGATTGAACAGCTTAAATATTTGTAGGTGATTTCCTCTTCCACCCAAAACCAAAAGGAACAACTGCAGTATCACATAAATTGCATATGAGAAATATTCAATGTAACTAAAATTTTAGCATATACATATTTTTTCTCAAATGGGTATAGTGATATGAAATCCAAATTCCAAACACAATAGCAGGAAAAAATACACCTTTACTTTAATTTTCATAGCATTTTCAAAAGTATAACCAAAGAGTTATGTAATTATACTCCAGTAACTAGTTAAGAAAAAATCACAGAGATAGAAAAACTAAGAAATGAAATAAATAGAGAAAGAAAACAAAAGCATACAACTTAACAAGAAATGGGGTCAAATAAATTGCATAAGAGAAACCTTACAAAAGCAATATCTTATATGAATCCACAGAGAGAAAGAGAAGGATAATTAATAGTAAGTAGTAATTATTTAGTGCAGTATGTGTAGTTTAGAAGAAGTCACTGTTTGGTTCTTAAAGTAGAGAAACATCACAAGACCCCAAAAAAGCAAAAGGGAATGAAGGGAATAGATGATGATGGCTCATGGGATGGCTGTTTTTTCCACTTTACCAGTTCCATATGCTTTTTGATGATTGTTTGTGTGTGGTGGGTCTCTGAGTTTGGTGCATCATTTGGTCCCAGAACTGCATCATTTCATTTGTTTGGCTCTTTTTTTAAAAAGGGAGAAAAGGTAGGATGGTTGTTTTGGGAAGAAAAAAAGGAAAGAGAAAAAGAGGGGCATAAGTAAAAGAGTTTTATGCATTGTCATTCTATTATTCATCATTCATTTTATTGTTAGATCTTCGAAAAGTAATATAAATGAATGTTACATGATACTGACTACTGACTGAATATAAATATTTAATTGTTAGTGTGTAGATATTACTCAAAAGGTAATGTCATTATTATTTTTCTCTCTAGTTTTCTTCTAATAATGTCATTGTATTTTGATCCTCTTCCCAACTCTACCCAAGGAGTGAGCATGGGTTGGTCGGGTCGGGTAAGGTTTGTCTTTTATTTGACCCTAAATATTGAAAGGATTATTTTTTGAACTTGGACATTGCCCTAGACTCAAGCTAACCTGACCTCAAATGTCTATTGGGTCAGCATTTGAACCTGAAACTATATCCGATTAAATAAAAGGTATACACATTTTAGATAAAGTCTTCTCAATATTTTACTTATTATTATGATTATATAATTTGACATATAAAATGATATGTACATATATATTGTTAATCATGTATATATGACGAAGATATACATACAAACATGATGAGCGAGTAATCACGAGACTGGTCAGGCTTGTCCCCTACCTGACTCTAAATATTGTCAAAGTTCAATTTTTAAACCTGAACTCGGCTCTAGACTTGTGGATCTCAACCCTATTCAGGTTCGATCATGATCAAGACAAATTGGATAAGCAAGTATGATCAGTTCTTGCTCACCCTATTGAACCCTCCAACATTGAATTGTAAGGGAAGAGAAATATTAAATTTATTATCATATGTCAATATATTTATTTTTTATCATATGTCAGTAAATCTACTCACTACTGAAACCTTCCATACTAGAGAATCTCAATTTGACTCACCACAACCATAAAATTAATGTATAGGGATAAGTGGTCATAAGTTCAAATTTTGAAAACAACACATTTACTTATGTTTTTAGTTTTATTACTACCCAACCAAACTTCATTAGACTAGGTTGGAATAGTTTTCTATGCAGAACTTGGAACTCAAATAGATGGTGGGCCAGCCTTCCATTTAATAACGAGATTAATTGTGTCCCAATTGCTTTTAGAGACCGTAGTTGGATTCTCTAGGCTAGGGGTTAGTGACTAGCATGTAGAGTAAAGATGAAGTATACTATATATTATAGAATGACCTGAATACCCTCTACTTCAGGAACAGGGTACACGGTGCTCCTTTGTTTTTGCCAAAATCTGAAATGGAAGAGCTTCACACAGAAATATCAAATTTGTTATCCACGTATTAAATTAAATTTATTTAAAAAACAAAACCACCTCTTTTAAAATTTGTTTAAATATACTTGCAGGTTTTTTTTGTTTTTTTTATGAATTATACAGTCCATTACAATTATATTTTTGAGATTTAGATCGTTACTTGTTAAATGTACAACAAAATTAAGATTTCGATTCCTATAAGTGACACATATTTAAATGTATAATCACATACTCTAAAATAAACTAATTTCTTACTCATGGGGGTGGGGAATACACTTAGTCACTTAGTATTATCAAACAAAGTACAGCCTTATATTATGAAGCTTTTAAAATATCAGTTTAATCTCTAAAATGATAGGTTTAATTAACTTAATCCTAAATAGATATCAATATAATTTTTTCCTAAAAGTATTATTAACATGTTTTCGGATATTAGATGGCAGTAAAAAAAAAGCCTATATTAGATGATCAAGCCCGCTTATACATCTCAAAGGAAAAGATATGAGTATTGTCATATCTCAATACCTTATTTCAAGTTTTCTCAATTTACATTAAAATAATAATATTTTTAACTTTCCTAAAGTGTTGAATTTTGATTTCCAATATTGACTTATTCAATTTAAATTCTTTATATAATTTATTTAAGAAACTAGTTAATAATATGGAATCATTTTTTTTGTAATATAGATATTGAAAAGAGAGTTTGACATACCAATTTTTTAGGAGTTCAAATTGTTAATTATTTTTAATTAATTAAAGATAAACATTATTAATTTTCTTTTCCTTCACATTTCAAGGGTTCAGTGCTAGTACAAGAGAAAATCTAAATTCATTTTTTGTGTGTTGTTGGAGATTGATCATTCTTGCACATGCACAATTATTATGAATTTGATCTATTTAAAAGTTTGGTGTGACCTTTTAGCATATTTAAATGTCTGCAATATTATATGGTCTTGAAGTATGTCAACATGTATACATTCAAATATGCTAATATGACTACTTTTATCTAGACTTGTCTACTTTAACAATTAAAATATATTTTTATACATTTTATATTAAAATTAATAAATAGAGTATAATGTGAACCTAATTATATAATATAATTAAATAAGTTGGTATCTTAGGTTTAACCGACCTTTTAGATGGCCTAAAACCCAACATGCTAATTAAAATACGCTTTTTAAAAAACATGTGTTTGACTTGGTCACAAAAGAAGTTTGACCTGATCTTTACTGTTTTCTGACATGTTTTCACCATATATGTTCTTCATATACCAAAACAATCATAGTGTGAATTGACCAATTGACTCATCTAGAGGTCAAATGACCACTGCTGTAGTGTGCTGTAGCGGCAAAGGATCCCACCCAACACAATCTATGCCACCATGCACCATGCCATCTGAATCACAATGCCACTTTATGGTTGATTTGCAACAATCCTTTTCTTGTGGTCCCTTCAATAGTAATAAGATGCTAAAGAAAAGGCTTTATTCAATTTCAAAATCTATCATGCTGCTTCTCAATGAAACATTTCTATGCGAAGGTGCCTTTTAAAGTGAACAAATTCACAAATCAACACTCTCACAATTTCTTATATCAAAGCAAAGAAAGCCCGAGCTCATCATAGACTAGATATGTAATAATTAATTTAACTTTTGACTAACACCTTATATTTCTCTTTGCAATTATACAAAGTAGTGTGATAGCTTTACTGTGTAATCATACAGCTTTGTAATAATTGTATTGAATTAAGGGTCAAATAATACGTGGATAAAACAGTTGTATATTAAAAAATGTTGGAACTTTTATGGTGTTAAAAGGCATATTAATGGAGTCATTAATGGAGACTTTTGGTGTTGAAATGAAAAAATTCTCAAGTCCTACATTTGTTAGATGAGATAGTTTGTAAGTGCCCCCTTTGGGGTGTGCCCCAAGGGTTACAATGGCTTTTATGATAGGTGATAACTTACACAATCATAACCCTTCCACACGCACCCTTCCACCACCACCTCTGTTGTCGCCATCATGCCAGCCGGCATGAGACAACATATATTTTATTCTTCATTTTTGACGTGTGACTAACCAAGTCAACATAGGTGTGACACGCATGTGACTGAGTCAGCACATAGTTGGAAGAGTTTTGGGAATGGGGAGAAAAACTTGGTCAATGGAGGAGAGTCTAGTTAATGGGAGGGAGATCTTGGTGGAACTCCTTCTTGACCATCAGATCATCTAGCCGTTTGGGATGCAATCTCCCATATGAGTTGTCTGATGAAGGTGTTCGTTGGAGGCCTTATGTTATATATAGAGGCATTCTCCCTTCATATTTCCTCATCTCAAGTTCAGTACTATCTTATTTGTCTTCTTCTTTCTCCCTCATAATCTATGTCAAAGCATTTTCGGCCAGCTTCTTTTTCTTTCTTTCTTTCTGTGGTACTAGAATTGCCACAGACAGTCAAAATTGTGGGAATTTCGAGAACTGGAACTAGTACTGAGATTGTGGGAAAAATAGAATTGGTGTGGGTAGCCATACTATGAGCATTTCGAGAATTGGCACTAGTAGTCATATTGTTGGTGTATTCGAGATCGGTTCTTACACTGTAGTAATAATTCGAAAACAGAGAATTGTGCTGTTTTAACCTGGGAACAACGTGATTGATAGTCTGCTTTCACATTTTTTGGAAATACCGCGAAATGTCTTAAAGAGAGTGACTTAGTTGTGACTCAACCAATAAGTATTCTTTCGTGACATTTAAAATTGTTGCAAACCACAAAAACAACAATTTTAAGACGTTTCCTACTGCAATGACATTCGTAAAGAATATTACTTGGTCGAACAACTTCGACCTTAACAAATCATTTCGGTTTGATGGGACTAATTTCAAACGGTGGCTACATAGGATGAAATTCTTTCTCACCATGAGAAAAGTTGCCCATGTTCTGAAAACTGATGTCCTAGTGGTGCCGGAAAAAGCTGAAAATAGGAGATGGATAAACTGGCTATCAATATAGCTATCTGGAATGAAAATGATTACCAATGTAAGAACTTCATTCTGAATGGATTGTTTGACGATCTCTATGACTACTTTAGCCCATACAAGTCTGCCAAATAATTTGGTATGCACTAGAGAAAAACTTTAATAATGAGGAAGCTTAGACTAAAAAGTATCTTGTTATCCACTACCTCAAGTATCAGATGACTTACGATAAATCAGTAGAGACTCAGTCCCATAAGATGCAGAGAATTGCTCATGAAATCATATTTGAGGGTATGTCCCTATATGAGCAATTCCAAGTGGTTGTCATTACTGAAAAATTGTCTTATGGCTTAAAGGACTTCAAAAACCTTCTAAAGCCCAAAACAAAAGAATTTTCTTTGGATTATCTAATTGCTCGTCTTCACATTTAAGAAGAGGCTCGTAGACAAAATCATAGAGATGATATGTTGATTTTCTCCAACAACAAAGCTAATAAGAAATTCTCAGGTGCGGTTCTGAAGTCTACTGGCAATAATTTTAAGAATCAGAACCACAATGTGAAAAAGACTAAGAACATCAGCCGCAACAAGAATTGCAACCCCCAGAAAGTTCAATATGTTAAGCCACCTGCTAAGAATGACTCTAACAATTTGTTTATCTGCTTCAAATGTGGGAAGTCAGGTCATATAGACACAAGTGCAAGAATAAACCAATGGATCGTCCTCTACAAGCCAACATGATTGATGAGCCACTTGTGATGATGTTATATGAGGTTAATATGGTTGGAGGATCTGATGGGTGATGGGTAGATATTGGCACCTCTCGTCATGTCTGCTATGATTGTGCTATTGTTGGAGGATGTGATGGCGTGGGCCCGACATATATTTTTAATCAAATTTTTTTGTTTTGTTTAATTCTTCTTTATGGACCTGTGGTTGACCAAGTCAATACACGTGTGTCATTGAGTTAACACAAAGTTGGAGGAGTTATGGGAATGGGGAGAGAAACTCAGTCAAAAGAGGAGAATTCGGTCAATGGGAAGCAGATCCGGGTAGGAATCCTTCCTGACCATCAGATCATTTGGATTTTTAGGACGCGATCTCCTATGTGGGTCATCATATGAATGTCGTCATTGGAGGCCTTAGGTTATATATAGAGACATCCTCCCTTCATATTACCTCGTCCCAAGTTGAGTACTCTCTTACTCGACTTCTTATTTCTCCTTCATAATCTCTTTCAAAGTATTTTCGGCCAACTTGTCTATATTTCTTTCCGCGGTACTAAATTGGCATAGACAACCAAAATTCTGGGAATTCCAAGAGCTCACAGTGATAGTCAGATTGTTAGAAAATAGAATTGGCACGAACAGTCATATTGTGGGCATTTCGAGAATTACAGTGATAGTCATATTGTTGGTGTATTCGATATCGGTTCTTATAGTGTAGTAAGAATTCGAAAACAAAGAACTGAACTATTTTATCCTGAAGACTATATGATTGATAGTCTACTTACACATTTTGGACAGTACCATGAAATGTCTTAAAGATAGTGACTTAATCGTGACTAAGTCAGTAAGTACTCTTTTGTGTCATTTAGAATCGTTGTAACCTACAAAAATAATAAAGTTGGATAAGTTGAAGTACATGCATTTACTTATGAGATTTTTCATTTTCATCCTGATCTTTTATTATTTTTGTCTCTCTCATTTCTAATAAGTGATATTAAAGTGAAATAATCAAGTGAGTTTCATGGATGATAGTAATGTCGGTCCTAACATTTTGTCTCTCTGAACCATATGAAGTTTTCATATCAAAGTTCGAACAAAACTTGATGCTTTAAAATAAATTGCAATGAGAAAATAAAAATGAGCATCCATTATATATTAACCATATACAAATATAAAACAACGACTATTACAAGTAATAAAGTATTGAACAAATTTATGCACAAAGTAATAATAATTGACAACACGACAAATTTTAAAAAGAATAAAAATAATAACATATTTATCACGTAGAGATAAAATTAGTTGTATAGTGCTACGATCCCAGGGGGTAACCCTATTTTTGGAAGGACAATCACTTAGCAACTTACAAATTGTAATATTGACACACTTTTTAGTGTCTTTTATTTTATGTTCAATAATGAGAATTCCTTCTCATGGGTAGTTTTAGAATTTTATTTTCAGCATTGTTTTTATTTCATTGTTAATGTAATTGGATGAGGAGTCATATTAATTCTTGTAAAGTGGATTTAATTGTAAGTAGGTCCATTTAGTGGCCAAGTATGCAAGTGTTGAGACTTGGGCAGAAGTAGCCTAGTCAAAACCCAAGCTAATTTCGAAATTCAAAGTTTGAATTCAAAACTTCAAAATTTGACTTTCAAAATTTGAAAATTTGAAAATTTCCGAATTCGAATTTAAGGATCAAGTCAGCCTCCCCAAAGTAAAGCCAAGTCTTGAGGATCAAGGAAGCATCTTGACTTATCCAGAATCATCCCCAAAAGAGGAGACCCTTAAATTTAGGCTAGCCAGCAAAGCCAAATTTGAAAGTCTTCCAAGGCTAGAATCTCAAAGCCCAAGAGTTCAAAAGCTTGGAGGGAATTTAGAATTGACATCCAAGTCAATTTGCCAAAATTCAAAATTTGAATTTCAAAATTTGACATTTCGAATTTAAGGAGCAAGTTAGCCTCCCAAGGTCAAGGTCAAGCCATGATTTAAGTGATAAGTTATCATCTAAAACTTATCACAATTCATCTTAGGAAGATGACTCCTTTATTTTAGGCCCAAACAATACAAATTAAGGAAGACTGACTTGACCTAGTTTTGAGCAGTCAAACTCCACCAAAACAAAAGATTGATGAAGTCAAACCCTAAGTGACACAAGCAACACGTGGCTAATCTTGAGGCCACCAAGGAATAAGGATTTAATTTAGATAAATAAAGATTTGATTAAATTAGGATTAGTTTTGAATTTTAAATTTCATAATTTTGTGGAGGCCCTTTTTTGGCCAGCCACCTCTATATGTATTTGGTTCTCATTCTGAATAAAGTATATTGAATTTTGATTAAAAATCTCCTTGCCTATGTTTAGTTTATCTCCTTTGTATTCTTTGGTCAGACCAAGAACAAGACTTATCAAGAACCTAGTTCTTGTGGCGTCTAAGGCTTATCACCTTTTGGGTGTGGCGCCTTACCATAGTCTTCATCAAGAATCCTTTCTTGTGGCATACATCATAGGCTTATCAAGCAACTTAGCTTGTAGTGCCTTCACCTTTCATATCTTCCCCACTTCCTAAACACAAAATCGTGGCCAACAAATCAGCCTAAACACTTATTTGTACACCTATCCCATTAGCCAAAACGTGGCCATAAACATCTAAAACTCAAAACAGATCTGGCCTAAACACTAAACCATACTCCAAACGTGGATTTGGCATTCCAAGTCACATTCCGCGATTGAAAGTGCTTTCCTTCAAGAACGGTCGGCATAAAAACACAACCACCCCAGGGAGGTTGTCATCATATAGATAAAAATATTTGGGCTCGCATTAATTATGGATCATGTGTTGCACACTTGGCATCGCCAAATATTTATTTTTATTCCATATGTTGAAATGCATGTTTTTTTACAAGTTTGGGTACTCAAAAATGATTTCATTATAATGAATGATGATATATTAAATAAGTGCATGTTAATTGAGTTCCGAAGATAAAGAAATAGAAAGTGAATGATTCATAGCTATCTCAGAAATTTATTTCATGACTCTAAAAATTTTTATTTTTATTTTCTCTCTCTGAAACTCAACTAGAAAAAAAAGATAACAACCTGTTTTTTTCAGGAAGCATCAACAGGAAAAATGATGAGCACATGCAAGTGGCCTCTGCTGGCCTTGAATTGTTGCCATTGGTCCCTATGGAATCATTTTGCTCGCTGTACGTTAGAGATTTGATATCGTTAATGTAATGAAAGAACACATTTTACATCCTAATGTTTTGTCATGTGTAATTTATCTCCTAATTTTTTAAAAGGTGTAGTTTACCCCGTAACTTTCTCAAGTGTGCAAATAGTCCTTGTTGTAAATTTCTTCAAAAAATGGCGCTTTATCCTTTTCCCCACTGTCTATAGTTAGTTAAAAAACTTCGGTAAATTATCAAATAGTCCTAAGTAGGGGTGAGCGTGCGTCGGGTTGGGACGGGTTAAGACTTGTCTTTACCCGACCCTAAATGTTGTTCGAACCATTTTTCTGAACCCGGACCTGACCATAGACCCGGAGTTAACCCGACCCTAAATATTTGTAGGGTTAACTTTTATACCCGGACCCGACCTAGACCCAATTAATATAACGTATACTCATTTTACATAAAGTCTTCTAAATATTATTTATTATGTTATTAAATATGTATATATAAAATAATATATGTGTATATATGTTATTAAATATGTATATATGATGAAAAATTAGAGAATCAATTATATTTTCGACCAAAAAAAGTATCATTACTCTGTATATATTTGAACAGAGACACATACAAACACCATGAGAAAGTGAAAATAGGATGGGTCGGGACAAATCATGTTTGGTCCCTACCCGGCCCTAAATATTGACTAAGTCTAATTTTTGAACTCGAACTCGGCCATAGACCGGATGAGACCCGATCCTTTTCAGGCCCGACCATGATCGGGCCATACCGGGTGAGCGGGTATGGCCGAGTCCTACTCACCCCTACTTGAAAGTAAACAAAAATGTTCACATATCATCCTTTAATAGGTCACATGTACCACTAGCCCATAATATTTTAATAAGTTTTGTCATTACAGTTAACTCACTAAAACCAACATCAAAGGCATTTTTTAAAATAAAAAACATGAAGCAATGAATTTTGAATAAATATATATATATATATATCAGTGGTATATATTTTTTCACAATTGATGACACATCTAAAAAGCAAATAGAACCGAATTTCAAAAACAAATGTATGTTTGTGTCTTCACATTAACTTGGTCGTGGTCCACACCGAATCATTTCGCTCTCCGTATTTTGTGGTCTCCATGTTCGAAATTAGATACCGTAATACTCATTTTTCAGGGATTTGTATCCCAAAACTTGACTTATTTTCCGTAGTTCGACCATGACTCACATGATTAGTCCAGGAAATAAAATGTTTAAAAAATATTCTAGAAATATATTTCAAACTCTAAAATATTTTATTTTTATTTATTTCACTCCTAAATTCATATCGTAAATCAATATGTAAAAGGAAATGTGAACCAATTGATTTAAATCACCGACCAGAAAATTATAACCCAAAGTACTTATTGAATAAAACAGGTTTAGCATTGGACAAGTCAGAACCATTTAATTATCATTTGTCTATCATCTATATGTTAAAATCTAGAGTTAATTACACTTATACCCCATGAATTTTAATGAAATTACACAAACTATTAATATCTTTTTTATCCTTACACGAACTACACCTCCCTCTTATACGAATAATCTCTAATTTTGTACACATATTACACTGACCACCCCTACGTGAGATATAAATGTAATATTTTAAACAAAAAATGGGTGTTGTGTGTAATTAAGTTAAACACAATATTGTATATTCAGTAGACGAATCTAAATGATATAAGAGTGAATGCGTCTTCTTTATTTTGTTCATTACAAAATAGTATAAAAGTTATATAAACATATCCTTAGAATTATTAATGTATTCTGTAATGAAACAAAAATAATAAAGAGACGCCGAATCTTGTACTATTTGGAATTATCTATACGATATATAATATTTTGTTTAACTTAATTACATTTACCACACGTTTTTTGTTTAAAATATTACACTTATATAAGGACAAATAATTGAGAGATAGTTTTTGAATTTTTACTAAAAGTCAGAAAATATCAGTGTAATTAACTCTTAAATATATAGTGACATTTGTTTTTGGGCAATGAAAGATATATTGGTCTTTATGGTGATTCTTCTTAAATAGGTGATTTAGTAAAATAAAATGAAAGATATATTATTGGTCATTAAATATTTTACCTATATTTTAAATATTGAATTAAATTTTACTTAAAAATTGATCACAGCCAATTGAGGGAAATAGACAAAAAAAAAAAAAAAAAAAAAAAAAAAAAAAAAAAAAAATTGGAGAGGACCTTCACATGCCATTGGTTAAGTATTAAAAACACATTACTATACAAAATCATAAGTTGGTATTTGGTTAAGTAATACTAAAATCAATCTTATAAAACTTGGCTCTTCTGATCGGTTCAATCATGAACTGGGCATTTGACCGGTCTGAGCCTCTCATCTAATCAGTTTTACATTAAAATTGGATTGACTCGGTTTGACTAGGTTAGTTTAAGCTTAAAACTAGTGACTTGGAAGGTCAGACCGGTTAGACCGAGTCGATATAAAATAGTTTTTAAAAAACAACTAAAACAATATCATTGAAATGAAAAAATAAAATGATTTTAACTTATTTGTAGTTACGTTTGTCATTATTAACATATATTATATCAAAATATTCACTGTTTAATTAAATTTTAAACTTATTGTGATTTTTTAACAATTAAACATATTGCATTTGTTGTTTGACAATGTTTTCGACTTACTTGTGATATTTTATAATTTATACTAGTGAAAATTTTCTTTGTTGGATATTTAATTAGGTATGATAATGTTTTTAAAGTTGAAGTATATATAAAGTTATTATATAATGTTGAATATTATGATTTTTTTTATAATTTCTAATGTAAATAGAGTCATCCGGTATCCAACTATTGACTCGTTGGTCTAATCATTGAATCATTGATCTAATCATTGACTCACTAGTCTAACCATTGACTCATCAACCCAGTACCTTGACCGAGTCATTGTCTGATCCGAGTTTAATAACACTGGCTAAAATATACTATAAGTTGCTTGAAGCAGAATTACACATATCAACGCATCTAGGTAAAATTAGTAATTTCCTTGATTTTTAAAAAATATACATTAGTTATATTTTTACCATTTTTAATCTTGAAGAAAATAAAGTTTATGGAAAATTGATACTATGCAGTTTTAATTATTCATAAATTATCTCATTATCAACAAGACGGTAGTCTAGTATTCTAACGTCCTGTTAGATCTCCAGAAAGACCAAAAGGTGAGAGATTCAATTCCTGAGAGCGACAGTTGTTAGGAGGGGCATATACGAATTCTGGAAGTAATTAGTTCCTTACCTAAAAGGTGAAGGGATACCGTTAGTAGTACCAAAAAAAATACATTGTATCATTAATCTCATTATCTCTCTCACATGTGCACTTTTGCTAAAGAATTGTGTTGGGCAACAATTACAACCAAATATGACAGAAAATGAAATAGAGATCATGTGTGTCAAAATGATTATGTCTTCATATCTCTAGTCAATCAACTTTCTCCATGTAAAATAAAAATGTTATTTTACATTTTTAGAATTTCTATTTTTAATTAAGTGTCATTTTTTATTGGATCAAGACAGGACAAGGGACATGTGATCTTTGTTCGAGAAAATGGTCATATGATAATGTAAAATAGTAAAAGAAGGTGTGGTGAAAAAGAACTTAATCATGAGATTGAAAATATTAATGTGGACTAATAAAAGAAAAAAATAATTATTTTATTGAAAGTATGAAATGTATTATAAAAGGCCAAAGAAAGTGAAGAATTTAGGATGGTAAAGATCGGTCAAACTTAAATATGAGTCAGTTCAACAATTTATCATATAAGCAAAAGTCATCACAAATGAAAAGATCATAACAACTCAAATAATAACTAACAAGATACACATAAATTATAGATAAATTCAAATAAAATGAAATTAATTAAACCTTAGATAAGAAAATGTTATATCAATCCAAATATACTCTAATACGTCCTCTCAAATTAAAGCTTAATAAGCTTTAAAATTACTACAATTAATTCCTTCAAAAATGAAAATACACAACTAATAAATTGTTCCACAAAATCATTAGAAATGTGTTGTAAATGTGAAACCTGGATGTATAATGACCAACATAATGATTGTCACCTAATAAAAGAATTCACTAGTGACATAGTTCATTCCGGAGAAATGGACTATTGGAATGATCATAGGTGGAATGAGAAATCACTATTATTATCACCTTCAGAATAGTCATCATTGGAAAAAGAAATCATTACTAATATAGATTATCGGTGTGAGAAAATACTTTACCAAAATGATCATCGGTGGGAGAGAACTCAATGGTATAATCACCATCGGAATAATCGTCAATAGAAAAATAAGTCAATTCTAATATAATTCATCACTTATAGATAAGATATCATCGGAATGATCGTAGGTGGGAGAGAAATCAATACATATAAAACGAAGAAAGTGAATTTTTGTGTTGGAATTTGTTTATTTAGATGATTGTTGCATACAATTTGAAATTATTTGATTGAATAAAAAATGAATGAATATTAACGAGAAAGTGACATGACAAAGGGATGTAACAAATCGAAGTTCCGATTTTCGCAACTTTGGTAGCAGGATAGTGATGGGACATAGAATGGAGGATAAAACCATTTTGATACCATGAAGAAACTTAAGAATGATAAAGATTGACCAAACTCAAATATGAGTCATTCCAACAATTTACTATATAAGCAAAAATGATTACAAACGATAAGATGATAACGACTGAAATAATATCCAACAAGATAAGGATAAATTATAGATAAAATTCAAATAAAATAAAACTAATTAAATCTTAGATAAAATAATTTTCTATCAATCCAAATAACATTTCCCCATAGATTAGTATTTATAACCATATCCTCAAAGACATTGTTTGATATATTCCTGACTACTCTAAATGGATTTGAGTTAAGGAGAGAGAAAGATAGTAAATAAGTTCAAGGAGAGAAGTTGTAGAGAAAGTGAATTTTTCCTTCATTTTTTAAGAAGAAAGAAAGTGTGGAGAGAATAAATACATAGAATTTAAAGAGTTGAATTACTTGAAATGACAAGTAAAATCTTAGAAACTCTCTTTTATTAATATACTAGTAAGTTACATTGTGCATTCGCACGAAGTAGTATTTTTTTGCTGCATGATTAAGAACACGTATTACATATGCATTTGTATGGTTAAAAACATACATATTACTCGTACATTCGTATGGTTAAAAACACACATATTACTCGTACATTCGTATTGTTAAGAACAGACATGTTATATGTGCATTCACATAGTTAAAACACACATGTTACCCATACATTCATATTGTTAAGAATACATGTGGTACCTGTGTATTTGCCTCTTCAAACACATAAGAAAAATAAATGACAATTTCGAATTTGAATTTTCTAAAGAAAATAGGAAACCAAAACAGTATATTATGTGATTTTTCTCTTGAAAATAAACACTTTGAAAGTTGTAGAAAATGAAATATATTTTTTCAATATCGAATTTGATTTTTTTTAATGAAATTAGGAAAATCAAATTGTGTCACTATATGATTAAATGTGATCATTCATTACTTCAAGTTAGTTTAAAATTCAAAAAAAAAAAAACAAATGGTCCAATCAATAATCATTATTATTAATTTTTAAAATATACATTGTACAAAAGTGATTATGTAGTGTTCGTTGGTACATAGTAGTACCATGGAACCTTTTAGGAAGAAATTTATTTTATTATGTAGTTAATGGAATGAATTTATTTTATTATATAGTTAATGAAATAAATTTATTTTATTTTATAGTTAACAGATGAACTTAATTCCTCTACTATTAATATTTTAACCGAAAAATTGATGGACAAATGGTGATTTATTAAGCACCGGCAAATGGAGCACAAAAACTGTTCACATGTCATTGATCGAGGCTGTACCCGATGCAAATAATATAACATTTAAAATGCAGTACTAGGAAGTGACTCCTATGTCGTTTCCCAAGGATTATCTTTCAGGCAATAGTTCAAACACCTTGTACTCACACACACAAAGGGGAGTTTTGTTGGTCTTATGAATTTAAGCATAAACTAAAAACAGAAACAGTAATTAATTGATGAATGAAACGGCTAAACCCCTTTGGTTTCCTTAATCACAAATCAATCATCGGTTTCATAGTATCAAAATTATATTCTAATCGTTGAATCCCTAATTTGTTCATAATCAAGTAACTAAGCGATAATCAACTCATAAACAAATTCACACGAACTAAGCATTCATGCACTAGAGAAATGATTGACTAAGTGAAAATCAGTTCACAAATCTATTTCTAAAGCATGGAATTAAGCAAACCACAACCAGAAATTAAATAGAAGAAATCAACAAATAAGAAACCGAAATTGCATTAATAACTAAACCTCAAGAGTTGTGATACATTACCAAAGGAGTTTAGTCCAGAAATTTAGCCTTCCATGGAAAGCTTAAGCAAAACCGAAATGGAGAAGATAGAAAACGAAAGTAAAATAAACCCTAGCAGAGCACAAAGAGGGAAAACGGAAATGTGTATTCTAAAGCAATGTAAAAAAAAGTGTAATGTTAAATTGTGTCCTTTAAAACTGAAAATCATGTGTTTAAATGGTGTAAAACGGAAATGAGCCCTAAACAATGGGTCCAAAACTCAAACGGAAATAAAAATCTTATTACAATATACAAACTTTACTTTTGCACACATCCTCCACTTGTAATGTCCAAAATGTCCTTGGTACCAAATATGACCTAAAAATGGAATTAGATTTAATTAGACTAAATAATCTAAAATTAACTCATTTTAGGAATAATAGTCTAATAAAGCTCAAAACACTAAACCATGCTAAACAAAGTCAATTCAATACCAAGAATCATTAACAATGGTAAATTAAGGTTATGAATAGTGTAATATATGACTCATCAAATACCTCCACACATAACCTTTTGCACTCCTAGGAAAAATCAAGAAATAATGTTATGCTAACTAGTGCACCAAAGTGAGTCATGTAAGTAGATTATTAAAAACTAGAAAATGAAAAATCCGAAAGATGACATACTTCACATTGAATTCTATGAAATGCAAAGAGATGGACAAAATCAAGCACACAAGAGTAACAAGATCAAAGAATCAAGATACATCCAAACAATTCAAGCATACAAAGAAACCAATCAAATCAAGAGGTGAGTCACAACAATGATAGATCCTCACAAGATATGCTATCTAAAGTGTTTACGCTCATGTGTCTTAGGTTGTAAGTATTTACACTCAAGGCACTTCATGAAAACAAACACAACCATAGGCTTGACAAGTTTCTAACATCAACATCATAAAGACATGCACAAAGTGATCAAAAGGACTTTTCAAGGTTTTAATGGGGTCAAGGACAATGTAAGATAAAATATGGATATGTAGCTTAAAACCAAGGGAATAGAGGAGCAACGGAGAATAAGTAAAATGTAAGACACAATCAACTCAAAATAAGAAAATCATCCTCTAATTCCAATCCTCTCAATTCTCTTTGTCACACTCAACTTTTATTAAAAAAAAATTCAATTTTTGTTTTTTTTCTTTTGTTTTGTTTCTCTTTTTTGGTGTTTTTTTTCATTTTTTTTCAATGACACCACACTTATGTACACAATTACATACACCAATGAGTCATAACCAAGAATTATAAACAATGAAGAACAATGCACCCTTACTTAATACTCATTCCCAAAACAATTCCAAAGATCCAAAATTCCCTAAGGTTAGGATAATCATGGTTTTTCACTTATAGGTTTGTAATGAGCTATATAACAAAGAAATGGCAAATATGCTCAAAAGGGCTAGCAAAGGATAATTTCATTCAAGATAGGCTATATGACATGTGGCTTATTCAAAAGAAATGCCTATATCACTTCAAAATGTGCAATATGAGAATCAAGTATCAACAAGAAGCATGTCAAGTTCTAGAGTGCAAGTAATCAAGAGTGCAACAATCACACATGAAAGAATACTAGATGGCATACATTAATCCATCCAAAATTAAGGCTCAAAATCTCACAAGGGACAAGTCTATCACAATTGCTTCAACCTCTTAATTCTCAAAAGTAACTTAGCACACAGAAAATGCATGGATTCACAACACAATATATCAAGAATCAACTAAAAGAAAACATGAGAGAAAATGCCAAAATCTAAGCAAAATCTAAGAATCAAAGAAAAGCATGCATCAACAAAAACCTACATTAGTCTCCCCCACACTTAAATGACACATTGTCCCAATGGAGCACAGTCAGAATATCCATGCAGTTATATCAGCAAATGTAATTGGACAATTGCAATAAAAGTAAAGAAAGAGATAAAGAAAAACTCTTTGATTCATGAAGGGAAGAAAACAAGTTCAACCAAAGAAACTTCCTCCACAAATTTCATCCACAACGGAAGGATTTGTGAGGAAAGGCTTGAGGCGATGCCCATTGACCTTGAAGATCTTATTTGTGGATTCACTTGAGATTTCTACTGCACCATAAGGAAACACAGTAGTTACAACAAAAGGACCAATCCATCTAGAACGAATCTTACCACTCATGAGTCCAAGCCTAGAGTTATACAACAATACTTTTTGGCCAACCAAAAATTCCTTTCTAGAAATCAAGCTATCATGGACTCTTTTGGTCTTTTCTTTGTAGAACTTAGAGTTATCATAGGCTTCTAAGCGGATCTCATCCAATTCACTAAGTTGGAGCTTCCTTTATTCATCAGCTTGATCAAGAGCCAAGTTGCAAGTCTTCACAACCCAATAAGCACGATACTCAATCTCCACAGGAAGATGATATGCTTTACCAAAGACAACCCGATAAGGAGACATCCCTATGGGTGCCTTGTAAGCAGTCTGATGTACCTATAGAGCATCCTCAAGTTTGTTGCTCCAATCTTTTCTGTTAGGCTGCACCATCTTCTCCAAAATCCTCTTTATCTCTTTGTTTGAAATATCAGCTAGTCCATTTTTTTGGGGGTGATATGGTGTGGAAACTCTATGAACAACCCTGTACTTTTTGAGCATAGCTTGCATGGATCTATTGCAGAAGTGTGTGACTTTGTCGCTAACAATAGCTCTGGGTAGGCCAAACCTGCAAAAGATGTGAGACCTAACAAAATCCATAACAACATGGGCATCATTAGTCCTGGTGGCCTTAGCTTCCACCCATTTAGAAACATAATCAACAGCAAGCAATATACAAGTAAAACCAAAAGAAACAAGAAATGGACCCATGAAATCAATACCCCAAACATCAAAAACCTAACATAACAACATAGGTTGTTGAGGCATCTCTTGTCTCCAAGAAAGGGTACCACCTGCTCTTTGACACTACTCACAAATACTACAGATCCTCCACGCATCTTTGAAGATGGTGGGCCAATACAATCCACAATCAAGTACCTTCCTTGCTGTTCTTTCGGTACCAAGATGTCCCCCACTACAGAGACATGACAAAACTGAAGGATTGACTCAATATCATGATTTGGAATGCATCTTCTAATCACCTGGTCATTACAAAATCTCCACAAATAGGGGTCATCCCAAAAATAAAATTTAGCATCACTTTTAAGTTTATCATTTTGATCCCTAGATGCAAGTGGAGGAAAAACAGATGCAACCAAATAATTCACAATATTAGCAATCCAAGGGTTGGGGGAAGAAACAGAGATATGTAAAAGTTGTTCATCAAGAAAATCAACCCGAATGGACGTCATATCAACAGCTCTGCCTATTCTGCTCAAGTGATCAGCAACCAAATTTTTGTGTTTCGCTCCTATCACGAATCTCCAAATCAAACTCTTGGAGCAAGAGTATCCATCTAATCAACATGCATCTAAGGACAATCCTTAACATCTATTTTCTCACCATGCCTTGTCTAACATTTGTAACTCTGGTCGATACCGTGAAATACTAAATGAACTTTTAAATCATTTTGAGTAACAACATTTTAAACAAGGATATACAATTCTATTAGGGTTTTCAACATTCTCAGTTGCAAACCTAACAAATGATTTCACTTCATCCTTATATTCCTTTGTCAGTCGATTAACACTCATCCATTTTCGATCAATACTTTCATCCATTTTCTAGAACTTGAGGATGTGTTTCCATATTGTCCCCTCTGGACGTTGAGTCTTGTTGAGAGTTAACAGACAAAATTTTAAGGTCAAGATCCAGGTTTGAACTAACATTATTGTTGAATTGTCTTTCTTGCTGAACAAACATAGAGAAGACTTTTCCAATAGATGGAGTGATCAATTAGCATTATTTATGACATAACTTATGCATACTAATCATTTAGGCTCTTTAAGAAGCGTATACATAGTCTTGATCTCTATAAGACTTTACTGATTGAAGTGCATCACATGAACATGGTATCCTGCACTTCTATGCCCAAATTGGCCTGAAGTTTTCTAATTCTTATATGTGAAATTTATTTATGAGGTTTGCTAACATGGGTAACCCTTTTTTTTAGTTAGGTACATGTTAGCATTGAGTACCATAAAAGTTGGACGAAAAATATCCTTAATGGTATTTTGGTAAGTTGTTATTCTAAAAATTAAAAATATGAATTTATTATTTTCTCTCTTCTCTCACTCATCATCTCAAATAGTCAAATTATATCTTCAATCCAACTAAGAACTCTAATCCCCAATTTTTTCAATCCCAATTTCCACCTTTCATAATTGATATGTTGTCTTCATTCATCTTCCACCTTCTGATTTTTTATGTGGTATATTCACTCATCTCCCACCTTCTACAATTCTAACCTTTATCTGAGTGCTCGTGACTTCTTAAATTTCCAAATGTATTTTAAAGATTGAATCGCAGAATGAGTGGAGCAAAGGAAAAGAAGAAGGTGGTGACTTTCACCATTCATTGAACGAAACAAGTGGTATTACTTGATGAGATATGTTGCTTTGTGTTACATCAGTTGTACTTTAACAGTTTTGTTTGTTTAAGATTATTATACATGTTTTGTGTTGAATTTTGAAGAGCTTACACATAAAAAGAAGTTTGAATAATTGAGATGGTGAGTGAGATGAGAAAGAAAATAATATATTCTTATTTTTTAATTTTTAGAATAGTAACTTACTAACATATCCTTACCATCACTACTCATTTCAACATAAGATTAAGAGTATTTTTTGTCCAACTTTTATGGTACTCAATGCTAACATGTACCTAACTAAAAAAGAGGGTTACCCATGTTAGCAAACCCCTTTATATATGTGTGTGTGTGTGCGCGTGGGTGGGAAATTTATATATATATTTGAAATTTATATATATAGATTTTATATATGTATTTATGTGTAATTTTATAATTTTACATATATTAATCGGGTTCAGGGTGGGTTCGGGATAGAGTATTAACAATACCAAACCCGAACCCAAAATTTGAAATCGGGTAAAACCCGAACCCGAACCCAATCACATTGGATTTTCTCCGTTAAATTCGGGTTGGGTTCGGGCGGGTACCCACAGATTCGGTTTTATTGCCATCCATAGGGTGAAGTATTCAGATATGGAAAAATTACCCTCATTGAGGTGGTATAATTCCTCTTGAAGTTCAACAATTCTGAAAATGTCTCCTTGAATCTTTCTTGTAAGTCACTTCAAACATCAGTTGCAACATCCAAACACCTAATTGACTTGACTATTACTTCTGCAACTGAATGTTGGATCCAAGGAAACACCATGGTGTTACATCTAAGCCAAATAGCATGTGAAGGGTCATCGTAGAAGGTGCAGACATGTTGTCATCGATAAAGTGAAGTTTATTCTTTGATTGTAAGTAGAGCTTCATTACTCTAGCCCATGAATGGTAGTTCTAGCCATTTAATAGGGGTGTAATCAGAACAAGGGCTGGATTTTCATTTAAATGGAGGAAGTAAGATAGTTTTTGCCATGGATTTTCATTGCTCTGACGTGTCATTCTGGAATTAGGATTGAATCAAGAAGAAAGAATAGAAAGCCTTGAGCAAAAAGAAGGTGAAGGCGAGTACCTTATGTAGTAAGGCGATGAATCAGAGCTTAAGCTCTGATACCATCTTGAATTTCGTAGACAAAGAAAAAGAAAGAAACGAAGGAGATGATGAGTAGTGCCATATTTCTTATTATCATTCTTCAACAAAAGCAATGATTAGGACTAGTACTGGTAAAAGTTAGTGAGATGAAATTTAGTGAGAGAGGGAGTGAGATTGGAGGAAGCAGGGGAAGGGTTGATGGCCTTGGAAACAGAGGATTTGGCCAGAAAATATTCAATTCCTCACTAATTGAAAACAACAATGCTGGCAATAGGTTCAATCCTAGAGGATATTTCAAAGGTCTTCAATCAAGTTGTACCACTTTCTTCTTTACTAATATTCCAGAAAGCCATGGTTTATCTGAAATGTGGACTGAGTTTTCAAAGTGGGGAAGTGTGGGGGATGTGATTATTCCCCAAAAAAGGGACAAAAGGGGAAATAGGTTTGGTTTTGTAAGATTCAAAAAATAGATGATAAGGATAAGCTTTTGAAGACACTTCCACAAATATGGACTGGGAATTATAAGATAAAAATCAATAGCCCAAGATTTAAAAGAAAAGAAGATAGAAATTTCAAGGGAAATTCTCCAACAAAAATTCAACTTGCTAATGCAAATCAGTTTACTGTGTCTGGCAAGAGAGGCATGAATTTAACTTGGAAATAAGCACTTCTTAATCAAAACCGTTCTTCTTTTCCAATAACTACATCAACAAAGAAAGTTCTTCAATATATACTGTAAAGACTCAAATTCTACCCTTGAATTTTTTTTCTTATTTTAATTCAAATTTGATATCCTTACTTCAAAATCTTAATTTCCTCTTCACACTAAATCCATGAATCAATAATTACATACATAATCATTCGACAGAAAAACATAATTCGTATTAATGCAGATTAGTATCCTACTGCATACAACTAGCTATGGGTTTCCAAAATGCCCATGGCTACCCATATCGATCACACCCTCGTGTTAGCTAATGTATATATATCCGTAATTACATAATATTTCAAGCTATCAATTATGCACTCATGTACAAAATAATGCAAATGAATAATTGCAAAATATAAAGCTCCCTAAGCTCCCCAAAAATGAGTTCCCCTCATGTCACCTGTTTATCTACAATGGGATTATCAATGACAAATACACAAACACGCAAAGAAGTAAGTCGTTAATTCAATAAACATCATTGTAAGATAATCCACATTAGAAAAGGGTTAGTAAACCATTTTGTTTTGAAATTCATTTTGCTTTGCTGCATAACTCGAGCCAAAGTCGCTACACCTCTCAGGGTTAGCTAAAGGCAGATTCTCATTTCTTTTAGAAGAAAACATGCTACATATACTCGAGCCGGAGTTTTGCTTATATACTCAAGCCAGAGTTTCGCTTATATACTCAAGCCAGAGTTTTGCTTATATACTCAAGCCAGAGTTTTGCTTATATACTCAAGCCAGAGTTTTGCTTATATACTCAAGCCAGAGTTTCGCTTATATACTCAAGCCAGAGTTTCGCTTATATACTCAAGCCAGAGTTTCGCTTATATACTCAAGCCAGAGTTTCGCTTATATACTCAAGCCAGAGTTTCGCTTATATACTCAAGCCAGAGTTTCGCTTATATACTCAAGCCAGAGTTTCGCTTATATACTCAAGCCAGAGTTTCGCTTATATACTCAAGCCAGAGTTTGGATTATATACTCAAGCCAGAGTCGCTAACCATTTATGGTCGGCTAAAAATATATTTTCTTTTCATCGAATTCACCATCAATCATTTCCCGTAAATCCACGCCATCTTTAGTATAAACACACCCATATGTTTATACTAAATACGTGATTCACAATATAATTATTGCATGACCAGAAAATATACACATTTTCCATCTTCCGTAAATCTATGCCTACTTTAGTATAAACACACCCATATATGTTTATACTAAATGCGTAATTCACCACTCAATCATTGCATAACCAGAAAATACACACATTTTCTATTCCAAATGCACAAATAAAGACTTATCCTTACCTCGGTGAGTGTTGGGTTTGGTTATTGGCAACTTCACAAGTTCCACCGACACCGCCGCCAACTCTAGGATCTTTCCTCATTCCCACCATATAACACAATGTTAGTCATTTATTCCAAATATCACATAAACAACTTATATTGCATTATTTAACAATACAAGATATTTCATCATATTTTCAATGTTGCTAAACTACTTTTATCATAAGTTTACAACCATCCAAAACATACATAATCATCTCATATTTCATCATTAGAAAGTAAACTCATCTTCTACTTCTAGCATTTTACCCATTTTAACCACATTTTCTTTTTAGGGTTTTGGGGTCTTCATGAATCAACCCACAACCCTTTCCATTCTTGAAATCCTAACTCTAAACCAAGAGTTGCAAGAGAGAAACAACATAAAATGAACCATAATGCAAAATGATCAGTTTCTATGGTTTTCCTCATTTTTGAGAAGAGATCCAACATACCCAAAAATAGGTTTTAAAGAGAAGAAGAGAGTTGGAATCAAGAGTTTTACCTTTTCTCAAGCTCTTAGATGAGTATTGAAGATTCTCGCCCTTGTAAAAGCTCTCTTCTCTCACCTCTCTTCTTTTCTTAACCCTAAAATGTGTTTGAGGTTTCTCATTAAATGTTGTCTCGTCGGGTTCTCGATCAAGCGAGAAAATCCAGCCTATTTTAAAAATTTAGATCTGACCCTCTCGATCAAGCGATGGATTCTCAACAGTCCCAAAATGCCATTTCTGGCCCAGGCGAGACAATTCTCGCTCAGGCGAGAATCCTCCAGTATAGTCTAGGATTTCACCCTCCCAAGTGAGCCTTTCTCGCCCAGGCGAGAATCTCTCGCTCAAACGAGGATCCTAGGACTGATACTATAATTTTAAAGACTCAAATTTAGGGTGTTACATATACCCCCAAATGATGCCTTGGCTTCTCTAAACAATCAATGGGTTGGAGAACTTTTAAGATGGGAAGACATTCATACATTACAAGAGATTCTGAATAGAGAGGGATTATTCACAGTTAAGCCAATTCATATGGGTGGGAAACTCTTCATGCTGAAATCGGAAAGGATGGAGGAGATTAATCACCTCTTTGGTAATGAGGAACAATGGTGGAAACCAATTTTCAAGACAATTAAGAGGTGGAGCATCACAACTAGGCCTGAAGGGAGATTGGTGTGGATACAATGCTTGAGGTTCCGGCACATGCTTAGTTAGAGGATTTTTTCAAAATAGTGGTGGAAGAAGTAGGAGATTTCATTTGGATTGATGAGGCTACCAAAAACATGGATAGATTGGACCTTGCTAGATGCTTTGTGGTTTCCTCTTCCATGACAAAAATAAATCACACACAAAAGATTCTTATTGGAGACATGGAGTGGGAGATTACTTTGGTTGAAGAAGAAGTGGCAAATCCGTGTACTTTATGTGCTAATGTAAGGATGGAGAATGTGGATGTCACGACTTCTGGCTCGGTTGATTCAGTGGATGGAGACTGGTGGTCGGACAATGTCAAAGGTGGTGGAGAAGAAGGGTTTTCGGGTGGAGAAGATGATGACGTGGAGAATCCTCTGTAAAATCCGTACAAGGCACAACCTGTAATTTTTGGGGGGAGTGAAAGGTTGGTGGCAGTGGCAGAAAAAACGCAGTGTAATTTGTCCTCACATGTCTCGGTTTCAAACAATGAGAAAGGTGATAACACTGATATAGAAACTAAGCTTTTTGGTGATGGGAAAGTGTTGGATGCTTTATGCTTAAAAATGATGGAGTGTGAGAATGGGGATGATGAGGAGGCTGCTAGGTGGGAGAAAGAAAGGAAGAGGAAATGGAAGGTTTCTCTACACATTAACCTAACTGATGTTGGGTCTAATGTGCTGCTTGGACCCAATAAACCCTTGTCCACTTTAATTGCCATTGACCAAAGTCAACAAATTTTAGATGATGCCAACCAAAACAACAGTGTGCAGCCACGCTTGGAGCACATGGACAGCACTGGGCTGGGCAATAATTCCAACGTTTTAGGGAGGAAAAAATGTTTTTCTGGAGATGGCTTGGGCCCTAACCACTTGCCTTCTTCTATTGATGGTAAAATTCTCAATTCTCCCCTAATTATTAATCAAATGGGCGACACGTTAAGTTTGATTGGGAGAGGAAAATTTCATAAAAGAAAGAAATGCTTAAAGGTGCCATTTAATTTAAATCATCATTTTTTTTGCTCCTTTAAGTTCAAAGAATGATAGGAAAAATAAGAAGAAGGCACTAAAAGAGATGGAAAAAAGAAAGATAATTTTGGATTGTCCCTTGTGACAAGTTCTTCCCCAAAATTATTAATTCCTTCTAGTGGGGGGTTTGAAGTTGTTCCTAGTTCCTTGCCAGGTGAGATTGTGGAAAGTAGAATTGTGGATAATAAGGCTACAAAAATGTGGGAATTAAGTAAAACGTTAGGGGTTACTTTTGAAGGGGAGGATAGTGTGATGATTAAGAGAATTGAAGAATTAGAGGAAATGGATATGATTGGATTTTCCAATTCTAACCAAGGGGGAAAGACAAGGTAATCCATGAATTGTCTTTCTTTTAATGTGAGGGGTTTGGGGAGTAATGTGAAGAAAAGAGGGGTTAGGGAATTAATAAAATCTATGGATGTGAATTTTATTGGTTTTCAAGAAACAAAGATGGAAGTTTGTAATTTGTATTTTTGTATTAATCTTTGGGGAATAATGATTGTGATTGGGATTTTCTCCCATCAAATGGGAGGTCTAGTGGTATCTTGAGTATGTGGGACAAGAATAAATTTCAAAAGGTTAACTCTTTCTTTGGGAGCGGTTTTGTGGCTACCATGGGGACTTGGTTGAATGGTCAGGTTTCTTGTTGTTTGGTTAACATTTATTCTCCATGTGAATTGAATTTAAAAATGCAATTGTGGAACGATCTTCGGCAGTTGAGGAGTAGTTTGGGTGATCTCAATTGATGCTTCTTTGGTTATTTCAATTCGGTTAGAACTGTTTCTGAAAGAAGAGGAGCTATTGGGGGAAATTGTAAAAAGGATATTCGATTATTTAATGAGTGGATCCGGGAGATGGAATTGGTGGATTTACCGCTAATTGAGAGGAATTTTACTTGGTATTAGTATGGTTCTATGAGTAGATTGGATAGATTCCTCATATCTCCTAGTTGGCTTTTTCTTTGGCCTGATAGTTCTCAGTGGGCTTTGTCTAGAGATTTTTCAGATCATTGTCCAATTGTTCTCAGGCAAAGGAAAGTGGAGAAAGGGTTAATCCCTTTTCGTTTCAACAATTGTTGACTCAAGCATGACAATTTTGCAGATTTGGTCTCTAACTCTTGGTGTTATAATTCCTATTCCGGAAAAAGGCTTACATTATCAAGGAAAAATTAAAAGTTTTGAAAGGGAAGATTAAGGTGTGGAACAAAGAGTCTTTTGGTTGTTTGGATACAAAATTAGGACATTTGTCTCAGGCTATTAAGGAATTGGATTTAATTGGAGAAAAATCGATTTTGAATTTTGATCAACTAAGTTACTTGAAAAAACTTACGGTCGACTGGTGGGAAACTTCTTACTTGAAGGATAACTTGTTGAGACAAAAATCTTGTTGTAAGTGGATTAAAGAGGGTGATGCAAATACAAGTTACTTCCATGCTTGTATTAACAGTAGAAATCGAAGGAATCAACTTAGACGTATCTGGATTAATGAAGTCTGGTTTGAGGAGGACTTTGCGCTGAGAAGGGAGGTTTCTAATTACTTCAAGAACCTATTTTCGGCCAATAACTCAATTAAACCAAAGTAGTTTGCGTTGAATTTCCGAGTTTGAATGACAATCAGCGGCTCTCATTAGATGCTGAGTTTCTGGAGGAAGAAATTAGATCGGCTGTCTGGAATTGTGCTGGTGATAAGAGTCTGGGGCCAGACGGTTTTAATTTCAAATTTTTCCAAGAATTTTGGGATGTGGTAAAAGTGGACATTATTGTCTTTCTTCAGGAATTCCATGGTAATTGTAAACTTCCCAAAGGTTTGAATTCTTCTTTCATTGCGTTGATTCCGAAAACAAAAAATCCAACTAATATCCATGATTATCGGCCGATTTCTTTAGTTGGTTCTTTGTATAAAATTCTGGCAAAGATTCTAGCAGCTAGACTTAAAAGTGTTATGGGGTCTTTAATTTCTCTTTCTCAATCAGCTTTTATTCCGGGAATGAATATTCTGGATGCTCCTGTGATTATTAATGAGGTTATCCATTCCGCGAAAAAAGATAAGGATGGTTGTTTTCTGTTTACAGTTGATTTTAAAAAAACCTATGATTTTGTGGATTGGTCTTTCCTTGAGTTTATGCTTATCAGGTTTGGGTTTTCGCAAAAGTGGAGGAAATGGATCAATCATGTCTTTCAACGACTTCTATGTCTGTGTTGATTAATGGTAGCCTGACTGGTAATTTTTCGGTTTCTAGGGGTATTCGTCAGGGAGACCCAATGGCTCCATTTTTTGTTTCTTCTTGTGGCAGAAGGTTTTGCAAGGCTTGTGAGAAAGGCATGTTCTATTGGTGCTCTTGAGGGGTACAAGATGGGTGGTGGGGGTGTTGAAGTTTGTGATCTTCAGTTTGGCTAAGATTGTTACTTTACAACGTAGCTTTCTTTGGGGTAATAAAAATGGGGGCAAAGGTATTGTGTGGGTGGCTTGGGATGAGGTTTGTAAACCAAAGGAGTTAGGTAGTCTGGGGGTTAAGGATCTTTTACATTTCAATCATGCTCTGCTTGGGAAACGGAGATGGCGTAGGCTTCATGATAAGGATGCTTTCTGGGTAAAGGTCATTAATTCTAAGTATGGGACTGAGTGGCCATGTCAAAGGACTACTACAGCTTCAAGTTGGTGGAAGGACCTTGGAAAAGTGGGCTCTTCAGAGGGGGTCAACGGGGGTTGGTTTGTTGACAATGTTTGGAAAGAAATTGGTAATGGTCTTAATTCTTATTTCTGGCATGATATCTGGATTGGTAATCAAAGTCTTAAGATATTGTTTCCTAGATTATTTTGTCTTGCGTCAAACCAATTATCTTGGGTGGCTGATAATGGTTCTTGGAGCAACGATGTTTGGAGCTGGGAAATAGTGTGAAGGAGAAGTTTGTTCGGCATAGAGGTCTCTTTGTCTCAGAATTTGTATGAATTGATAAGACATCATTCTTGTAAAAGAGGTGTCATTGATAGGTGGCGTTGGGGTCTAGACGGATCTAGTGAATATGTGGTTTAAACGACGTACTTGGCTCAATTGAGTCACCAACACTCTATCATAGGTAAAGAGCTGAAAAATTGTTGGATTAATTGTGTTCCTTTAAATATTTGTTGTTTTGTTTGGAAGTTAATCAGAAGGAGATTGGCAACAAAGGATGAATTGTTTAAAAGAAATGTTATTGTGAAGGTAGATAATATGTTGTGCATATTTTGTAAGAATCATGTGGAGACCATTGATCACTTGTTTCTTTCTTGTGACTTTGCTGCTAATGTTTGGAAAGGATTTTATTCTTGGTTGCAGATTTCAGTTTTTAGTGAGTCTTCTCTTTTGGATTCTCTTAAGTATCATAAATCCATCCAAAATGGTATCTGTGCAAAGCTTTGGAGAATGTTTTGGTTCTCGGTGGTGTGGTCTATTTGGCTTTTGAGAAATGAGGTTATTTTTTGGAGAAAGTGTCTAGCTATGTGCATATTATTAATCTTATTCAAACAAGATCTTGGATTTGGTTATCTTCTTTTAGATCTTGTAATTATTTATCTTTTGCTAATTGGTGTATGGATCCTAAAGTTTGTCTCACTATGTGCTCTACTAAGTAGAAGTGCTGGTTTCTTTGTATTGGGTAGGCACCCCTTGTGCTTATTTAATATAATTTTATTTATCAAAAAAAAACAAAAGCAATGATTATATACAACTAAACCAAAAAAGGAAAGGAATTGAGCCCTTAAACTAACTTAAGAGCCTTAAGCTAACAACTTACTAAAACAGAAAGGGCCCAATAGACAAGAATAACCCAATATGCTTACACAATCAGCCTAGGTTAATGAATTACATTGTGACGATGGACCAAGGCTTACGGACTCTCGATCGAGACTAATGAACTCTTGGTTACAACTTCAACTACCAAAGCAACTTCAAAATGTGATAGAACCACAATGATTTATGCTATTTTTTAACATAACCGATGAAACCACATGTTTAAACTAAAACCGTAGTCATGTATCCTTATTATTGACCAAAATGATATTAAAATTCTTCTATCATGAAAATTTTCATTATGGAAGATCATAACTAAGAAACTTATCCCTTAATAATTCAACAAGAAAGTGACTCTGATACCATTTGTTTGATTTAATTAATAGGAGATACTAAAGATAGTGAATAGTATCATCAAATAGTGAACTTCATTCATATCAAATCGCTAAGAATGAATATAGAGCTGAAATATATGAATATTTTTAAAGAGAAATAAAGAAGGAACTTTTATTTCCTTTATCTTGTATCCAACTCCTTGCTCATGGTGTAACAGGTAGGTTAATTGGTCTTCCAAGTCATTATGCACAATTATTTTTGGATGACTCTAAGTCTTCCATTTCTAATGATGAGATGTTATAATAAGAAATTGATTGGTTGCCACATATGACTTGGGACTATAACTCTTATTTATAAGAAGTGCATGTGTTCTTTCTTGAAGATTGATTCCCATTTGAACTCACACTCTTTCAAGAAGAGTGATCTACTTCGAGTTCAAACTCTTGAAAGTTATGATCCATATTTTTTTTATTCCTATTTTTCCCATCATTAAAATTATCAATTATGTCATAAACTTTACTTAAATTAGACTGCTTTAATTTCTCTAATTATAACAATGATCCTAACACATTTAAATATTATCAATGTAAGATAAAATTTATAACATGTATTAGTGGAAACTATTGTAGTAAATAGTCCAGAAAATTTGTAGTTAAAAAAATATGGAGAGAAAATATGAAATATCATCTTTATGATAAAATATGACACCATACGGAAAAAGTCATATCTCAAGTTTTTATATTGTTGCTAGTGTATTGAAATATATGTAATCGATTGTAGATTGTAATATATGTAATTCATTGATAATATGCTAGTAAAACAAAAGTTATTAAAGTTTGGTATGAGAGCCATGAAAGAAGCTTTCTTGATTAACAAGAAAGATAAGAAAAGGACATTGATGAGAAATGAAAGAAACCTTAAAAGAAGGCTTAAAGAAAGCTAAAGAAAGAATGAACTTCTCGATTGATACAAAGATTGAGGGAACCACTCTTTACATACTAAATCTCCTAATTAACAAATACAAAATTACCAAGATAATCGATTAATCATATAGTTAATTGATTATATACAAAACAAAATACACAATTATTTTAACATTCCCCCGCAAGCTGGAATGTATCAATCATTCCAAGCTTGAAATGATTCTATTGAACATGATGATTATACTCTAAAACCTCCTCTTGCTAGTGAGCGAATCTCGATCTCCCAGTCTTGAAATCATAATGTGAAGCAAAAATGACTCTTAACCACCATAGGCATAAGCAACTTCATCCAAAGCTTAACTATATATTTTGATAAAAGTTTAACCAACCATAATGGATGAAAGAGAGGAAAAAAAGTTGATCTTAATCTTGATCATAATATAATGCTTTAATGAGGAAAAATACACACTAAAATAATGTTGTGTGTTTAATGAGGGAGAGGGGTAAAAAAAATAGAGTATAGAGAAAAGAGATAATTGGGGGTAATTGATAAAGAATAAGAAAAGAATGTATTGTTATCTTGCCAATCTTTTACTAAGTGTGTAATCTTGGGAATCTTGAATCTAGAAGCATGTTGAAGAAGGAATTCCACAATATTATTTCTTCAAACTATGAGAAATATATCACTGTGATGGAATTTCACTAGTGACAAAAGCCGAGAACAAATGGTGGGGCAGGACAAGGCAACCATGAGTAGAATCAACACACCATGCACCAGCTAAGTTCTTGAACATGTTCTTCTTGAAGATCATGATGTATTTGTTGGAGGCTAGAGAGAATGGCGTATGCGAGTGAAAGAAAGAATGTGTGTGCAGTAGAGCTCTCCTTGAAGATTAGAATGATGATGACAAATCTCAGCATCCACACCACTTTATGTAGGAATATGTTGCATCTCCTTGAAATCTCCTTAATAGTCCATGCATGAGAATGATGATTATTTGTTGAATCTTGAAATGATGGAGCCATAAGCGGAAGCGGTGAAAAGAAATAATTATGCTCTAATACCATATTAAAGTTTGGTATGAGAGCCATGAGAGAAGCTTTCTTGATTAACAAGAAAGATAAAAAAAAGGACATGGATGAGAAATGAAAGAAACCTTAAAAAAAGAAGGCTTAAAGAAAGCTAAAGAAAGAATAAATTTCTCATTATTGAATGAATAGAATTTGATACAGGGATTGAGAGAACCACCCTTTATATACTAAATCTCCTAACTAACAAATACAAAATTACCAAGATAATCGATTAATAATATAGTTAATCAATTATATACAAAACAAAATACACAACTATTTTAACAAAACTTGACGCAACCTAGATTGTTACTAACTTTATCACCTTATTTTTCTATCATATGAGAGTTCTTCAATGTCATTTATCCATCTAGTTGCGCAACAATATAAATTTGATGTTATGGTAGTTGATGATGGTGGTGTTTTTATGGAGACGTGAAGGACCTCACATAAACCTTACTTAGAAATAATACTTGTAAAGAGTCAAAAAGAAAGAATATTTAATAATAAAACTAGGTGCATGAGAGTCCCTTTGGAAGAAATGATACTTAGTGAAGTCATCAAGGGTAGTGATCCAATAATACTCTTGTAATCAATTTGATCATAGTAGATAAAATATGAATGGTGATACTAAGGACTAGACGTAGTTTTCCATATTAGTAGTGAACTTGGATGAATGTCTATGTCTATCGGTGTATTATAGGTTATCTTTTTGGTGTTGTTAAGGGAAGAAATTATATTCAAAGCATGTGTTTAAAAAAACATATATCTTAATCTTCATCTTCCCCATTCACTTGACAAAATTTCAAGTTAAGTAATAACTCAAAAACAAAAGGCCACAAATCAATTTTTTCCCCATTTGATCTTCACCTAGATTGAACATAATGATTACAATGGCTATTATAGTTTTTTCTTTTACATTCTAAACAACCCTGCAAAAATCACATATAACTAATAGAATAGAAAATTAAAGAATTAGAATGTTGTCTCCTTTATGTTTCATCCTTTTATTTTTTACAGGATCACATCTTCTGTCGCAAAAAGTATGACACTATATGTGCCACCACTTATAATTGGTTAAAAAAATACTTAATTATTAAATTTTTAACTAATCAAAATTAATAGAGTGATACACTTTTTGGAAGGGAAGATGTGTTCCCATTTTTTACAGCCTAAATTTTATTGTTTAACTAATGTATACTTGAGGCCTATTACCAATGTAGAGAACTAATTCCCTTAGGTTGGTGTCCACTTCTTTAAACAACTATTTTGAACTGCCAACCACTAAACCAATATTTATTTAAATATTAAAAAAAGGAAAGATTAACTTACTCTTGGAGTAAGTGAAATTTACTTCACATCATAGTTATTCATTCTTGAAAAATTCAATGATTTGATTTGAATTAGTGAATAAATGTAATACATTGAATTTTCAAAAAATGAATGACTAAGATATGAAATTCTTTAAAAAAAAACCCGAACTTCTTAATTCTCAAATATCACCATATGCAAGAGCCTATCAAACCAATATACCAAACCTAGACACCATTGGGCCCAATTTTGCTACATGAGGCCCATTACAAAATGTTACAAACCCTAAATGCTCCTTCACAGTTCTATAAAATGCATTACGGGGATCACATTCTCATCCTATCAATGGCTGCAACTTTGTAAACGCTCAATAATCTTTCATTTTTTTCTTTATGCATCTCTATTAGCTGCTTTATCTGTTATGTTTTTTTCTTCCATTTTTTTCTATTAGCATTTGATTTAGTTAATGCTGTGTAAGTTTTGGTGTTTCCTCGGTGATGATCAAATAACGATGACGAGTCTGATGAAATTTCCATTCATTAAAATACTGATGACAAAACGAGGCATTTGTCTGAGAGGATCCCACCCTTATTATTTTCATCTTTACTCTTTTTATTATTGTTAGTGTTTTTTATCTTTGAAAGTTTTCCTAACTATTACTTTGCATGGTGATGAATCTTGATTTTTTTCATATGATTAGTCATGTGATGAAATACAATCCTCCTACTCATTCTGAGTGCCATTTTTTTTTCTTTTAAATGCTTTATTTTTTGCCTTTGTTTTTTCTATTTTTCTTATCAGAGAGCAAATAGAGCATTGGTGATTTTGGTTATGATTAAAGACTCATTTTATATTTCAAATATTATTTTGATTCAAAATTCTCGATCTATAGCAGATTTGTTTGGATTTTTACCTTTGGAAATTTTAAGGAGCAAACCGAGTATTCACTCTTTGTTTATTGGAAAATTTTACCGAGTATTCACTCTTTTGATTATTGGAAAATTTATGTGGGAAATGTGATGTGATACATTACTCCATGGTTGTTGTTTTTATGAGTTAGGTATCAAGTCCACCACTTTGGTACATTTCTGTACAAGGAATGCGATTCCTAGGATTTTCACTATTTAAATTTTTTATATAATAATTTTTTATATAATGAAAATCGTGTGTTTAAAGTTAAGTACATGAATTCAAAAAAATTATAAAACAAATTAAAATAGTCTTCTTTGACACACAAGATGTCTCAATTTGAATCGCATTCCGTGTACACATGATACGACTCTCATAAAAACTACATCAAATAAATAAATAAAAATATAAAAAGATACACCAAATATGAGATAGTGTAATCAAACTACACTTCTCACATAAATTTTCCTAGCTTTGGGGTTTTTTGTGTTTTTATGGAGAAATTGATAAGCTATAAGTTATGGCAATGGTGATCATAAACTATAGAAACCTTTCCTGTCTAACGACAACGTCACAATGTAATAGAAATTGATAAGCTATAAGTTATGGCAATGGTGATCTGCTCCAACAATATAATAGAACATAAATGTTCAGTATCTAATCGGATATTATTTTAAATGACTTCTTGCATATCATCAGCTAATATAATCGACATATCGTAATAACACGTCATTTTCTGTGTTTTATTCAAAATGTTTTCCTATCAAAATATAATGTAAAACATGTCAAATTCATTATTAATTATAGTTTACATGTCAAATTCCCTATTATTTGTTTTTTTGCATTACGGATTGTGGAATGTATTAATATCTGTCCGACTGCAATAAAATAATATTTCTGCTAATTGTATGAACTTTTATATCCTTAAAAAGTTAATTATTAAAGCAAAACATTTCATTTTTTATTTGTGTGCCAAAAGTCTATTTTGCTCAAGCAGATCTTTAGGTATAATAATAAAATCAAAACTATGTAGTTCCAGGTTAAAAAAAATATTCATTCCTTAATTTGATTTGATTCCTTTGATTTAAAAAATACTTACAAGATATAATTACTTCAATTAAATGGAAGTCACATTTGAGTGATGATGTTGGTCCTAAACATCAATGTTATTAAAACAGTACCGGTTATCAAACCGGTTAGGGTACTGGTATGGTGGTACAGTGGTTCAGTAATTAAACTGCATGCCGGTTAAACCGGACATACTTGCTTATATATATATGTAAACCTATAACAAAAAATTTCAAATAAATAGATATTCATATTTATAATCCATATTCATAATTTACTTCAAATTCACACAAACAAAAACATTAAGTCCTTAATAAAATTAAAGTTTAAAGTACAAAACATATATTTATCCAAAATTATCATCACTTAACAAACGCAAAATACAAATAAATGATCCAAGTATCAATCATTGAAGTTGAAGAATTGGTGAAGAATTGAAAATTTGAAATTTAAAAAAAAAAAAAATAATGTACAAAACGATCGGTTTAAACCGGTTTACTGGTTTTCAACCGGTTTTGATCGTTTCTATTGCATATGCGGTATAACATACGTACCGTACCGATTAGGGGTCCGGTTCACCGGTTTTTCGGTTGAACCGGCCGGTACGGCACGGTTTTTAAAGCATTGCTAAACATTGTAAACTATAATTGGACTATAAAAGCTTCATTAAATTTGTTAATGATAAAATGATTAATTAATAATGAGTTTTAAAATACAATAATATTTCACTTAAAATAAAACTTATTAAATTAAATTATTTAATTTAATCCATAATATTTTCTCGTCCAACAAAAAACAGAACACACGTTGGTGTGTGATCTCGTAGGTTCATTATTAAACCGGTAGTAAATTAACTCATTAATTTACTAATCAATGTTGACGCCTTGCAACACTCCTTAACGACCGGATATAAATGAAGTAACATCTTTTACTTTTAGAACCATTAGAAGATTAATATAATATTTTTTCCCATATTTACAACTGTATGTTAACTCAAATAATGAATGACTTAAGAAACTCATTTCTTCATTCATTCAATTAGTCTTTATTTCTATAGAGCCCAAACTCATTACCATGAGTTGATGGATTCTTTCTTGATTGAACATTAATCCTACAAGAATTTGATTATGCCAATAATCATTCAACTAACATCATAAAATATTAGGTGTCTGATATCAAAATATAACAAATAACTTATTAATTACAAATGAAAATATATATTTTTTCATAAGAATTTCCTATTAACAATTCAAATGTAATATATTAACTATTAGAAATTCTTCTTTGAGTCAGTTCAATGGTCATATATCTATATGCAACATTTATATGTGTAATTTAATAAACAAGATATATTAATATTTATCTAATAAAGACTACTACACGTATATTGATCTATCTGGATTAATAATGTCCTAAGCTTAATAATCTTATGATCAAGAACAATTTAGATTAAAATTATAAAAGATTTATTTATCATTATTATAATTTGTGTTATAATAATAACTCTCTAATTTTAATCAAAGAGTTTTTATATTAATTATTTCAACAAACAATGAATATGATAATAAGATAATAATAAATACAACTTTATTATTATAAACACAACAAATTGGTTCTTGGGAATGTATTAATACCTGTCTGGCCGCAATAAAATGGTACTTTCGCTAATTGCATGAACTTTTAAATTCTTAAAAAAATATTTATTAAAGCAAAATATTTCATTTTTTATTTTTATGTACCAAAAGTCTATTTTGTTCATACAAATCTTTAGGTGTAATAATAAAATCAAGACTAAGTAATTCTAGGTTAAAAATATTTATTCCTTGATTTGATTCCTTTGATTTAAAAAATTATTACACAATATAATTACTTCAATTAAATGGAAGTCAAAGACTCACAGTGGAGTGACGGTGTTGTTTGTAAATCTTGCAAACTATAATTGGACTTTAAAAGCTTCATTAAACTTGTTAATGTTAAAATCATTATTAATAATATGAGTTTTTAAATGGAATTAATAGTGAAGATATGTCATAAACATTCTTTCCATTTTCATAAATTAGAGATGATGCGAACAATAATCAAACTATAAACCTTCCATTAAATTATTTTCACAAAAAATATATATTTTGATTACTAATATTTTTAAATAAATGGAATTAATTGCAAAGAGATGATACTAATCGTAGATCAACTTTGCGCTCTCAAGCATAAAGGAAGAGATGATGTGGGCCCCAATTGAACTATTCAAATTTTATAAATTTATTTAAAGAGATAAAAATGTATTTATTTTTTTAATAATTTGAATTAATAGAAAAAAAAAAGATAACATTAGTCATAGATAGTCTTTCCGCATGAAGCAGAAAGAAGGAAAGAAAGAGACACTACATGTCACGATCAATCTATTCAAAATCAAGAAAAAATATTTTAATTATTATATATATTAATATTATTTCTAAAAACTATTTTTATTACTTCAACATAGGAAACAAAAATAAAACGAAAATATATTGACTTAATAATTAATTTAATAAAAAACTATATGTTAGACACATGACATAATTTGATAGGGAACCGCGCAAACCTCCTTTGGAAGTAACCAAGTGCCAGGAATGCACTGGTTTGACTTGGAAAGCCAAAAGACGACGTTGACTCAGGATTGTAGAAGGAGATGGATACTTGTCTATGTGTCACATGGTTCATTGGTTGATGATGCCAACATGCCAATAATTGGTGTTGTCCGAAGCTCCTTGCAATGTGTGTAACACCTGCAATTTTTCTATTTTTATGTGAGTGGGAAATCTTGATTTACTTTTATAAATTTATCTTAATAAAAATATAATTTTTAGATGAGTAGCCAATCTTTTAATGATTATCTAATAAGTTAGTGATTTTGTTTTATTTTTAATACAAGTTAAGTCATTGGTACTCTTAGTCAAGTGAATCTTTATATTCTAAGAATTAGGTTTGTTTCAAAAATTTATTTTAAGATAGAAATTGAACTTTATTATATTATTAAAGCATTCACATATTCATGTAGTATGTAATACGGTAATTTTTCCTCAACTAATGTTCGAATAGATATATTTGTAGATTAGTTAATCATTAATTACTTGAGTTAATTTTTCGTTCTCCTAGTATTTCCCACGGTCAAGTTGTACAAAGCCATTAAGTACATGGTTAAAGCATGAATTAACTCACCATAAAGCTCTCATCGGTCAACATAAGTGATGGCCAACATTGGATACCAAATTTGAGTAATTCCCCATGCCTATATTTAGCATAGGAGCCAACGGCTAGAATAATTGTTGGCTAGCTTGGATGCCAACCATGATGATTCCAAATAACCATTTTGTTAAGTTTGAGTGCCAACAGCTTGGAACATTGAACCAATGACTCTCCCTAGCTTGGACTAGCCTTTAATCATGCTATTTATCAATGCTACCATGTGTTGAAGACACTAGCCCACTTTTCTCCCCTCCATTTAATCATGGTGGTTACAATTTAATGACTTTTTTACTCATGAACTTAAGACGTATTATTTGAAATTCATATTAAATAAAAATATGTTGAATTAATTTAAAATGTGCCTATGAGAAATGATCCACCAATAAATTATGCCCAGCTGGCCAAAAATGGTGCATGCGCCCAGTGCTGATGGTGCTCTTATCTAGGTCAGGATTGGTCCTACGCCAGGTTCCATGCGCCTAGCGCATGATGTATCTGTCTTGGCTAGTTGTCCCAGTGCCTGATGCATCTGTCTTGGTCAGTTGGCCAAGCACCTGTTCCATCTGTCTTCGCCAGTTGGCCCACATTTTGGTCCTCTTGCAAAATGACATAGGACCCCTTTGAATTAACTTTGCAATCATAAAGATGATAATTCTTCAACAAGTTGTCCAAGTAAATGACATATCCTTCAAAAAGTTGGGTTACCACCGATGTTTACATCACCAATTTTTCCTATGGTGGACCAAAATTAATTTAAATATTAAACAAACCTCTCAAATTCTTAATTTTCAAATCTCAAATATCACTATATGCAACAACCTCTATATTTAGGATGACAACGGGGCCAAACGGACACAGGAAGTGCATATATGTTTCTATACTTTTATTATTTATGGGTACCCAACGAGTTTTCAATTTTAACTATATTTGTATATATTTTACAATAATTAATATATAAAAATAATTATTACTTAAATAATATAATATATATATAATAATTTTATGATTATAGTCTCATCATTAAATTTTATTATGAAATAATAATAAAATAGACAAATATAATGTTAAATTAATAATTAAGTATAAAATATTCAATTAAAATATATACGCGGGTAGTCGCGAGACGGATATAATAATACATGTCCCCACCCATGAATTATTTTTGTGGATACTTATTTTGGATATTTTGACAGGTACGACGGCGAGTATTTTTGTCATCCCTATCTATATCAAACCTATTGACAAAGCCTAGACACCATTGGGGCCAATTTTTGCTACACGAGGCCCATTAGGAAATGTGGCAAAACCCTAAATCATCCTTCACAGGTCTATAAATTGCATTACGGGGTCACATTCTCCTCCCATCAATGGCCGTAAGCTCCCATAACTATCATTTTTTCTTTATGCATCACTGTTAGCTGCTTTACCTGTTATGTTTTTTTTTTCATTTTTTTTTCTATTAGCATTTGGTTTAGTTAATGATGTTCAATGTTTGGTGTTTCCTCGGTGATGATCAAATAACGATGACGAGTCTGATGAAATTTCCATTCATTAAAATACTGATGACAAAACGAGGCATTTGTCTGAGAGGATTCAACCTTTATTATTTTCAATTTTCAATTTTACTCTTGTTGTTATTGTCGTTGTTTTGTATCTTTTGAAAAAATTTCTATCTATTACTTTGCATGGTGATGAATCTTTTGATTTTTTTCATATGATTAGTCATGTGATGAAATACAATCCTCCTACTCATTCTGAGTGCATTTTTTTTTCTTTTTAAATGCTTGTTTTGTCTTCGATTTTTTATTTATTTTAGTTTGAGAACAAATAGTTTTGCGTGATGTTTGATGCTTGATGATTTTGATTATGAATGAAGATTCATTTAGATATATCAAAATTTCTGTCAAAATTATCCTGGGTATTATAATACATAAAATATTCCTAATTTTTGGTGAACTTCTCTATCAAACATTAATTTGATCCCAAATTCTGGATCTACAGGACTGATTTGGATTTTTACTTGCGAAATTTTTTTAGAGCAAAATGTACTACATTGTTGTTTTTTTTGGTAAATACGTTGTTGTAAACTTTACAGTGTTAAAGTTTACAAATCAATTTAATTTCTTTGATATTGACTCTATTATTTTGCAGTTCTTTTTTGTAGAAGCAAATATTGAGTTCTTGACTTTCAGTCCGCTATATTCTTATAAACTTAAGAACATATATAAATAAATTTTCAGCTGTAACGAGTTAAACTTTTGAAGGTTTTCGGATTCATTTAACAGAAGAAATCATATTCATAGACGAATCGAACCGGTTAAATTGTATTCTTGTCTCAAAATTCAAGCCATGTTCTAAACATTAACAGAATTTAAGGTTTCACATGTTTGGACCTAAGAAACCTCGGAAAACTGATTTGACCGGCCATAACCAATTTAACGTGATTAAGAGAAATCGTTGTTCTTGTGTTTTGGAAGTAACTGATTGACTTGGTTTTATAATATAATGCAGTGAAATGATCATAAACTATTAGCTATGGCAGTGGTGATCAGTTCCTACAATAAAATCCACTTATTGACTAGTGCGCCGGCAATGTAATTTTGCTTATTTATGATTGTATGTAACCCACAAGATAGTTTTGTCATATCACTCACTAAACTCCATTAATAATACATTACATTTATTCAATACCACAATCTGTGAGAAGTGTTATTGATGTGATCCTTTTGGTTGTGGTTTTATTTGGTTGATACTCTCTATTGGGAAAGATTTGAGGTGGTAAGGTTCCAATGCACATGGCCCCACATGCATAATTCCCACACATTGATGCACACTTGATGACTTGAATTAAAGTTTGACCCATACCATCTTCCTTTAAACATGTCACTTTTCCATTTGGAAGCTCCTATATGGATGGTAAAATTTGTGATTTTGCAGCCATAAGGATCCCAACCGAAATTGACCGAATGTTTGTCGTGCAAATTATAGGAATATAGGGTACCCTCTTGGCTCACATCAGTGATTCTTTGCCTAGTAATTCTAGTAATCATTTGTACCTTCCAAACTGTGATATGGAAGAAATTTGATTTCGGAATGAAATGTTAATTTTCCTCACATATCTCTATAACGTTCGGTCTTTTAGGAATTTATTGTTGTGTTCCAAACCTAAGTATCCGCATGGTGTTATTTATTAAAAAAGAGGTATTAATTTTCAAAATCTGTTTCCCGGGGGGATTGCAAGCTCTATTAATGAGTTTAATGCCCATTCTCATTAGGATATTAATCTTCAACTTTCAAACCCAAATTCCCGGGGGCCCAACATAAAGTATACACTAACGTTGGGCCAATTCTTCCGACCACTAATAAAAATGAAATAATGACAATGAAGGAGTCTAACATGGCAACAATGTATGACTGTAAATGCAATAACCGTGACCATAATTTAAAACATTGGGCTAGAATTTTATGGCAACTAAGTTGCACAGACCAGATTGAGGAGGTTTCGAACATGTCATTTGGAATGGAGAATAACCAGAAGGGTCTTATGGTTGAGATATCAATCCAATCCAATATGGATTTATTAGGTGATGGTGTTGTTATTTCGGGGTCCACTATCTCCTTTCCTACATGTGACATGCTTGTGGAGGTTTCCATAATTCCTCATGGGAACTTGGATTCTTTAAATGAAATTCCTTTTGGGGAGAATGATCTTGTTCAATTTTTTAACATATTTGTCGAGCATGATGGTTATATATTCGGTTTGGTTATAAGTCTTATGGCTCATCATGGAACGAGACAAACATCCATGGAGTGTTAATCTTAGTACTTTTGGCCTCATGTTCTCTTGTTGAATTTTAGGACTTTAAAATTTTATCTTGGGATGTTCGTGGAACCATCAATAAGCATGGTCATCGTCATGCACAAGAAATGATCAGGAAGTGTCACCATTCTATTTTCGTATCACCAATCTATTTTCATCCTTATGGAAACTAATTGTTAGTTCAAATATGGTAAGTGCTTTTGGGATGACTTAGGCTATTAAGCTTGTGTTATTGTTGAAGCTTCTGGTTTTGCTAATGATATTTGGGTTCTTAGTGTTGTGGGCAACTATGTCAAAGCAAATATTATTGATATCTTCTCTCAAGCCATTTATGTGAAGTTTGAGATTTGGAGTCGTGAGTGGATTTGTATTGTTGTGTATGCAAGTCCTTCCATGCTTGTTTGAGAATCTATTTAGAAGTACTTAGTGAATCTTCGTAATCTAGTAAACATTATGTGATTGATTTTGGGGGATTTCATTGAAATTCTCATGCCTTCCGAAGTCAGAGGTGGTAAATTCATGCTCTAAAGTGCTACAAAATTTTCTCTACTTGTGAATTCTTGCATACTTATGGACCTGGGAGCTGTTGGTAGTATATTTACTTAGTCCCGCATGGAGCAGGGCAATCAGAGTGTTTCCAAGAACCTAGATAAAGCTTTGTGTTATTGCAGTTGGCGATGAGGCATCTATGAAGCTTATGTTGAAAACCTTCCAAAATTGCACTCTGATCATTGTCTTATATTGGTTAGTTGTGGTAGTTGTGATGAGGTTATCTTCAATAGACCTTTTAGATTTAAGGCAACTTGGTCCTCTAATGCAAATTTCCACGATGTTGTCCTTCAGGTTTGGTCTTCTGTTGATAGCGATGTGATGAATGGTCTTGCTAAGGTTGGATAAAATGCTTTGCTTTTTAAGAAAAATGTATTTGGAAATATTGTTAAGTGGAAGAGAAGAATCGATGTCATAATAAGAGGCGTGCAACTTAGTCTAGAATCATTTGATTATTAGGCTCTCGTTAGATTGGAGGCTCAATTGAGGCAGAAGTATAATATTGTCTCGATATAAGAGGATATATTTTTGTCTTATAAATCTAGAGAACAATAAGTGAAGTTTGGTGACAAATACACTAAATATTTTCTCACACAAACCGTTTAAGGAGGAAACGTAACAAAATCTATGGGCTCTTTTTAGATGATGGTGTTTGTACTATTGATCCAACCATGCTTAAGGAGGAGGCCACTCATTATTTCCAAGATCTTTTTTGTGGAAGGAGCAATGTTAATCTTGGTAGTTATTTGGTTACCACTTCAGTTTACCTCAAGATGGTGTTGTAGGAATTACTATGCCGATTACTTTAGAGGAATTTACTAAAGATGTTATTTCTACGCAGTCTTTCAAAGGTCCTGGCAAGAATGAGTTTCAACCTTATTTCGTGAAAGAAATGTTGGGAGATTGTGGGAAAATATATTTGGAATACGATCTAAGATGTTTTTCCAAATGTTGTTTATGCCTTTTGAAGACTCTTGTGTTTCTTATTCCAAAGGTTACTCATCCTATTTCTTTGAAGGAACTAAGACCATTTATATTGTGTACGTGACATATAAGGTGTCAACCAAGGTGTTGGTGAGTAGATTGAGGTCATTTGTTAGACAATCTAGTTGGTCCTTTGTAGAGTAGCTTTATTCCTGATGGAGTGACTACTCATAATGTTATCTTATTATATACTACATTCATAAGTCAGGGCGAATGAGTTTCAACCTTATGTACTACAAAAGAAGGGTATTGTGGCCTTCAAGGTTGACTTGGATTTCCTGGAGCAGATGCTGATTTATTTTGGTATTCCTTTTGCTATCCTAAGCCTTATCATGTGAATTAGATATGGTAGTTTGTCTATTATTTGGAAGGGGTCGCATAAGGATTATGTTCGCCCTTCTAGAGGTCTCTTTTAGGGCGATCCCATGTATCCTTATTTATTTGTTTTCTGTATGTAGTGTTGGGTAGACACATTATATAAGACATCTAGAGGGGGTGGAGGTGAATAGGTGTAGCAGATCATTACTGTCACTTTTCTGGTTAATGAGAATATTGAAAAATCAGTTCAGGATTATCGATTATCTTAACAAGTAATCGATTACTATCAGCATAAATAATCAATTATTGACAACAATAATCAGTTATTTTGATTCTTGAAAGCTTGGAAAAACAATTTCTTGTATAAAAAGTAACTTCAATTCAATCGAAAACAGAAACAATTCACTTAAAGAAATGATGTCAAATTATACACAAAATGTAGACAAATACTAAGATATATAAACAAATCAATTGAATCGATAAAACATGTAAAAAACTGAATTGTAAAGGAGTTAAGAGATAGAAAAAGTGCAACAATTCTTTTATCCTGGTACGTTTGCTTGTCCATTTGCAAACTACATTCAAACATCTCTTCTAATCTTATGAGATTTTTATTCACTAATAAAATCAAATGTATTTTACAAACACACTTCGAAAAATTTACAAGACTTTCTTCTATAAAGGTTACAAACCTCTCAATTTCTTAATTTCAAATCTCAAATATCACACTATATGCAACAGCCTCTGTATCAAACCAATATTAGACCAAGCCTAGACACCATTGGGGCCAATTTTGCTAGACGAGGCCCATTAGGAAAAGTGGCAAAACCCTAAATCATCCTTCACAGTTCTATAAAATGCATTACGGGGTCACATTTTCATCTCATCAATGGTCGTAAGCGCCCATAACTACACTACTATTAGCTTCTTCATCTGTTATGTTTTTTTCTTCCATTTTTTTCTATTAGCATTTGATTTAGTTAATGCTGTGTAAGTTTTGGTGTTTCCTCGGTGATGATCAAATAACGATGACGAGTCTGATGAAATTTCCATTCATTAAAATACTGATGACAAAACGAGGCATTTGTCTGAGAGGATCCCACCCTTATTATTTTCATCTTTACTCTTTTTATTATTGTTAGTGTTTTTTATCTTTGAAAGTTTTCCTCACTATTACTTTGCATGGTGAAGAATCTTGATTTTTTTCATATGTTTAGTCATGTGATGAAATACAATCCTCCTACTCATTCTGAGTGCCATTTTTTTTCTTTTAAATGCTTTATTTTGTCTTTTTTTTATTTTTCTTTGTGAACAAATAGTTTCGCGTAATGCTTGATTTTTGATGATTTTGATTAAGATTAAAGATTCGTTTTGTTATATCAGAATTTCTGTCAAAATTATCCTGGGTATTATAAAATCTAAAATCTTACCCGGATTTAATGAAGTTTATTCCTAATTTTGGTAATCTTCTCTATCAAACATTAATTTGATCCCAGATTCTGGATCTACAGGACTGAATTGGATTTTTACTTACAAAGTTTTTAGAGATCGAACTGTATTACATTGTTGTTTTTTTGGTGAACACATTGTTGTAAACTTTACATTGTTGTTAAAGTTTACAAATCAATTTAATTTGTGATATTTACTCAATTAATTTGCAGTATTTTTTGAGGAAGAAAATATTGAGTTCTTGTCTTCAAGTCTGCTATATTCTTCTAAACTTAACAACAGATATAATTCACGTAATTTTAGATTATTTATTAAAATAATCTTGTTATGAAACTTAACTTACTTAATTGGTTAATGATATTTTTGTCCAAATAACTGTGTACATATTGCTTTCATGATCCTTCATGAAATGATGTGCGATCATGTTAGCAAACCCTATATTTATAAATAAAAAATATTAATTATATTTAAAACACTCAGTCTGATTAGATGATTTAACCGTTTAAACCGATTAAACTAAATATGAATTTTTTTTTGTTTGATGTCCGATTTGGGTTTCACAATATTAGTAATTTGCAATGTTATAAAAACCCTACCGTACCGGCCGGTTTAACCGGTGAACCGGTGAACCGGACCCCTAACCGGTGAACCGGACCCCTAACCGGTGAACCGGGCCCCTAACCGGTACGGTATGTATGTTATACTGTATATGCAATAGAACTGGTGAAAACCGGTGAACCGGTTTAAACCAGCCGATTTGTACATTAATTTTTTTTTAAATTTCAAATTTTCAATTCTTCACCAATTCTTCAACTTCAATGATTGATACTTGTGTCATTTATTTGTATTTTGCGTTTGTTAAGTGCTAATTTTGGATTAATATATGTTTTGCACTTTAGACTTTGATTTTATTAAAGACTTAATATTGTTTGTTTGTGTGAATTTGGAGTAGATTATGAATATGTATTATAAATATGAATAACTACTTATTTGATTTTTTATTGTTATAGATTTACACACATATATATATATATATATATATATATATATATATATAAAAGCAAGTATGTCCGGTTTAATCGGCATGCGGTTTAATTACTGAACTTGACACGTTTGATTACTGGTACGGTTTTAATAACATTGATAATTTGTAGACCGATCGAGGTTAAATTGTATCCTTGTCTCCTTGTTCAAAACATTAACATAATTTAAGGTTTGATATGTTTGGACGGAAGAAAATTGGGAAAACTGATTTAACCGGCCATAACCAATTTAACGTGATTAAGAGAAATCGTTGTTCATGTGTTTTGTAAGTAACTGACTTGGTTCTTTCAATATAACGCAGTGGAATGATCAATAAACTATTAGCTATGGCAGTGGTGATCAGTTCCTACAATATAATCCACTAGTGACTAGTGAGCCGTCAATTTAATTTTGCTTATTTATAATTGTTCTTTTTGTTGGATATAAAATATTTTAGCTGAATAAAATATTACCCGCACAAGATAGTTTTATCATGTCATTCACTAAACCCCATTGTGTGTAATTATACATTACATTTCAATACATTATTACATTTATTCAAATCGACAATATGTTAGAAGTGTTATTGATGGGAACCTTTTGGTAGGGGTTCTATTTGATCGATCTATCTTCTGTTGGTGCACTCTTTTGGAACGTGTATAACTTGTAATAATTTTAGGCAGTGGATTGGTGAAAATAACATAAAAGAAGTGGGAAATATTTGAGGTGGTTAGGTGCTAGTGTGGTTGCCCATAATGCACTCGGCCCCACATGCATAATTCCGACACATTGATGCACACTTGATGACTTGAATTAAAGTTTGATCATACCATTCTCCTTCAAACAAGTCACTTTCAATGTGGAAACTCCTACATAGATGGTAAAATTTGTGAATTTGCAGCCATAAGGATCCCAACCAAAATTGACGGAGTGTTTGTCGTCCAAATTATAGGGTGATCGAGGCCGTACTCGATCAAATAATATAATAATAAAGTATAGTACTAGGAAGTGACTCCTAGGTCGTTTCCCAATGATTATCTTTTAGGCAATAGTTCAAACATCTTGTACTCACACACAAAGGGGAGTTTTGTTGTTTTTATGGTATGAATTTAAAACTAAAACAAAAACTATAATTAACAGAAAAGTGAAACGGCTAAACCCCTTTGGTTTCCTTAATCATAACTCAGTCATCGGTTTCACAGTATCAAAATCATATTTTAATCGTTGAATCCCTAATTTGTTCATAATCAAGTAATGAAGTGATAATCAACTCATAAACAAATTCACACAAACTAAGCATTCATGCACTAGAGAAATGATTGACTAAGCGAAAACCAGTTCACAAATCTATTTCTAAGGCATGGAATTAAGCAAACCACAATCAGAGATTGAATAGAAGAAATTAACAAATAATAAACCGAAATTGCATTAATAACCAAACCTCATGGTTATATTATTTAGCCTTCCATGGAAGGATTAAGCAAAACCAAAAATGGAGAAGAGCAAAAACGAAAATGCATAAACCCTAGGAGAGCAAAAGAGGGAAAACGAAAAACTCAGAATTCTAAGGCAAAAAGTAATGTAATGTAAAAATGTCCCCAAGTGTAAACCGAATTTCAAGTTAAAAAGGAGAGTAAAACCGAAATGGGCCCTAAACAATGGGCCCAAACCCAAAACACAATTAAAAATCTATTACAAAATACAATCTTCACTTTAGCACACATCCTCCACTTGTAATGCCCAAAATGTCATTGGTGTCAATTATGACCTGAAAATGTAATTAGATTTAATTAGACTAAATAATCCCAAATTAACTTATTTTTAGGAATAATAGTCCAACAAAACCCAAAACACTAAACCATGCCAAACAAAATCAATTAAACACCAAGAATTATTATTAACAATGGTAAATTAAGTTTATGAATAGTGTGTAATATATGTCTCATCAAATACCCCCACACTTAACCTTTTGTACTCCTGGACAAAATCAATAAATAATGCTATGCTAACGAGTGCACCAAAGTGAGTCATGTATGAAGATTATTAAAAACTAGAAAATGAAAAATCCTAAAGATGACATACTTCACATTGAATTCTATGAAATGCAAAGAGATGGGCAAAATCAAGCACACAAGAGTGACAAGATCAAAGAATCGAGATATCCATTAAGATCATCCAAATAATTCAAGCATGCAAAGAAACCAATCAAATTAAGAGGTGAGTTACAATAATGATAGATTCTCACAAGATATGCTCTCTAAAGTGTTTACACTCATGTGTCTTAGGTTGTAAGTATTTACACTCAAGGCACTTCATGAGAACAAAAACAACCATAAGCTTGACAAGTTTCTAACATCAACATCATAAACACATGCACAAAGTGATCAAAAGGACTTTTCAAGGTTGTAATGGGGCCAAGGACAAGGTGAGATAAAATATGGATATGTAGCTTAAAACCAAGGGAATAGAGGAGCAATGGGGAATAAGTAAAAAATAAGACAAAATCAACCCAAAATAAGTAAATCACCATCTAATTCCAATCCTCTCAATTCTCTTTGCCACACTCAACTTTTATTAATTTTTTTTTTCAAATTTTTGTTTTGTTTTGTTTCTCTTTTTGTTGTTTTTTTTTTCAAATTTTTTCCAATGACACCACACTTATGTACACAATTACATCCACCAATGAGTCATAACCAAGAATTATAAACAATGAAGAACAATGCACCCTTACTTAATACCCATTCCCAAAACAATTCCAAAGCTCCAAAATTTCCTAAGGTTAGGATAATCATGGTTTTTCACTTATAGGCTTGTAATGAGCTATATAACAAAGAAATGCCAAATAGGTTCAAAAGGGCTACCAAAGGATAATTTCATTAAAGGTAGGCTATATGGCATGTGGCTTATTCAAAAGAAATGCCTAAATCACTTCAAAATGTGCAATATGAGAATCAAGTATCAACAAGAAGCATGTCAAGTTCTAGAGTGCAAGTAATTAAGAGTGCAACAATCACACATGAAAGAATACTAAATGGCATACAACAATCCATCCAAAATTAAGGCTCAAAATCTCACAAGGGACAAGTCTATCACAATTGCTTCAACCTCTTAATTCTCAAAAGTAACTTAGCACACAAAAAATTCATGGATTCAGAACACAATATATCAAGAATCAACTAAAAGAAAGCATGAGAGAAAATGCCCAAAATCTAAGCAAAATCTAAGAATCTAAGAATCAAAGAAAATCATGCATCAACAAAAACCTACATTAGTCTCCTCCCACACTTAAACGACACATTGTCCCAATGGAGCACAGTCAGAATATCCACATAGTTATATCATCAAATGTAATTGGACAAGTGCAATAAAAGTAAAGAAATAGAGAAAGAAAAAACTCCCTGATTCATGGAGGGAGGAAAACAGGTTCAACCAAAGAAACTTCCTCCACAATTTCATACACAACGGAAGGATTTGTGAGGAAAGGCTTGAGGCGATGCTCATTGACCTTGAAGATCTTATTTATGGATTCACTTGATATTTCTACTGCACCATAAGGAAACACATTAGTTACAACAAAAGGACCAATCCACCAAGAACGAGCTTACCACTCATGAGTCCAAGCCTACAGGTATACAACAACACTTTTTGGCAAACAAAAAATTCCTTTCTAGAAATCAAGCTATCATGGAATCTTTTGGTCTTCTCTTTGTAGAACTTAGAGTTCTCATAGGCTTCTAAACGAATTTCATCCAATTCACTGAGTTGGAGCTTCCTTTCTTCACTAGCTTGATCAAGAGCCTAGTTGCAAGTCTTCACAGCCCAATAAGCACGATGCTCAATCTCCACAGGAAGATGACATGCTTTACCAAAGACAACCCGATAAGGAGACATCCCTATGGGTGCCTTATAAGCAGTCCGATGTGCCCATAGAGCATCCTCAAGTCTGTTGCTCCAATATTTTTTATTAGGCTGCACCATCTTCTCCAAAATCCTCTTTATCTCTCTGTTTGAAATCTCAGTTTGCCCATTTGTTTGGGGGTGATATGGTGTGGAAACTCTATGAACAACCCCGTACTTCTTGAGCATAGCTTGCATGGATCTATTGCCTAAGTGTGTGACTTGGTCACTAACAATAGCTCTGGGTATTCCAAACCTGCAAAAAATGTGAGACCTAACAAAATCAATAACAACCCGAGCATCATTAGTCCTGGTGGCTTTAGCTTCCACCCATTTAGAAACATAATCAACAACAAGCAGAATATAAGTAAAACCAAAAGATACAGGAAAGTGGCCCATGAAATCAATACCCCAGATATCAAAAACCTCACAGAACAACATAGGTTGTTGAGGCATTTCTTGTCTCCAAGAAAGGGTACCACCTGCTCTCTAACACTGCTCACAAGTACTACAGATCCTCCACGCATCTTTGAAGATGGTGGGCCAATACAATCCACAATCAAGTACCTTTCTTGCTATTCTTTGGGTACCAAGATGTCCACCCACTGTAGAGGCATGACAAAACTGAAGGAATGACTCAATCTCATGATCTGGAATGCATCTTCTAATCACCTGGTCATTACAAAATCTCCACAAATAGGGGTCATCCCAAAAATAAAATTTAGCATCACTTTTAAGTTTATCATTTTGAGCCCTAGATGCTAGTGGAGGAAAAATAGATGCAACCAAATAATTCACAATATTAGCAAAACAAGGGTTGGGGAAAGAAACAAAGATATGTAAAAGGTGTTCATCAGGAAAATCATCCCGAATGGGCATCATATCAATAGCTCTCTGTCTATCCTGCTCAAGTGATCAACAACCAAATTTTGTGCTCCGCTCCTATCACGGATCTCCAAGAACTTTAGTGCTGCATGGTCAGTGAAAACTACAATTCTAGAACCATGCAAATAAGATCTAAATTTGTCCAGAGAAAATACAATAGCTAAGAGCTCTTTTCCAGTGGTGGTATAATTTGCTTGTGCAACATCTAAAGTCTTAGAAGCATAATAAATCACCCTAGGCAATTTGTCTACTTTTTGTGCAAGGGAAGCCCCCAATGCATAATTAGAAGCATCACACATTAACTCAAAAGGGACTTGTCCAATCAGGTGCCTGGATGATAGGAGTGGTGGTCAAAGCTCTCTTGAGGCAGTCAAATGCCTATCTACATTTGTCATCGAAATCAAACACCACATCCTTTTGCAACAAATTGGATAGTGGAAGGGCCTTCTCACTAAAATATTGAATGAACCTACGATAGAAACCTGCATGACCAAGAAAAGAACGAACCTCTCATACGTAAGAGAGGTAAGGCAATAGTGAAATAACATCTATCTTGGCAGGATCTACCTCTATGCCCTTATTAGAGATCACATGGCCTAGAACTATGCCTTGCTCTACCATGAAATGACACTTCTCATAATTTAGAACAAGGTTAGTTTCTATGCATTTATGCAAAACTCTATCTAGACTATCCAAACATGCATCAAATGAAGATCCATATACAGTAAAATCATTCATAAATACCTCTATGCAACTCTCTAAAAAGTTACTAAAAATGCTCACCATAAACCGCTGAAATGTACCAGGAGCGTTGTATAGGCCAAAGGGCATCCTCATATAGGCAAAAGTGCCAAAGGGGCAGGTGAATGTGGTCTTCTCTTGATCCTCAGGAGCAATATGGATTTGCAAGTACCCAGAAAAACCATCAAGAAAACAATAGTGAGATTTACCTACTAACCGTTCAAGCATCTGGTCAATAAAGGGCAAAGGAAAGTGATCCTTTCTTGTTGCTTGATTGAGCCTCCTATAGTCAATGCAAACTCTCCAATTGTTCTGCACTATAGTAGGAATTAGCTCATCCATCTCATTTCTCACCACTGTAATTCCTGTCTTCTTAGGAACTACCTGAACTGAGCTCACCCAATGGCTATCAGAAATGTGATATATAATCCCAGCTTGTAGAAGCTTGGTGACCTCTTTCTTCACAACATCAAGAATCACTGGATTGAGTCTCCTTTGTGGTTGCCTCACTGGTTTAGCTCCATCCTCCAAGAGTATTCTATGCATGCACAACTTCTAATACTAGGAATGTCAGCTAAAGTCCAACCAATGACCTTCTTGTGCTTTTTCAGCACTTGCAACAACTTCTACTCTTGATCAGCATCAAGGGAGGTAGAAACAATGACAGGGAGCTTCTTATCATCCTCTAAGTAAACAAACTTGAGGTTATCAGGTAAAGGTTTCAGATCCAATACAGGTGCCTGCAAAATAGATGGAACCAAAGTAGTAGGCATAGATTCTGCAGCCTGCACCTGAACAGTTGGATTAGTGCAATATGACTCTATATCATGTGGATCAACAATGATATTAAAAAAGTCATCATTGCAAGAATTACATATTTCAAAATCAGTGCATGCATGACAAGTGTGTGAGGCTATCAATGATAGAATCATGTATAAAATCAGAGATATGCTCATTAATTAACTCATCAAACAAATCAACATGAAATACAGAATGGTCCTCAGATGGATGCTTCAAAGCATAAAAAATGTTAATCCGGACCACGATATCATCAAATTCCATGGAAAGTGTGCCAACATGGACATATATCTTAGTTCAGGATGTTCTTAAAAATGGTCTCCCTAAAATAATAGGAACTGTGTTACGGGAGGATCCCTCTTCCATATCTAATATGTAAAAATCAACAGGGAATATAAGTTCACCAACCCGAACCAAGACATCCTCTACAAGGCCAACAGGATAAGCAATACTCCTATTTGCTAATTGAATTACCACACCAGTAGGCTTTAAAGGTCCAATCGACAGAGACATAAAAACAGACATATGCATGACATTAATTGAAGCTCCTAAGTCTAGCATGACATTCTCAAATTTATTGTTACCTATGATGCAAGGAACAGTAAATGTACCTGGGTCCTTACATTTTTCAGGAATGTGAGGAATAGGTTTACCTATGAGTGCAGAAACATTTCTCCCTATGCTTATCCTCTCATTACCCTTTAGCTTCCTTTTGTGAGTGCACAACTCCTTTAGGAACTTTGAATATCTTGGAATTTGCTTGATGACATCAAGTAGAGGTATGTTCACATCTACCTTTCTAAATGTTTCCAATATCTCCTTGTCGACATCTTCCATTTTCTTGCTTGGAATGATGTTTGGGGGAAATGGAAGAGCGATAGTAGGAAAACAACAAAACAATACAGTAATTCCACCATTAGTCAAATTAACTAAACAACAAAACATGGATAAAATTCCCATAAAAGGGTCCAATGTCAACGATTACAAATCCCTAGAGTAACTAGTAGACACACACTAAATCCAAATGCCATACCATTACTTCATGACTCTGCAGTATCCTAATCCTTCGCTCCACCTACAATCCGATTACCACGGATTGAGTAAACAAGACATCATAGAGAGAGTTAGTCATTAAATACATGCAATATATAACGTGGTGGTTTTAAATAGAATAATAACATTAGAACATTACTACACAGTAACTACACAACATTACAACACAAGCACATCCAAGAGATTCCATATACCAATATATCATGATTATGCCACCCATCCATTATATAAATCAAATGTCCATCACTCGAACCACAATCGAAACCCACACTACAAGTGCATACCCAAAATCCATACCACGAAGGCAAGTCAAATTCCATACCATGAGGGCAGGTCAAACTCCATACCACGAGGGCAGGTCAAAATCCATACCACGAAGGGCAGGTCTAACTCCATACCACGAAGGGCAGGTCTAACTCCATACCACGAAGGGCAGGTCTAACTACATACCACGAAGGGCAGGTCTAACTACATACCACGAAGGGTAGGTCTAACTCCATACCACGAAGGGCAGGTCTAACTCCATACCACGAAGGGCAGGTCTAACATATCAATCCCATCCGTAGGACTAACACGGTTAAATAGGAAATTCATGAGGTTTCCTGTTTAATCGTGTTAACCAATTGAAATCCTCCAACTAGTGAGTGTCGTTGGAGTTTCCAATGTCAAGATTCTAATACCACAAAGTTTTAATGCTGCTCCCTCACCTGAGTAGTCGCTAATGCTTGCATTAAAGCTCAGTTGCGTTCTCCGCCGTCTCCTCCAACCTTAGGGTCTCTTCTCCAGTCTCTTCTTTGACTCTAAGGGTGCACAACTCCTCAAACCGTTCCTCTTCTCTTTGTTTTTCGAAAAAAAATACCCAATTCTCACTTGGGACGTCTATTTTAGGTTTTCAGATTCTGGACTCTCGCTCAAGCGAGGGTAGGCTCGCTTGGGCGAGAACCCACGACTCTTCGCATCTTTCAGGAACTGATGCTCTCGCTTGGGCGACAATTTCTCGCCCAGGTGAGATTCTTCTAGTGGCAACACCCCTCTCTCGCTTAAGCGAGCTCCATCTCGCTCAAGCGAGAATCCCAGGAAATTACCTGGGAACAACACTGAGTCCCTCGCTTGGGCGAGATACTCTCGCTCAAGCGAGAATCACCCAGTAGTTCCCAGACTCCCTGATATCCACTATATTCAAATATTGTAAATTTTTGGATGTTACAATCCTTCCCCCCTCAAAGAATTTTCGTCCCCGAAAATTAACATACCTGCATCGAACAATTGTGGATAATCCATTCTTAGGTCATGCTCCACTTCCCAAGTAGCATCTCCCGTGTCTACTTGACTCCATAGTACCTTAACCAAAGGAATCTCCTTCCCACTCAACCTCTTGACGCTTCTGTCCAAAATCCTTACCGGAGGAGTCCTGAAGGTCAAGTTCTCCTTCAATTGTATCCAATCCGGTTCGATGACATGGGATGGATCCCCAATGTATTTCCTTAGTTGAGACACGTGGAATACATTGTGAAGGTTAGACAACAACGGTGGCAATGCAATCTGATAAGCAACGGGAGCAATCCTCTTCAAAATCTGATACGGTCCAATGAACCTTGGAGTAAGCTTTCAGGTTTTCAATATCCGACCAATCCATGTGGTAGGGACCACTCTCATAAAAATATGATCCCCTTCTTGAAATTCAACTGGCTTCCTTCGATTATCATAGTAGCTCTTCTGTCTACTCTATGCCGTCTTCATGTTCTCTTTGATTCTCTTAATCTTTTCTGTCGTCTCTTGTACTACATCAGCCCCCAACACCAAATTCTCTCCGGTCTCGAACCAACTGATTGGAGTCCTACATTTCCTCCCATACGCTTCATAAGGTGCCATTCCAATACTCGAGTGAAAACTGTTGTTGTAAGTGAATTCAATCAGAGGTAACATACTATCCCAGCTTCTAGGTTGTTCTAATACGCACGCCCTTGACAGGTCTTCCAAGGACTGAATCGTTCTCTCAGACTGACCGTCTGTTTGTGGATGATAAGCAGAACTCAATTTCAGCCTAGTACCCAAAGCAGATTGTAAGCCTTTCCAGAAATTCGAAGTAAAACGAGGATCTCTATCTAAGACGATACTCGCGGGAATCCCATGCAACCTCACTATTTCTCTTATGTACAACTCCACTAACCTTTCCAAAGAATACCTTACATTAACCGGTAGAAAGTGTGCAGACTTAGTCAATCGGTCCACAATGACCCAAATCGAATAATAACCTTTCTGCGTTCTCGGAAAACCAGAAACAAAGTCCATAGAGATGCTGTCCCATTTCCATACTGGAATCTCCAGTGACTGAAGTTCTCCTGCCGGTCGTTGATGTTCAATCTTAGCTTTCTAACAAGTCAAGCAGCTAGACACGTACTGAGCTACATCTCTTTTCATTCCAGTCCACCAAAACATCTTCCTCAAGTCTTGATACATTTTTGTTGTCCCCGGGTGAATGCACATCTTACTCTTGTGCGCCTCATCTAGAATATCTCTTCTCAACTCAGCGTTTTGCGGCACACAAATCATTCCTTTGTATCTCAACAAACCATTAGTATCTATCTGAAGGTCTTTTCCTTTGTTGTCACCTACCAAGGTCCTCTTAGCCTGTAGTTCATCATCCAACAACTGTTTGGTTTTAATTTGATTAAAAAACTCATTAGTCACCTTGAGCATTCCCAGTACTACACTCTTCGGCTTCCTTTCTACTACTAAGTTCAATTCCCGATATTCCTCGATCATTTTCATCTCGTGCACCATAAGAGCAGACATATGCAAGGATTTATGGCTCAACGCATCCGCTACCACATTAGCCTTACCAGGGTGGTATTTTAGGCTAAAGTCATAATCCTTCAAAAATTCCATCCATCTCCTTTGCCTCATATTCAACTCCTTCTGATCAAATAGATACTTTAGACTCTTGTGATCGCTGAAGACTTCAAACCGTACACCATAGAGATAGTGCCTCCAAAATTTTAAAGCAAACACTACTACTGCTAACTCCAAATCATGAGTAGGGTAGTTTTTCTCATGAGGTCTCAATTGTCTCGAAGCATAAGCAACTACTTTCCCTTCTTGCATTAACACACAACCCAAACCTTGTTTTGAAGCATCACAATACACGTTGAAGTTCGTTTCCGAGCAAGGCAACCTTAACACTGGTGTTGAAGTTAGTTTTCGCTTCAACTCTTGGAAGCTCTCTTCACATCGGACTGTCCATACAAAAGGTTCTCCTTTTATGGTCAGCTTAGTCAAAGGCAACGCTAGTTTCGAGAATCCTTTAATAAACTTCCGATAGTATCCGGCTAGTCCAAGGAAACTCCGGATCTCTATGACCGACTTTGGCACTGCTCACTCCATCATTGCTTCAACCTTAGAGAGATCCACTGCAACTCCTTCCTTGGTTATCACATGTCCAATAAAGTTCACAGACTCAAGCCAAAAGTCACACTTCGACAACTTAACGTACAACTGGTTGTCTCTCAAAATCTTCAATACCATTCTTAAATGTTCAGTGTGTTCCTCCCGACTTCTAGAGTATATCAAGATATCGTCAATGAAGACTACCACAAACGAGTCCAGATAAGGATGGAAAATCCTATTCATATACTCCATAAAGATTGCAGGAGCATTAGTTACACCGAAAGGCATCACCAGGTACTCATAGTGCCTATATCTCGTCCTGAAAGCCGTCTTAGGAATATCCTCTTTCCGTACTCTCAACTGATGGTACCCCGACCGGAGGTCGATCTTTGAGAATACTACGGCTCCTTTCAACTGGTCCATCAAATCATCAATCCTAGGCAGAGGGTAACGATTCTTGATCGTAACCTTGTTCAGCTGTCGATAATCAGTGCACAACCTCATGGAACCATCTTTCTTCTTAACCAACAAAACCGGTGCACCCCAAGGTGAAACACTTGGACGGATAAACTTCTTAGCCAACAAGTCTTCTATCTGATTCTTCAATTCTACCAGCTCTAGAGGTGCCATTCTATACGGAGCTATCGAGATAGGTCCGGTTCCAGGCACTAGTTCAACCGAAAACTCCACTTCTCTAACTGGTGGTAACTCAGGAATTTCCTCGGGAAACACATCCGGAAATTCGCACACTACTGGCAAGTCCTCCATCTCTGACTTCTTCCCCCCTTCCAAGGAAGCAAGCAACACATAAACTAGTGCTCCTTCCTTAAGGGAAGTTTCAACCTCACGGGCCGATAATGAATTCGGACCATTAGGAGTGTCAGACATCTCACTATAATTCCCAAACATTACATTTTTATCAAAACAATTTAGCAGGACTCTATGTTCGGATAACCAGTCCATACCCAGTATCACATCGATCTGGGATAATGGTAAGCATATCAAATCTACCAAGAAGGTCCTATCATACACAACCACAGGACACTTATGACAGAAAGTCGACACTACAACAGGTGCATTTGTAGGTGTAGAAACCATCAAATCAAAAGGCAACACATCAACTTTCAAGCTCAAACGTTCTACACATTCACATGATATAAAAGAATGAGTGGCACCCGAATCAAGCAACACACACAAGGAGGTACCATTCACTACACAACTACCTTTGATGAGACCATCAACATCAACGGTTGCAGAACCATCCATAGTGAATACTCTGCCATTAGTCTTGGGTCTCTCACCATTCGGAAGGTTGACATTCCTATTCAGCTTAGGACAAAACCTCTTTATGTGTCCAGGCTCCTTACAAAAGAAGCACCCATTCCCCGCTCCAGGACATACGTCACCAAAATGAGTCTTACCACACTTGTTGCACAAAGGTGGTTGTTGTCCGCTAGCATTAGTTGAAGGTTTAGACCCGTGCATAGTAGGGCCCCGATATCCAATAGGTGGGGTATAAGGCCGTCTGTTGTCAAAGGACACCTTACCCTTCTCTTTCCCATGCACCAAATTCCTCTAAGGCCCAAAGTTTCTGGGTGGGTTGGCCTTCTGTTTAACTGCATCCCTAGCCCTTCGATCGTCCTCATACATCCTACACTTATTGACTAAGGTAGGGAAATCTGCTATCTCTTGATGCCCGAATGCCATTTTAAGCTCTGGCCTCAAACCAACCTCGAATTTAGCATACTTGGACCTCCCATCTGCATCCATATCATAGTAGGGGCAATACCTTGCTAGCTCTTCAAACTTTGCTGCATACTCACCCACAGAAAAACTTCCTTGCTCCAGACGCAAGAATTCAATTTCCTTCTTTCTCTTTAGATCCGCAGGGAAGTACTTATTGAGAAACCTCTCTTTGAACGATTCCCAGGTAACTGCCCTTCCTTCCGCTTCCATTTTTCTCCTAGCATATTCCCACAAAGTCTCTGCTTCCTTAGTCAGCATGTAGGAAGCATAGATCACCTTCTGACGATCCTCGCAACCCATGGCTCGGAAAATCTTCTCTAACTCTTGGATCCATTCATTAGCAGCATCAGGAGCAAATCCTCCTTGGAATTGACTCGGATGTCTTCGGCAGAATTCATCCAATCCACGGTACCCCGCCGGTCCTTGTGGCACGAGTGGCGGTGGGTTAGGATGATGGTTGATATTCTGATTCAGATGTTGCAGGTTCTCATTCACATTCAGTAAAGCGGCTGTCATCTGTGCCAACAATTCATTCTATCCATTCCCTCTACCACGTCCAACCATCTCTCACCTGCACTCTCCCTCATCAGCATACAAAAATTTACACAAACAGCTTATCACTCATCCAAATTCAAACAATTCAGCACTTCAAGCAATTCGAACAGTCCAAACACTTCAAACAATTCAAACAACTCACATCAGTCAAACAAGTCAAATACACCACACAATTCAAATCAATCACACAAAGAAGCACGTTAGGCCATACCCTAGGCCGTAGGATTAACCTCCGCTCTCATACCATAATTGTAACGCCTCAAATTACTAGCACGGAAAAATTCAAATCTTTTCCATCATAATAAAATTTCATATCATTTAAAACCTTCTCTCTAACCAGAAAATACTCCATATAGTATAGATAGAGCGATAGTAGGAAAACAATACAGTAATTCTACCATTAGTCAAATTAACTAAACAACAAAACATGGATAAAATTCCCATAAAAGGGTCCAATGTCAACGATTACAAATCCCTAGAGTAACTAGTAGACACACACTAAATCCAAATGCCATGCCATTACTTCATGACTCTGCAGTATCCTAATCCTCCACTCCACCTACAATCCGATTACCACGAATTGAGTAAACAAGACATCATAGAGAGAGTTAGTCATTAAATACATGCAATATATAACATGGTGGTTTTAAATAGAATAATAACATTAGAACATTACTACACAGGAACTACACAACATTATAGCACAAACACATCCAAGAGATTCCATATACCAATATACCATGATCATGCCACCCATCCATAATATAAATCAAATGTCCATCACTCGAACCACAGTCGAAACCCACACTACAAGTGCATACCCAAAATCCATACCACGAAGGCAGGTCAAATTCCATACCACGAGGGCAGGTCAAACTCCATACCACGAAGGGCAGGTCTAACTCCATACCACGAAGGGCAGGTCTAACTCCATACCACGAAGGGCAAGTCTAACTCCATACCACGAAGGGCAGGTCTAACTCCATACCACGAAGGGCAGGTCTAACTCCATACCACGAAGGGCAGGTCTAACTCCATACCACGAAGGGCAGGTCTAACATATTAATCCCATCCGTATGACTAACACAGTTAAATAGGAAATTCATGAGGTTTCCTGTTTAATCGTGTTAACCAATTGAAATCCTCCAACTAGTGAGTGTCGTTGGAGTTTCCAATGTCAAGATTCTAATACCACAAAGTTTTAATGCTACTCCCTCACCTGAGTAGTCGCTAATGCTTGCACTAAAGCTCAGTTGCGTTCTCTGCCATCTCCTCCAACCTTAGGGTCTCTTCTCCAGTCTGTTCTTTGACTCTAAGGGTGCAGAACTCCTCAAACTGTTCCTCTTTTCTTTGTTTTTCGAAAAAAATACCCAATTCTCACTTGGGACGTCTATTTTAGGTTTTCAGATTCTGGATTGTCACTCAAGCGAGGGTAGGCTCGCTTGGGCGAGAACCCACGACTCTTCGCATCTTTCAGGAACTGATGCTCTCGCTTGGGCGACAATTTCTCGCCCAGGCGAGATTCTTCCAGTGGCAACACCCCTCTCTCGCTTAAGCGAGCTCCATCTCGCTCAAGCGAGAATCCCAGGAAATTACCTGGGAACAACACTAAGTCCCTCGCTTGGGCGAGCTACTCTCGCTCAAGCGAGAATCACCCAGTAGCTCCCAGACTTCCTGATATCCACTATATTCAAATATTGTAAATTTTGGGATGTTACAAGTACAACCAGTCTTTTGCAGGGCCTTCAAGTGAATGAGGGAATGCCTTCAAACAGATGTGATCCTCTTGGACATCATGAGGTTTCATGGTTGAACAGAAAATATGGAACTCCTTGAGATGCTTATGAGGATCCTCACCTGCAAGTCCATTAAACTTTGGCAACAAATGGATTAGTCCAGTTTTAAGCACATATGACACATCCTCATTGAGATACTGGATGCACAAGCTATCATAGGTGAAATCAGGTGCAGCCAGCTCCCTTAATGTCCTGTCACGAGGACCAGGAGGAGTAGGTGGTTGAGCCATATTTTTAGAGTGCCAAAAATTTCCAGAATGGTCAGAATCAGACAATGCAACAAAATGCACAAAAATAGTATATTGCACAGAATGCATAGAAACAAGAATAAAATCAGAAATAGAATCAGAATCAGAAACAGAATCAGGTACACTATGGAAAGGTAAATTTCTACTCTGTCTAACTAACCTATGATATGTTCTATCAATTTCAGGATTTATTGGATGCAAATGGCCTGTATTTCCCCTAGTCATGCAATACAATCAATAGTAGGAAGAAAGTAAGGCATCAGTTTATGAATAGTGTGTAATATATGGTAAATCATGCCAAACAAAGTCAATTAAACACCAAGAATTATTAACAATGGTAAATTAAGTTTATGAATAGTGTGTAATATATGACTCATCATAGGGTACCCTCTTGGCTCACATCAGTTATTCTCTGCCTCGTAATTCGAGTCACGACCTGCACCTTCCAAACTGTTAAATGGAAGAAATTATGCTACATTTATGAATGGGGAGTGTTTTAAGGATAATGCACTTGATTAGAACTGCGCACCATCTCCAATGGTGACAAGATATTTGATTGCGAAATAAAATGTTACTATTCCTCACATATCTCTAGATCATTCAATATTTTGGGAACTTTGCTTCCCATGAAAGGATGCTTTGATCATTAATTTTGTAGGCAAAGTTCTTAACTACAATGTCTTCAAAGAGAGGTTGAAAAGAATTTGGAAACTAAAAGGGGTGTTTGAAATTGTGGTTGTGGACAATGGGTTTTATTATATCAAATTTCACCTGAAGGCAGATCAAAAGACATTGGTTGGAGGAGGGCTTGGCAATAACATGTTGGACTTTTGAGTGTCTTGCTCCTATGGCTACGGTGGACGGTATCATGGTTTGGATTAGATTTCTAGTATTGAAGATGATCTATTATGATGAGAGCTTTCTTCTTCGTTTAACTTCTTGTGTTCTGAGAATAATTAAAATGGATACTATTACTCTAAGGGCTTACCAAAAAGGAGCTATTAGTTTTCAAAATCTAACTCACGAGGGGAGTGCAGGCTCTATTAATGAGATTAATGCTCATTCTCATAAGGATGTTAATCCTCAACTTTCAAACCCAAATTCCTGTGGTCCCAACATTAGAGGGCATAATAAAGTGTACACTAATGTTGGGAAATTTACAGGAATGTGGTAAGTTGACTTTTTAATTACAAGAATGATGTAACTTTTTTAAAATTTATGGGAGAGGTGTAACTTTTTTAAAATTCGTGGACTTAAACCACATTTTGTGTTATTTGGAATGGAAACTGTGGCTTCCAACCACGTAACATGGAAACTGTGGATACTATCCACTAATTCTATGGAAAACGTGGATCCCATCCACTAATTCCATTAATATGTAGAAAACGTGGATAACATTCACTAATTTGTAGACTAATATATATAAAACATGAATTTAGTCTACGTTTTTGTTCACTATATATATACACTCGAACTTCAACCGCAAACTACACTTAGACACTCTCAATTTCCAGTAAACATAACTTCAATAGACGTCATTGATATTAGGGTTTGTATTTAATTTTTTTTAATATAATTGTTTCTTAATTTCAGTCTTATTATTTTATTTCAATACAATCCCTAATATCAATGACTTCTATTGAAGTTATGTTTACTGAAATGAGAGTGTCTAAGTGTAGTTTGCGGTTGAAGTTCGGGTGTATATATATTGAACAAAAAACGAAGTTTAAATTCACGTTGTATACATATTAGTGGATAAAATCCACATTTTCTACATATTAGTGGATGATATCCACGTTTTCTACATATTAATAGAATTAGTGGATGGGATCCACATTTTCCATGGAATTAGTGGATAGTATCCACGGTTTCCATGTTACGTGGTTGGAAGCCACCGTTTCCATTCCAAATAACACAAAACGTGGTTTAAGTGCACAAATTTTAAAAAAGTTACACCTCTCCCGTAAATTTTAAAAAGTTACACTATTTCTGTAATTAAAAAGTCAACTTACCCCATTCCTGTAAATTTTCCTTAATGTTGAGCCAATTCATACGACCTATAATAAAAATGAATTAATGACAATGAAGGAGTCTAACATGGCAACGATGTAGAAGTCATTTATTTGCATCGGGCCGCAATGCAACTGCATCAGACCGCATTGGGTTCAAAAATATTTTTTTGCTCACAAAATAATTTACATTGCAATGGACGCAATCCACATCTTAATGGTCGTAATGACTGTAATCGCAATAACTATAATTGCAATTTAAAACATTGGGCGAGAATTCTATGACAACTAAGTTGCTCACGGACCAGATTGAGGATGTCTCGAACATGTCATTTGGAATGGAGAATAATCACACGGGTCTTGTGGTTGAGGTAGCATGCCAATTAAGTGCGGATTTATTAAGTGATGGTGTTGTTATTTCGGGGTCCACTATCTCCCTTCCTAGATGTGACATGCTCGTGGAGGTTTCCATAATTCCTCATGGGAACTTGGTTTCTTTAAATGAAATTCCTTTTGGGGAGAATGATTATGTTCAATTTTCAAATATATTTGTCCTGCATTATGGTTATATGTTAGGTTTGGTTATAAGTCTTATGGCTCATCATGGAACGAGACAAACATCCATGGGGTGTTAATCTTAGTACTTTTGATCTCATGTTCTCTTATTGAATTTTAGGACTCTAAAATTCTATATTGGAATGTTCATGGAGCCATCAGTAAGGATTGTGGTCATCATGCACAAGAAATGATTAGGGAGTATCACCCTTCTATTTTCATCCTTATGGAAACTCATTCTCAGTTCAAATATGGTAAGTGCTTTTAGGATGCCTTAGGCTATTAAGCTTTTATTATTATTGATGCTTTTGGTTATTCTGATTGTATTTGAATTCTTAGTGTTGTAGGCAACTATGTCAAAGCAACTATTATTGATACCTTCTCTCAAGCCATTTATGTCAAGTTTGAGATTGAGTGAATTTGTATTCTTTTGTATGCAAGTCCTTTTGCGCTTGTCCGAGAATCTCTCTAAAAGTACTTGGTAAATCTTCGTAATCTAGTAAATATTTTGTGATTGATTTTAGGGGATTTCAATGAAATTCTTATGCCTTCCGAAGTCAGAGGTTGTAAATTCACGCTTTAAAGTGCTACAAAGTTTTTTCTGCTTGTGAATTCTTGCAGACTTATAGACCTGAGAGCTGTTGGTAGTAGATTTACTTGGTCCCGCATGGAGCATGGGAATCAGAGTGTTTCCAAGCACCTACATAGAGCTTTTTGTGATTGCAGTTGGCGATGAGACTTCTATGAAGCTTATGTTGAAAATCTTCTTAAATTGCACTCTCATCATTGTCTTATCTTGGTAAGATGTGGTGGTCGTGATGAGGTTATCTTCAATAGACCTTTTAGATTTCAGGCAACTTGGTCCTTTGATTGCAAATTTTCACAAGGTTGTCGTTCAGGTGTGGTCTTCTATTGATAGCGATGTGATGAACGGCCTTGCTAAGGTTGGAGAAGATGCTTTGATTTTTAAGAAAAACCATGAATGGTTAATAATATATTTTGGATGAATTTATTGAAACAATATAAATGTATTTAGAAAGTAAATTATTGTTAATGACAAAACTCAATGTAACTTAAGGTTAAGTAACATAATACAATAGTTTAAGAACAAAATGTATGACAACTCCAAAATTAAAGTATCACTCTAATAAACAACTTTTTGAACAATATCAATGTTCACATCATGTCACATTCACACAAAAAAAATACATTTAATGTTTTCAGTTTATAGTGAAAATAAATACAATATATAAAATATGTTATCTTGTATCATAAGAATAGATTTATTAACTATTGAACAATATCAATTACACTTTAAGGAATAAGACAATAACATTTTATCTAAATCCAATAGTCATTATATAGGCAAGGGCATCATAAATATATTGCATAACATATAGTTGACAAAATAATACAATCTTTAAAGATAAAATCTATGTTGAAAATTGTCATTATTAATTTAGATGCGCTAATAACATTTAAATTCTTCAACAATCTGTGATAATAACATCGATGATGTTTATGTTCTTCATGATAAGAAGATTGATATTGAATGAATTAATAGAAAGAATAAAGCACAATAACAATGTAAATCATTTGAAACATGATAATTGTCTATCATTGGAAAACTTCTTTATAAACAACATTTGTTGTTGTCTTTAGTGGTTTACCATCCTTGTCATCTTTCAATATCTTCAATCATTTTTTGCTTTGTAGGCTTGAAACAGCTAAATATAATTGACTGAATACTGGTCTAGGTAAATACAACCCACATTCTCTAATGATTGACCTTGATATTTATTGATTGTCATAACATATGACACAATTATAGGGAATTGTCTTATGATAAGCGTAAAAGGCCATGGACATTGTCATGGTGACATTGATAACCGAGGAATATAAGTGACATTTCCAATGTTTTTTCCAGACATTATCTTTGCCTCAAATACATGATTAGCCATTTTAGTAACCACCAACCTTGTACCATTACATAACCCTTCAGACTGGTCTAAGTTCCTTAATAACATAATCGGGGTTCCCACTTTTAGCTTAATCTTGTGATTTGGAAGACCATAAATTGAAAGTGAATTTAGAAATTCAGGAGTTAATATGTTGAATGCTTCACTTTCATTAGCATCAGACATACCAACTTCATCCGAACTAAGATATTCTTTTTCATCACCTATAATTATACATAAGATGAATTTGTTAATACAACTACAATAAATGTAATACATTTGATAATGAAAATTTTAGTAGCATTGAATATAAGTTACCTGGAATTTTACTCAAAACATAGTCATTGATTTGATCAACAATTTCAATGGTTGATGCAAGTATTGCTCTACTTTGAAGAAACTTGTTGTCCTTATAATGATCTTGTAAGTTTGGATAGGTGCTGCAGACTATGGCATGAATGGGGTTATCATAATCTACAATTAGAAGTTCTTCCGGGATCTCAATTTCAGCACATCCATCATTAGGTTCGGACAATTTTCCATTTCCCATCTTTAGTATCTAGTCAGAGAATTCTTTGATATCTGATGCATTGTTATGATTTTTCAGACGCATGTTATTTGTAAGAGTTAAGACTGTACATTGATGCCAAAGATAAGATGCATTAATTGTTGCATGCATAATATCTGAACGACAACCTCTTGGAACCACTGGTAAGATTTGTCTAAAATCTCCTCCAAATACTATAACCTTTCCTCCAAATTGGACTAAGTCATTTGTTGTTCCCACGATGTCGCCAAGACTTTTATCAAGCGCCTCAAAGCAATATTTATGTGTCATTGGAGCTTCATCCCATATAATTAACTTTGTTTGTTTCAATAACTCGGCAAGTTCAGTCCCTTGATGAATGTTGCAAACAGAGTTGTCAAATGAAGGTACACGAATTTTGAATTTAGAGTGTGCTTTCCTACCACCAGGTAATAATAAGGAAGCTATACCACTTGAAGCCACAATCAATACAATATGTTTTTCAGATCTCAATGCATATGTCAGAGTTTGCCACATGTGTGTTTTTCCAGTTCCACCATAACCATATAGAAAAAACATGTGACCTTGTTGACGGTTAACGACTTCCCTTATAGTGTGGAATATCTTATATTGTTCACCTGCATAATATGAAATAAATATTTGAAAATCGTCCTTATTAATAGAAATATTCATGATTTGGAATAACATTAAAGACATAAATGTTCAAACAATGAAAGTACATGTTAAAGAGTTGAAAAGAGTGTTGAAGTTTTTCTTTAATTCATCTGTATCATGATTAAGCTCTTCATATATAAGTCTGTTGCCTAAGTGACGTGTTATGTAACACCCTAATTTTGAGTCTTTAAAATTATAGTATTAGTCCTGAAAGTCTTGCTTGAGCGAGAGATTCTCGCCTGAGCGAGAAAGGATTCCCTGGAAGGGTGAAATCCTGGGCTATACTGGAGGATTCTCGCCTGAGCGAGAGTTGTCTCGCCTGAGCGAGAAATGACAATTTGGGGCTGTTGACACTGTGAGATTCTCGCTTGAGCGAGGGCGTCAGATCTGAAATTTTAAAAAGGTGGGATTTTATCGCCTGAGCGAGAATGGGCTCGCTTGAGTGAGAACCCGACGACTGCTCTTTAAAATTGAAACCCCAAACACATTTTAGGGTTAGAACTTTGAAGAGAAGAGAGAGAGGAGAACTTTTCAAGAGCAAAGAGCCTTAGGACTCATCTTAGAGCTTGAGAAGAGGTAAATCTCTTGTTCCTAACTCTTCTTCTTCCTCTCTAACTTGTTTTGGGTATGTGGATCTATTTTCAAAATATGAGAAACCATGGAAACTCATCCTTTAGAGTTATGGTTCGTTTTATGTTGTTTTTCTCTTATAAACTCTTGGTTTAGAGTTGATATTTGATGAATGGAACGGTTTTGTGGGTTATTCATGAAAACCCCAAAAACCCCCAAAATGAGAATATGGGTAAAAAGAGAAAGAGATGAAATGTTAGATGTGGATGATGAGTTTGTGCTTTGATGTTGATATATGAGATGAACATGTATGTTTAGATGTTTGGAAACTTGTATTGAAGTAGTTTTGGAAATCTTAAATATATGTGAATCCCTTGTATGTTTGATGATGAAATACGAGTTATTTATGTGTTATTTTGAATAAATGACTGACATTGTTGTTATTGGTGGAAATGAGGAAAGATCCTAAGGTTGGAGGAAATCGCGGAGGAGACTTTTAAAGTTACTCGGAACCGATCCCCAACACTCACCAAGGTAAGGGATAAGTGGCTCTAATTCATACTCACTGATGTGAATGAGGTAAGTGAAAGAGGTAACGTGTTGGTAAGTTTATTGTTGTTACCCTACCCGAAGAGGTAGTGGTTTATTGTGGATACCTTACCCGAAGAGGTAGTGGTTTATTGTAGATACCCTACCCGGAGTGGTAGTGGATTGTTATTGTGTCCTACCCGGAGTGGTAGCGAACTGTTATTGTGTCCTACCCAGAGTGGTAGCGGACTGTTATTGTGTCCTACCCGGAGTGGTAGTGCACTGTTATTGTGTCCTACCCGGAGTGGTAGCAGACTGTTATTGTGTCCTACCCGGAGTGGTAGTGGAACTGTAATTGTGCCCTACCTGGAGTGGTAACGGACGGTTATTGTGTCCTACCGGAAATGGTAGTGAATTATTGTGAACTCGACCTTCCCGATTTGGTATGGGGTAATAACTCGACCTGCCCGATGTGGTATGGGGTAATAACTCGACCTGCCGTATGTGGTATGGGGTAATTACTTAATAACTCGACTTGCCCGATGTGGTATGGGGTAATAACTTAATAACTCGACCTGCCCGATGTGGTATGGGGTAATAACTCGACCTGCCCGATGTGGTATGGGGTAATAACTCGACCTGTCCGATGTGGTATGGGGTAATAACTCGACCTGCCCGATGTGGTATGGGGTAATAACTCGACCTGCCCGATGTGGTATGGGGTAATAACTTGACCTGCCCGATGTGGTATGGGGTAATAACTCGACCTACCCTATGTGGTATGGGGTAATAACTTAATAACTCGACCTGCCCGATGTGGTATGGGGTAATAACTCGACCTGCCCGATGTGGTATGGGGTAATAACTCGACCTGCCCGATGTGGTATGGGGTAATAACTCGGCCTGCCCGATGTGGTATGGGAAATGAAATTGATGAATACATTTAAGGGTGAATATGAATGATGAGAAGTTTGATGTCACAATGAATGTCATATGCATGCTATAGGATATGTATTATGGGATGTATATTCTATAGGGTGAATATGAATGATGAGAAAAAGGAATGTCACAAAGAGAGTCATATGCATGCTATAGGATATATAGTATGAGATATATATTCTATAGGGTGAATATGAGCGTTAAAAAGGAAGATGTTGAGAATGAAAGTAATATACATGCTATAGGATATATATTAGGGGATATATATACTATAGGGTGGATCTGAACAATGAGAAGGATGATGTTTCAAACGAACGTAATATGCATACTATAGAATATATATTATGGGATATATATACTATAGGATGAATATGAGTAAAGTGGAAATTAAAGGAAGAAGATATGAATGTTTATAATTACGCATGTGCGTTATGAATTATATTAAAGATTAATCGTATTTGAAATGTGGATTATCATGTGATGTTAGTTTTTGAACTAATGACTTACTCCCTTTTGTTTTGTGTGTTGTTTATGATAATTCCATTGTAGGTAAATGAAGGATTTCGAGAAGGAAGCTCACTTAGGAAGCTTTTGTGTTTATTAACTTGATTGTCTTTATTGCTACTTGACGTTGTAGTTAATTTGATAACGTTATGGGATGACTGTAAATTTGATTAGGGCAATTACGGAGGTATGTAGTTATGGACGTCATAACTCTGGAAAATCCATAACTGGTTGTATGCGATAATTGCTAATCGAATGAATTATGTTTTTCCGCAACATAAATTTGTATGATAATATAATAGGGTAAAGAGTATTTTCCAAGAGTGATTCTTGAGAGTTTTTAATTATGGTGACGACTGTATGTAAGAAAGGAATAAATTAAATGAAAAAAAAAATTTCAAGGGTAGAATTTGGGTCGTTACAATATGGTATCAGAGCATAGTTAATTCTACGGCCTAGGGTATGACCTTACTTGCTTCTTTGTAACATGTTTATGATTTGACTAGTTGAGATTGTGTGTATTGAATGTTTAAAGCATGTAATTTTGGTAGGATGACATGTAACGTGCTATGAGACTATGTGATAACCTGACTTGTGAGTTAAATTGTGTACTGACTACCAATGAGCGCAGGTTAAAACATGGCTGGAAGAGGAACGAGTCAGAACGTTCATAATGAATTGTTGGTTCAGATGGTGGCTACACTATAAAAAATGAACGAGAACTTGCGTAGTCTGAATCAGAACCCCGCACCAAGTCCGATTTCGCAAAACCTAGTCCCACCCGGACCATCAGAGTACCAAGGTCTGGATGAGTTTTGCAAGAGGAACCCCAGTCAGTTCCACGGAGGATTTGCTCCGGATGCTGCCCTCGAGTGGATTCAGGGAATAGAGCGGATCTTCCGGGCTATGAACTGTTCGGAGGCTCAGAAATTGGCCTATGCAACTTACGTGCTCGGGACGGAGGCCGAGAACTGGTGGGAGTTCACTAGACGCCAAATGGGGACGGAGGGGCAATTGATTTCCTGGAGTACTTTCAAGGCGAAATTCCTTCACAAGTACTTCCTGCTGATCTGAAAAGGCAATATGTCGGTCGGGGAATATGCGGCTAAATTCGAGGAATTGGCCCGTTTTTGTCCCTACTCTGAGTTGGAGGTGGACGGACGATCCAAGTGCTCAAAATTCGAATCGGGCTTTAGGCCCAAGCTGAAAAGGATGTTCAGACATCAAGAGATTGCCGATTTTGCTACTTTGGTCAACAAGTGCCGGATGTACGAGGATGATATAAAGGTGGATAAGTTGGCGACTCCCGAAACAATTTCTCCCCGGAACTATGGACCTCAACGCAACCATATGCGAGAGAGAGGTAAAGGGAGAGTGGAGGATGACCGGAAACCTTATGCGGTAACTACTAGACATCGTGACCGGAGTTTCCATAGGTCTAGCCCACCTACCGTTCCTACCGATGAAGTTTCTACTCCCATGTGCATCAAGTGCGGTAGACTTCATTATGGAAGTACGTGCCCGGGGAAAGGAAATGGATGTTTCCACTGCAAGGAGCTTGGGCATATTAAAAGGTTTTGTCCCAAGCTGGATCAGAGGCTGAATGTCATTCATGCCAATGAGACAAGGAGCCACGGTCGAAGGGTTACCCCGAGTGGCGCAGGGACATCAGGTGTTGATGATCCGGCGAGAGGTAAATCGCATGGTGACAGGTATCCCTTTTAGTGTTGTCTAATTTGGGAGCGACACATGTAACACCCCAAATTTTAAGTCTTTAAAATTATAGTATCAGTCATCGGATCCTCGCTTGAGCGAGAGGTTCTCGCTTGAGCGAGAAAGGATCACCTGGGAGGGTGAAATCCTGGGTTATACTAGAAGATTCTCGCTTGAGCGAGAGTTGCCTTGTCTGGGCAAGAAATGGCAAACTAGGGCTGTTGACATTGTGAGATTCTCGCCTGAGCGAGAATCCCTCGCTTGAGCGAGAGGAAGCCTGTTGGGACTGTGAGATTCTCGCCTGAGCGAGAATCCCTCGCTTGAGCGAGAGGGTCAGATTTGAGTTTTTAAAATGGGCGGGATTTTCTCGCTTGAGCGAGAGATCCCTCGCTTAAGCGAGAACCCGACGAGACAACATTTAATGAGAAACCCCTAAACACAATCTAGGGTTTTTAGAAAAGAAGAAGAGTGAGAGAAGAGAGCTTTTCAAGGGCAAAAAGCTTGGATACTTATCTAAGAGCTTGAGAAGAGGTAAAACTCTAGATTCTAACTCTCTTTTCTCTCTTAAACTCACTTTGGGGTATGTTGGATCTCTTCTCAAAAATGAAGAAAACCATGGAAACTCATCCTCTTGAGGGATGGTTCATTTTGGGTCATACTTACCTTGTAAACTCTTGGTTTAGAGTTAGTATCTCAAGAATGGAAAGAGTTGTGGGTTGATTCATGAAAACCCCAAAAACCCTAAAAGTGAAAATGTGGTACAAGGAGAGAGTGAGTAAAATGCTAGAGGTAGAAGATGAGTTTACCTCCAAATATTGGAATATGAGATATTATGCATGTTTTAGATGGTTGAATATCTATGATGAATATTTTGTATGATTAAATGATGCACTGTAAGTTGTTTATGTGATATTTGGAATAAATGACTAACATTGTGTTATATGGTGGGATGAGGAAAGATCCTAAGGTTGGAGGCGGTGTCGGTGGAACTTGAGAAGTTGCCAAGAACCAAACCCAACACTCACCGAGGTAAGGATAAGTCTTTAATTGTGCATTTGGAATCGAAAATGTGTATTTTCTGATTATGCAATGATTGTGTTGTAAAGTACGCATTTAGTATACACATATATGAGTGTGTTTATATTAAAGTAGGCGTAGATTTACGTAAATGAAAGTATGTTGTACTTCTGGTTATGTGATGATTGAGTTGGGAATCACGTATTTAGTATAAACATATATGGGTGTGTTTATACTAATGTGGGTGTGGATTTATCGGAAATGTTTTATGGTGAAATTAAAGAAAAGGAAATATATTTTTAGCCGACCAAGAATGGTTAGAAACTCTGGCTTGAGTATATAAGCAAAACTCTGGCTTGAGTATATAAGCAAAACTCTGGCTTGAGTATATAAGCAAAACTCTGGCTTGAGTATATAAGCAAAATTCTGGCTTGAGTATATAAGCAAAACTCTGGCTTGAGTATATAAGCAAAACTCTGGCTTGAGTATATAAGCGTGTTTTATTTAAAAAGAAAATGAGAATCTGCTTTTAGCTAACCTCAAGGGGTGTAGTGACTTTGGCTCAAGTTATGTAGCAAAACAAAATGAATTTCGAAGATGGTTTACTAACTTTTTTTTGTATATAATGTGGATTATCTTATAATGATGTTTATTGAATTAATGACTTACTCCTTTGTGTGTTTTGTGTTTTGTCATTGATAATCCCATTGCAGATAAACAGGTGATATGAGGGAGACTCATTTTTGGGAGATTTAGGAGCTTTATATTTTTGGATTCATTCATTGTATTATTTTGTACATGAGTGCTTATTGAATTACTTGGAATATTTTGTAACTATGGATATATGATTTATACGATTGGTTGTATTTCCGTAGACACGTAGCTATGGGTATTTTGGAAACCCATAGCTAGTTGTATGCGGTAGACACTAGAGTCAAATTGAATGAATTATGTTTTTCCGCAACATACATTGTATGGTAATATTATATGTTGAAAGTGTTTTAAGGAATGATAATTGAGAAATCAAAGTAGTGTGATGACTGTATGCATGAAAGGTTTAAAATAAAAGAAAAATTTTCAAGGGTAGAATTTCGGTTCTTACAACACTCCCTATAATTGCTGAATGTGTGAACCGACTGAGATGGTACACAAGTTGTTGTTTTCGACTTAGTTGTATCCACCCCACCCAGTGTACCGGTGGTGAGTGACGATGTTGTGTCTCAGTGTACGGTTGGGGTAAATGGTAAAACCTTTGCCATAGTGTTGATATGCGCAATGATATCCCAGCTGGAAATTAATCCTGGAAATGGACTAGCGGTCAGCAAATCGTGTTATGTTTAACTGTGTGTAATTGTTGAGGTGAAGATTTAAAATTTAGTATGCATTGATATGTATGTGTATGCTAAGGGGTAAGACTTATACTGATAGTCGAGGAAATAGACTAGTTAAGTTACTTACCCCGTCGATGTGATGAATGCATTTTATTAGACGTGAAACTTTTGGCCTCGATTGGTCGGTTCCTTTGCGGTAGGACATTGGCAAGGCACGATATAGTGGGGGGGGGGGGGGTGTACCTCAAATATCTGTCTTGGATGTTGTGTCGGCAAAAGTTGTTTCTGTTTCGTGAACGTCAGTGATTGCGGTGTATGGGTGTGGTGTAACCATATGAGTGAAGGAGTTTTGGGTTGTGTTGAAATAATTATGCAAACTTTGTTTCATGAGTCGTGGATTCAAACCGCATGCAAAAATCATTTTTTTTGGGTGAAACATAGCTTGTAGCTAAATAATGATTTAGTATCATGTTGGAGAATTCCGAAATTTTAGCAATCATATCTGATTAAGTATGAGGTCGTTAAAAATTTGATGATACAAGACACCCATGTATTTCTGGACTAAATGCAAGTGGGTTAATAAGTTTATATTTGCTAATGGAATTGGGGTGACCAAAACCGAACGCCAGTTGTACGTTTGAGTGTTGTCGACTTGCACTTGCCGATCAGTAACAGGGTACCTAGTTTTGGTGTGAATCAATGGTTTTATGGTTTCAGTTGAGGCTAGAAATCGGTAATTCCTTTCAACGATAAGATTTGATGACGAAAATATTTGATGTAATTGGACGATTATTGGATAGTTTGATTGTGTACAATGGATGAGACACTAAGAGTCTTTTGTGTAAGTATTTGTTGATTGAGTGAAATGAAATTGTGCTAAATTCTTGAGTGGAGATGAAACTAGCTAGTGTATGATTGATGTTAATTGAGGCATTGGAGTGGATGAGGGATAAGGAGTTCCCCATTCGCTGAAATTCGGGAGTGTTATAGGGATTCCTAACATAGATGAGGATTGCTAGCTGGATCAGTCCTAGATACCTATGGTTCTTGACGAATATAGGAAAAATCTTTAGTCTGAATTACGGTTTAATTCTCATGGCTTTCGAGTTATAAAAGGCTGAGATCTTAATATTTGGACATTGGTGAGTTAGTTCATGAATTGGTTTGGTGATATCACGGTTTAGTGGTGTATACCCTTAGTGACCGTTTAAGTAATCTTAATGGATTAGAGGATCGATTGTGATTTTGGTTGAGTATCCTCGTGCCTAAGGTCTAGGTGATGATATTATTTTCCGAAATATGTTTAATTTTCGGGGACGAAAATTCTTATAAGAGGGGGAGGATTGTAACACCCTAATTTTGAGTCTTTAAAATTATACTATTAGTCCTGGAAGTCTCGTTTGAGCGAGAGATTCTCGCCTGAGCGAGAAAGGATCCCCTGGAAGGGTGAAATCCTGGGCTATACTGGAGGATTCTCGCCTGAGCGAGAGTTGTCTCGCCTGGGCGAGAAATGACAATTTGGGGCTGTTTGGGAAGATGATCTGGCTCCTTGACCGAGGCTGGGTTTTGATGAAGACAAATGCACATCACCAAAAGAAAGAGGAAAAGCTATTGAAGATCAAAGACTTAAAGAACTTGAAGTATATTTTATTTTTATAAGAGTCTTAGTCTTTTAGTAGTATATATTTCAAACTCATAAGAAATCACAATGCCTTAAGAATAAAGATCTAAATCTAGGTTAATATAAGAGTTCCTAAGAAAAACCAAGTTATTTTTGAAAAGTTGGGAAAAAGCAAAAATAACTAGGGTAATCGATTACCATGTAGTAGTAATCGATTACCACTTACTGTTGAAAGTTAAAATCTAAAATTTAATTGCAGTAATCGATTACCAGGGTAAGTAATCGATTACCATAACTCTCGACATTTCTGGGAAATTAAATTTCAACTAGGGTAATCGATTACCCTATGGATGTAAACGATTACCACTAGCCGTTGAGCAACTTTGGATTTGAAATTTCAACTAAGGTAATCGATTACCTCATATTGGTAATCGATTACCACAAGCAAAAATCGTCAGTATCAGTTGTTTTTCAACTGGTAATCGATTACCACGGATAAGTAATCGATTACCACATACTGTTACTGCGAAAATCTGATTTTTAAATTGAACCATTGTGTTCCAACTTGGTTCAACTTTTCCCAAACGACTTATAACTTTTGAAAGTGATTCTAAACACCTTTTGGAACTCTATATAAACCTTGTAGGATCTCAGAATTAAAAAATAACTTTTATACTCAAAAATCCAAGTTCTTGATGCAAATTTCTTAGTTTTTATTCAAGAACACTTTGAAGTTTTTCAGAAAAACTTTCACATTCTTTGGAATTCTGAAAACTTCATAAGGCATTAAGATACATTGTGAGTTTGTCATTAAGCCATTTATTATCTTCATACTTGTACTCAAGTAATCACCATAGGGATTGGTGAGGCATTGTAAAACAAGGATAGTGGTGTACTATCTTGTTGAAGTGAGTGAGTGATACAACTTAGGGGGAGTCTAGGTGTGACTTTGCTTGTAAGTTAAACTCATTCAATAGTGGAAATCTCTTGTGGTTTTCAAGAGGACTGGACGTAGCCTTCGGTGGTAGAAGGTGAACTAGTATAATTTTCTGGTGTGATTTTTCTCATCCTTACACTTTTTGTTTTATGCACTTCTTCTTCTTCTACTAAACTTTCTTCCGCTACAACTCTGTTAATTTGGTCTTAAGTAGAAAAAGCTGAAAAGTTTCTAGTGATTTTTTTTTAAAACAACTAATTCACCCCCCCTCTTAGTTGGCCATCTATTCCTCCCAGTTGACACTGTGAGATTCTCGCTTGAGCGAGGGCGTCAGATCTGAAATTTTAATAAGGCAGGATTTTCTCGCCTGAGCGAGAATGGGCTCGCTTGAGCGAGAACCCGACGACTGCTCTTTAAAATTGAAACCCCAAACACATTTTAGGGTTAGAACTTTGAAGAGAAGAGAGAGAGGAGAACTTTTCAAGAGCAAAGAGCCTTAGGACTCATCTTAGAGCTTGAGAAGAGGTAAACCTCTTGTTCCTAACTCTTCTTCTTCCTCTCTAACTTGTTTTGGGTATGTGGATCTATTTTCAAAATATGAGAAACCATGGAAACTCATCCTTTAGAGTTATGGTTCGTTTTATGTTGTTTTTCTCTTATAAACTCTTGGTTTAGAGTTGATATTTGATGAATGGAAATGTTTTGTGGGTTATTCATGAAAACCCCAAAAACCCCCAAAATGAGAATATGGGTATAAAGAGAAAGAGATGAAATGTTAGATGTGGATGATGAGTTTGTGCTTTGATGTTGATATATGAGATGAACATGTATGTTTAGATGATTGGAAACTTGTATTGAAGTAGTTTTGGAAATCTTGAATATATGTGAATCCCTTGTATGTTTGATGATAAAATACGAGTTATTTATGTGTTATTTTGAATAAATGACTGACATTGTTGTTATTGGTGGAAATGAGGAAAGATCCTAAGGTTGGAGGAAATTGCGGATGAGACTTTTAAAGTTACTCGGAACCGATCCCCAACATTCACCAAGGTAAGGGATATGTGGCTCTAATTCATACTCACTGATGTGAATGAGGAATGTGAAAGAGGTAATGTGTTGGTAAGTTTATTGTTGTTACCCTACCCGAAGAGGTAGTGGTTTATTGTGGATACCCTACCCGAAGAGGTAGTGGTTTATTGTGGATACCCTACCCGGAGTGGTAGTGTGAATTGTTATTGTGTCCTACCCGGAGTGGTAGCGAACTGTTATTGTGTCCTACCCGGAGTGGTAGTGGACTGTTATTGTGTCCTACCGGAGTGGTAGCGGACTGTTATTATGTCCTACCCAAAGTGGTAGTGGAACTGTTATTGTGCCCTACCTGAAGTGGTAGCGGACGTTTATTGTGTCCTACCGGAAATGGTAGTGAATTATTGTGAACTCGACCTTCCCGATGTGGTATGGAGTAATAACTCGATCTACCCGATGTGGTATGGGGTAATAACTCGACCTGCCCTTTGTGGTATGGGGTAATAACTCGACCTGCCTGATGTGGTATGGGGTAATAACTCGACCTGCCCGATGTGGTATGGGGTAATAACTCGACCTGCCCAATGTGGTTTGGGGTAATAACTCGACCTGCCCTATGTGGTATGGGGTAATAACTTAATAACTCGACCTGCCCGATGTAGTATGGGGTAATAACTTAATAACTTGACCTGTCCGATGTGGTATGGGGTAATAACTCGACCTGCCCGATGTGGTATGGGGTAATAACTCGACCTACCCTATGTGGTATGGGGTAATAACTTAATAACTCGACTTGCCCGATGTGGTATGGGGTAATAACTCGACCTGCCCGATGTGGTATGGGGTAATAACTCGGCCTGCCCGATGTGGTATGGGAAATGAAATTGATGAATACGATTAAGGGTGAATATGAATGATGAGAAGTGTGAATGTCACAATGAATGTCATATGCATGCTATATGATATATATTATGGGATGTATATTCTATATGGTGAATATGAATGATGAGAAAAGGGAATGTCACAAAGAGAGTCATATGCATGCTATATGATATATAGTATGAGATATATATTCTATAGGGTGAATATGAGCGATAAAAAGGAAGATGTTGAGAATGAAAGTAATATATGTAAGAACCGAAATTCTACCATTGAATTATTTTTCCCAAATTAGTTCAATTACATGCAATCTCTCCTATCTCACACTAACAACTTATTATCTTTCCTTAAAATTCTTATTTCCCTCTTCGCAATCTATCTCATTATTAACATACACAATCGTTCGACCGAAAAACATAATTCGCATTAATTAAATCTTGTAACCACCGCAAATAACTAACTATGGGTTTCCAAAATACCCATAGCTATACATATTCAGAGTTGCAGTCTCAAGTTTACAATTATATCTATATCGTAAGTTACATCATATTTCAAAATATCAAATATGCACTCATGTACAAAATAGTGCAAATGAATAACTCCAAAATGTAAAGCTCCCTAAGACTCCCCAAAAATGAGTCCCCCTCATGTCACATGTTATCTGCAATAGGATTATCGATGACAAGTACAAAAACATACAAAGGAGTAAGTCGTTAATTCAGATAAACATCATCATAAGATAATCCTTAATAGAAATTGGGTTAGTAAACCATTTTTAGAAATTCATTTTTACTTTGCTACATAACTTGAGCTAAAGTCGCTACACTCCCCGGGGTTAGCTAAAAGCATATTCTTATTTCCATTTTAAGTAAAACATGCTTATATACTCAAGCTAGAGTTTTGCTTATATACTCAAGCCAGAGTTTCGCTTATATACTCAAGCCAGAGTTTCGCTTACATACTCAAGCCAGAGTTTCGGTTATATACTCAAGCCAGAGTTTTGCTTATATACTCAAGCCAGAGTTTTGCTTATATACTCAAGCCAGAGTCGCTAACCATTCATGGTCGGCTAAAAATATATTTCCTTTTCATTAATTTCACCATAAAACGATTTCGGTGAATCCATGCCCACATTAGTATAAACACACCCATATATGTTTATACTAATTACATGATTCACAACTCAGTCATCGCATAACCAGAAGTACACATCTTTCTTTTCCGTAAACCTACGCCTACTTTAATATAAACACACCCATCTATGTTTATACTAAATGCGTACTTTACAAATCAATCATTGCATAATCAGAAATTACACCTTTTCGATTTCAAATGCACAATTAAAGACTTATCCTTACCTCGGTGAGTGTTGGGTTTGGTTCTTGGCAACTTCTCAAGTTCCACCGACACCGCCTCCAACTTTAGGATCTTTCCTCATCCCACCACATAACATAATGTTAGTCATTTATTCCAAATATCGCATAAACAACTTATATTGCATCATTTAATCATACAAAATATTCATCATAAATATTCAACCATCTAAAACATGCATAAACATCTCATATTCCAATATTTGGAGGTAAACTCATCTTCTACCTCTAGCATTTTACTCATTCTCTCCTTTTACCACATCTTCACTTTTAGGTTTTTTTTTGGGTTTTCATGAATCAACCCACAATCCTTTCCATTCTTGAGATACTATCTCTAAACCAAGAGTTTATAAGGTAAGAATGACATAAAATGAACCATCACTCAAAACGATGAGTTTCCATGGTTTTCTTCACTTTTGAGAAGAGATCCAACATACCCCAAAGGGAGTTTAACAGAGAAAAAGAGAGTTAGAATCTAGAGTTTTACCTCTTCTCAAGCTCTTAGATGAATATCCAAGCTTTTTGCCCTTGAAAAGTTCACTTCTCTCACTCTTCTTCTTTTCTAAACCCTAGATTGTGGTTAGGGGTTTCTCATTAAATGTTGTCTCGTCGGGTTCTCGCTCAAGCGAGAAAATCCCGCCCATTTTAAAAACTCAAATCTGACCCTCTCGCTCAAGCGAGGGATTCTCGCTCAAGCGAGAATCTCACAGTGGCAACAGCCCCAAAATGACATTTTTCGCCCAGGCGAGACAACTCTCGCTCAGGCGAGAATCCTCAAGTATAGTCCAGGATTTCACCCTCCTAGGTGAACCTCTCTCGCTTAAGCGAGAATCTCTCGCTCAAGCGAGGATCCGAGGGCTGATACTATGATTTTCAAGACTTAAAATTTGGGGTGTTACAATCCTCCCCCTCTTATAAGAATTTTCGTCCTCGAAAATTAAACATACCTTGATTCAAACAAATGAGGGTAATCCTCCCTCATTTCTTGCTCAACTTCCCAAGTAGCGTCTCCTTCGTCCACTTGGCTCCACAACACCTTCACCAAAGGAATCTCTTTGCCTCTCAACCTTTTGATACTGGTATCCATGATTCTCACAGGCAACGTTGCAAAAGTCAAGTTATCCTTCAACTCTATCTGGTCCGACTCAACCACATGAGATGGATCTCCAACATATTTTCCCAACTGAGATACATGAAACACATTGTGGAGATTCGACAACAACGGTGGTAAGGCAACTCGATACGCTACTGGCCCAATCCTCTTCAATATTTGATAAGGCCCAATAAATCGCGGAGTCAGTTTACGAGATTTCAACACTCAACCAATTCCGGTAGTCGGGACTACTCTCATGAAAACATGATCCCCCTCCTTGAATTCAAGAGGTTTCCGCCTCTTATCGTAGTAGCTTTTCCGTCGACTCTGGGCGATCCTCATATTCTCCCGGATTTTCTTGATCTTATCCATCGTCTCCTGAACCAATTCGGGCCCCAATATCAAGTTCTCCCCAGTTTCGAACCAACTCACTGGAGTTCGGCACTTCCTACCATACAACGCCTCATAAGGTGCCATCCCAATACTCGAATGGAAGCTATTGTTGTAGGTAAATTCGATAAATGGCAACATGTCATCCCAACTCCCTGGTTGTTCTAAGACACATGCCCTCAAAAGGTCCTCAACGAATGTATTGTCCTTTCTGATTGACCGTCCGTTTGTGGATGATAAGCTGAACTCAGCTTCAACTTAGTTCCCAAAGCGGTTTGCAAACTAGTCCAAAAGACACAATGCTTGACGGTATTCCATGCAAGCGAACAATTTCTCGGATATACTGTTCTGCCAATCTCTCCAACGAGTATCTCATGTTCAAAGGAAAGAAGTGAGCCGATTTAGTTAACCGATCCACGATCACCCATATTGAATCATAACCTCTCTGAGTCTTCGGAAAACCAGACACAAAATCCATGGAGATACTATCCTACTTCCAAACGGGAATTTCTAGGGATTGTAATTCTCCAGCTAGTCGCTTATGTTCAACCTTGGCCTTCTGACATACCAAACAACTCGAGACATAGAAGGCCACATCCCTTTTCAACCCAGACCACCAAAACAGTGTTTTCAAATCTTGATACACTTTCGTGGTCCCCGGGTGGAAACTCATTTTACTCTTATGGGACTCCTCTAAAATCTCCCTCCGTAATTTATCATTACGAGGCACACACACTCTCCCTTTGTAATGCAACATTCCACTAAGGTCCGATGTGAAATTGGTATCCTTACCACACAACATCAGATCCCGTTTATCCATCAGCTCAGTATCCTCAATTTGCATTGTCCGGATTTGTTCAAACAACTCATTCGTGAATTTAAGCATTCCCAAAATCATACTATGAGGCTTTATCTGAACCTCCAAGTTCATGTCTCTGAACTCTTCAATCAGTTTCTCTTCCCTAACCACCAAAACGGACAGGTGCAACGACTTTCGACTCAGTGCATCCGCCACTACATTGGCCTTTCCCGGGTGGTACTGTAACCCAAAATCGTAATCCTTAAGGAATTCCATCCATCTCCTCTGTCTCATGTTCAATTCCTTTTGATCAAATAAGTACTTCAAGCTCTTGTGGTCACTGTACACTTTAAATCTCACACCAAAGAGATAGTGTCTCCATATTTTTAAGGCAAAAACCACTGCGGCCAACTCAAGTTCGTGGGTAGGATAGTTCTGCTCGTGCGTCCTCAACTGTCGAGAAGCATAGGCCACAACCTTCCCTTCTTGCATCAACACACAACCCAAACCTTACTTGGATGCATCGCAATAAACACTGAAGTCCCGATCAGTACAAGGAAGGACCAAAATTGGCGCCGTAGTCAACCTGCGTTTTAACTCTTAGAAACTTTCTTCACATCGAAATGTCCACACATACGATTCCCCTTTCCTAGTGAGTTTTGTCAAAGGTAGAGCCAACTTCGAAAACCCTTCTATGAATTTACGATAATACCCAGCCAAACCTAGAAAGCACCTGATCTCAGTGACTGACTTTGGCACTGCCCATTCCATGACCGCTTCAACCTTTGAAGGATCTACCGCCACTCCTTCCTTGGATATCACATGTCCAAGAAAATTTACTAACTCCAACCAGAAGTCGCATTTTGACAGTTTTGCATACAACCGATTCTTGCTAAGAAGTTCTAGCACTATCCGCAGGTGCTCAGCATGTTTCTCTCGGCTTTTGGAGTAAATCAAAATGTCATCAATGAATACCACTACGAAAGTATCTAAATACGGATGAAAAATCTGATTCATGTAGTCGGTAAATATTGCTGGAGCATTCGTTACCCCAAAAGGCATGACCAAATATTCAAAATGTCCGTACCTGGTCCTAAACGCCGTCTTAGGAATATCTTCCGACTTCACACGAAGTTGGTGGTAGCCAGACCGAAGATCAATTTTTGAGAACACTACCGCTCCTCTCAACTGATCCATCAAGTCATCGATCTGAAGCAACAGATACTTGTTCTTAACAGTGACCTTATTCAACTGCCAGTAGTCGGTACACAACCGCATACTACCATCCTTTTTCTTAACAAACAAAACAGGCGCACCCCAAGGCGAGACGCTAGGACGAATGAACTTCTTTGCCAACAAGTCCTCAACCTTCTTTTTCAACTCCGCCAATTCTAACGGTGCCATCCTATAAGGAGCTATAGAGATGGGTCCCGTTCCCAGTACCAAATCAATAGAGAATTCGACTTCTCTTACTGGAGGTAATTCCGGAATTTCGCCATGAAATACCTTAGGAAACTCACGAACTATCGGAATGTCCTCAACTTTGGGTTTTTCACTACCCTCCAGGGATGCCAACAACATAAACACGGCTCCTCCCTCTTTACAAGAAGTCTTGACTTCCTTTGCCGACAATGGCTTCATGTCATTGACCTCATCAGAAACCTCATCAAGATTCCCGAATACCACGGTCTTATCAGCACAATTTAACATCACATGATTCGTCGACAACCAGTCCATCCCCAAAATTAGATCCAACTAGGTTAGTGGTAAGCAGATCAAATCAACGGTAAAAGTTCTACCGTTTATCACTACTGGACATCGAGACACAACTGTCGATACCACCACAGGCACATCAGTTGGGGTGGACACGACCAAGTCGAAAGGCAACGACTCAGTTTGTAATTTCAGTCTATCCACGCAGTCATTAGATACAAAGGAGTGTGTCGCTCCCTAATCAAACAACACTAAAAGAGGAATACCTGCCACCATGTAATTACCTTTGATCAGACCATCAACATCGGATGTCTGTGCACCACTCATGGTGAATACTCTGCCAGTAGCTCGAGGTCGCTCAGCTCTCACAGCATTTACACTCTGTGTTAGCTTAGGACAATATCTTTTGGTGTGCCCAACCTCCTTGCAGTAGTAACATGTAAGCATCGTTCCGGGGTAATAACTCGACCTGCCCTATGTGGTATGGGGTAATTACTTAATAACTCGACCTGCCCGATGTAGTATGGGGTAATAACTTAATAACTCGACCTGCCTGATGTGGTATGGGGTAATAACTCGACCTGCCCGATGTGGTATGGGGTAATAACTCGACCTGACCGATGTGGTATGGGGTAATAACTCGACCTGCCCGATGTGGTATGGGGTAATAACTCGACCTGCCCGATGTGGTATGGGGTAATAACTCGACTTGCCCGATGTGGTATGGGGTAATAACTCGACCTACCCTATGTGGTATGGGGTAATAACTTAATAACTCGACCTGCTCGATGTGGTATGGGGTAATAACTCGACCTGTCCGATGTGGTATGGGGTAATAACTCGGCCTGCCCGATGTGGTATGGGAAATGAAATTGATGAATACGATTAAGGGTGAATATGAATGATGAGAAGTTTGATGTCACAATGAATGTCATATGCATGCTATAGGATATGTATTATGGGATGTATATTCTATAGGGTGAATATGAATGATGAGAAAAAGGAATGTCACAAAGAGAGTCATATGCATGCTATAGGATATATAGTATGGGATATATATTCTATAGGGTGAATATGAGCGATAAAAAGGAAGATGTTGAGAATGAAAGTAATATACATGCTATAGGATATATATTAGGGGATATATATACTATAGGGTGGATATGAACAATGAGAAGGATGATGTTTCAAACGAACGTAATATGCATACTATAGAATATATATTATGGGATATATATACTATAGGATGAATATGAGTAAAGTGGAAATTAAAGGAAGATGATATGAATGTTTATAATTACGCATGTGCGTTTACGAATTATATTAAAGGTTAATCGTATTTGAAATGTGGATTATCATGTGATGTTAGTTTTTGAACTAATGACTTGCTCCATTTTGTTTTGTGTGTTGTTTATGATAATCCCATTGTAGGTAAATGAAGGATTTCGAGAAGGAATCTCACTTAGGTAGCTTTTGTGTTTATTAACTTGATTGTCTTTATTGCTACTTGACGTTGTAGTTAATTTGATAACGTTATGGGATGACTGTAAATTTGGTTAGGGAAATTACGGAGATATGTAGTTATGGACGTCATAACTCTGGAAAATCCATAAGTAGTTGTATGCGATAATTGTCAATCGAATGAATTATGTTTTTCCGCAACATAAATTAGTATGATAATATAATAGGGTAAAGAGTATTTTCAAAGAGTGATTCTTGAGAGTTTTTAATTAAGGTGACGACTGTATGTAAGAAAGGAATAAAATAAATGAAAAAAAAATTTCAAGGGTAGAATTTGGGTCGTTACATGTTACGTACCCATTTGAGTATAGCATTGAAGGGTAGTCTTTTAAAGTCCGTTGATTTCCCTCAAGTAGTTTTTCAATCTCCAGTAAAGTTAGATTTTGTAGTTGTTCATCATTAAGCACCAAACCTATAGAGTTCAAAATATGTTATATGATATTCTATATTTAAATTATTGAAAAATTCCTTAACAGCGTGATATAAAATAATTGTTGTATACCTTGATTATTGGATATATTTCTGAGATTGTAGAGAATTTCATCAGATAACCATTGCCATGTCTCCTCCCAAACATGATTTGGCCTATTCATAGATGTTGATAGAAGCATTGGCACAAATAATTTCCTCAAATAGAATCCAGAACCCAGTCTTTTGCTTCTCTTATGGCTTCAATATATTCTTTATCATCCTTTAATAACCTAGTCTTTTGCTTCCCAATTGCAAAACATGCATCCCTAGATGTTGGATATTCAATATTTGAAACAGTTCTAATGTCTTCATAACATGTTGGTCCTTTAACAACTGTCAACATCATCCTAACATAGTATAACTCACCCATGAATGGATAAATCCAAACTAATCTACCGATTGTATAACCTGATTTTCTTGGCTTCCAACACATACTTTTTTTGACATAAACAAACTTTGACACATATTGAGCATAACCCAAAATTTTACCTTCATGATATTGTTTATTAGCTTCCATCCAAGATGTAAACATAGATTCTGATATTGTCGGTCTCAAAAGAATATTGTCGATGTCGTCATGATCATTAAAGTAAACAGATTGTTCTCCTGGAAGATGAAAGTATAATCGTTCGACAGCAGGTTGTCTCCCATGAATTGGAAATTTAAAAATTCTTCAACATGCTTCTGATTGTGATACATATCTACAATCAAGATATTGTTTAACCTCATCAATGTTCCTTGGAATCTGTGATGCACCATTATCTATTGGTTCAATAACAACCGTTATCCTATCATACCCTTTGTTTATATACTTGAATAAGTACTTGACTGAGGTACTTTGGTTACACCACTCCATATTAATGTGAATTTGGTACTTGATTAGTAGTTGAGGGTTGTAACGACCCGAAATTCTACCCTTGAAATTTTTTTCCTTATTTAATCCAATTCCATACATTTAACAATCAATCATAATTACCGAGTGATTAAATTTATTTTAAAAGTCTCACTTCACACTCACACCCTATCTTTGAACCATAAGTAACATACAACATTCGATAGCCGAAAAACATAATTAATTAATATAACCTAGTAACCACCGCATACAATTAGCTATGGGTTTCCAAAACACCCATAGCTACATATATCCCGAGTTACTAGTCTCCCTGATCAGTATCATACACAAAAATAGGATTCATAGTACCATTAGTTACTTCAATTACAATCAATTAAGGTTACAAAAGAATGTAATGAGAGACATTAAAAACAAAAGTCTCTAATCCCCTACTCAAAATCATCCTTCTCCGTCTACCTACCTGCAATGGGATTAACATTTACCATGCACAAACAACGCAAAGGAATAAGTCATTAATTCAATAAAACTCAATGTCAGTTAATCCACATTTAATAGTTTTCACAGTGATATAATTTAAATACTCTTAGAAAACATTTTTCGTCATCTATACTTTTGAAAAAACCATGCTACATAACTCGAGCTAGAGTCGCTAACCCATTCTGGTCGGCTAAAACGAGTTTTATTTTCATTGGCACTCCACCAATACATAAACCATAAATACACTCATCAACACTACAAACATACCCATATATATTTGTAGTGACTAAGTGATTTACCATTTATGTCATTATATTTCGAGTCTTATTTCCATTGGTACTCCCCCAATAAGTTTCGAGTCTTATTTCCATTGGTACTCCCCCAATAAGTTTCGAGTCTTATTTCCATTGGTACTCCCCCAATAAGTTTCGAGTCTTATTTCCATTGGTACTCCCCCAATAAGTTTCGAGTCTTATTTCCATTGGTACTCCCCCAATAAGTTTCGAGTCTTATTTCCATCGGTACTCCCCCAATAAATAGTCAATAAATGCACCCGACATCATTACAACATAACATATATGCTTGTAACTACAAAGTAACTTACAATTATTACTTTATTCTGAGTCTTATTTCCATTGGTACTCCCCCAATACAAAAATGATAAATATACCCGACATCATTATAAACATATCCTCGTATGCTTATAACTACAAGGTAATTTACATTTCATGATTTCATTTCGAGTCTTATTTCCATTGGTACTCCCCCAATAAGTAAACCTTAAACTCACTTCTAACCATTATCAACATACCCATATATGTTCATAATGATTAAGTGTTTCACATTTTATCCATCGTCCATAACAGAAAGTCCACGCATTTTCCACATAATGCATAAATTAAAGACTTATCCTTACCTCGGTGAGTGTTGGGTTTCGTTTTTGGTGACTTCGCAAGTTCCACCGGCACCACCTCCAAACTTAGGATCTTTCCTCATTCCCACCACATAACACAATGTTAGTCATTCATTCCAAATAACAAATAAATAACTTATATTGCATCATTTAAACGTACAAAATATTTATCATGTTCTCAATGGTTCTATACTACTTTCATTAAGAGTTTTCAACCATCTGAAACATACATATCATCTCATATTTTAACATTGTAAAGCAACTCATCTTCTACCTCTAGCATTTCACCCATCTTTCCTCTCTAACCTCATTTTCTCTCTCTAGGGTTTTGGGTTTCCATGAGTCAACCCACAAACCACTTTCCATTCTTGGAATACTAACTCAAAACCAAGAGTTTACAAGGTACAAACGACATAAAATGAACCATAACTCGAAAGAGAGAGTTTCCATGGTTTTACACATTTTGAGAAGAGATCCATAATACCAAAAATGGGTTCTCAAGGGAAGAAGAGAGTTAGGATAGAGAGTTTTACCTCTTCTCAAGCTATTGAACAAGAATCAAAGCTCCTAGACCTTGGGAATGCTCTCTTCTCTCACCTCTCTTCAATTCTTAACCTAAAATGTGTTTTGAGTTTCCCTCATTTAATGTTCTCGTCGGGTTCTCGCTTAAGCGAGCTTTCTCTCACTCAAGCGAGAAAATCCCGCCCATTTTAAAAACTCAACTCTGCCCCTCTCGCTCAAGAGAGAATCTCACAGTGTCAACCAGCCCCAAATGCCATTTCTCGCCCAGGAGAGACATCTCTCGCTCAGGCGAGAATCCTCCAGTATAGCCCAGGATTTCACCCTCCCAGGTGAACCTCTTTCGCTCAAGCGAGAATCTCTCGCTCAAGCGAGGATCCAAGGACTGATACTATAATTTTAAAGACTTAAAATTTTGGGTGTTACAATCCTCCCCCTCTTAAAAGAATTTTCGTCCCCGAAAATCAAACATACCTCGATTCGAACAAATGAGGGTAATCCTCCCTCATCTCTTGCTCAACTTCCCAAGTAGCGTATCCTTCGTCCACTTGGCTCCACAACACCTTTACCAGGGAAATCTCCTTGCCTCTCAATCTCTTTATACTAATATCCATAATTCTCACGGGCAACGTCGCAAAAGTCAAATTATCCTTCAACTCTATATGATCAGACTCAACCACATGAGATGGATCTCCAACATATTTCCTCAACTGAGACACATGAAATACATTTTGGAGATTGGACAACAACAGAGGTAAAGCAATACGATACGCTACCGGCCCAATTCTCTTCAATATCTGATAAGACCCAATAAATCGAGGAGTCAGCTTACGGGATTTCAAAACTCTATCGATACCAGTAGTTGGAACAACCCTCATGAAAACATGATCTCCCTCGTTAAATTCAAGAGGTTTCCGTCTCTTATCATAATAGCTCTTCTGTCGACTTTGGGCGATTCTCATATGATCCCGGATTTTCTTGATCGCATCCGTCGTCTCCTGGACCACTTCGGGTCCCAATATCAAGTTATCCCCAGTTTCAAACCAACTCACTAGAGTTCGGCACTTCCTACCATACAATGCCTCATAAGATGCCATCCTGATACTTGAATGAAAGCTATTGTTGTAGGTAAATTCGATCAAAGGTAACATGCTATCCCAACTCCCTGGTTGTTCTAAGACACAGGCTCTCAAAAGCTCTTCCAATGACTGTATTGTCCTTTCCGTTTGACCGTCCGTTTGTGGATGATAAGCTGAACTCAGCTTCAACTTAGTCCCCAAAGCGGTTTGCAAACTAGTCCAAAAGTTCGAAGTGAAACGGGGGTCCCTATCCGACACAATTCTTGACGGTATTCCATGCAAGCAAACAATTTCCCGGATATACAGTTCTGCTAACCTCTCCAAAGAGTACCTCATGTTCATAGGCAAAAAGTGAGAAGACTTAGTTAACCGATCCACGATCACCCATATCGAATCATATCCTTTCTGAGTCTTCGGAAAACCAGACACAAAATCCATGGATATACTATCCCACTTCCAAACGGGAATTTCTAGGCTTTGTAACTCCTCCGCCGGTCGTTGATGCTCAATTTTTGCTTTCTGGCATATTAGACAACTCGAAACATATGACGCCACGTCTCTCTTCAATCCAGACTACCAAAACAATTTCTTCAAGTCTTGGTACATTTTCGTTGTTCCTGGGTGAAAGCTCATCTTACTCTTATGAGACTCCTCCAAAATACTATTCCGTAGCCTTTCATCACGAGGCACACACACTCTCCCCTTGTAACGCATCATCCCATTGGAGTCCGTTACAAAGTTGGTCTCCTTTTCACTCATCATCAAATTTCGTTTGTCCATCAACTCAATATCTCCAACTTGCAGTACTCGGATCTGATAAAAGAGTTCATTCGTGACCGTTAACATACCCAATATCATACTGTGGGGCCTCATCTAGACATCTAGGTTCATATCCCTGAACTCTTCTATCAGCTTCCCTTCCTTAATCATCAAAGCTGACATGTGCAAGGATTTCCGACTGAGTGCATCTGCTACTACATTAGCCTTCCCTGGGTGGTACTGCAATCCAAAATCGTAGTCCTTTAAAAATTTCATCCATCTCCTCTGTCTCATATTCAGCTCTTTTTGATCGAACAGATATTTCAAACTCTTGTGGTCGCTGTACACCACAAACCTTATACCATAAAGATGGTGTCTCCAAATTTTCAAAGCGAATACCACTGCTGCCAATTCTAAATCATGCATTGCTCGTGTGTTCTCAACTGACGAGAAGTATAGGCAACCACTTTTCCCTCTTGCATCAGGACACAACCCAAACCTTGCTTGGAAGCATCACAATACACACTAAAATCCTTATCCGTACACGGAAGAACCAACACGGGTGTCGTAGTCAACCTTCGTTTCAACTCGTGAAAGCTTTCTTCGCAACGAAGTGTCCACACAAATGGTTCTCCTTTCCTAGTGAGCTTAGTCAATGGTAGTGCCAACTTCGAAAATCCCTCTATGAATTTCCGATAATAGCCTGCCAAACCCAGGAAGCTATGGATTTCAGTAACCGACTTGGGCACGGCCCATTCCGTAACCGCTTCCACCTTTGAAGGATCCACAGCTACCCCTTCCTTGGTTATAACGTGCCTAAGAAAATTCACCGACTCCAACCAGAAATCACACTAAGACAATTTCGCATACAGCTGGTTCTTACTCAGAAGTTCTAGAACAATCCTCAGGTGCTCTGCATGTTCCTCTCGGCTTTTGGAGTAAACCAAAATGTCACCAATAAATACCACTACAATTGAATCCAAATACGGATGGAAAATCTGATTCATGTAGTCGGTAAATATTGCTGGAGCATTTGTTACGCCAAAAGGCATGACCAAATACTCGAAATGTCCATACCTTGTCCTAAAAGCAGTCTTTGGAATGTCATCGGTTTTCACCCGAAATTGATGGTAGCCCGATCGAAGATCAATCTTAGAAAACACTACCACCCCTCTCAACTGATCCATCAAGTCATCAATCCGAGGCAATGGGTATTTGTTCTTAATCGTAACCTTGTTCAACTGCCTGTAGTCGGTACACAATCGCATACTACCGTCCTTTTTCTTAACTAGAAAAACAGGTGCGCCCCATGGCGAAACACTTGGGCGAATAAATTTCTTAGCCAACAATTCCTCAACCTGCTTTTTCAGCTCAGTTAACTCTAACGGAGCCATTCTATAAGGAGCTATAGAGATGGGTCTGGTTCCCGACACTAAATCAATGGAGAATTCAACTTCTCTCACGGGAGGTAATTCCGGAATATCACCAGGAAAGACTTCCAGAAACTCACGAACTGTGGGAATGTCCTCAACCTTGGACTTCTCAATACCTTCCAGGGACGCCAACAACATGAACACGGTCCCTCCCTCCTTACAGGAAGTCCTGACTTCTTTTGCCGACATCGGCCCCATACAACTGACTCCCTCCGAAATCCCACATGGATTCCCAAACGTCACGGTCTTATCAGCACAATTAAGCACCACATGATTTTCTGACAACAAGTCCATCCCCAAAATCAAATCTAACTGGGATAGAGGTAAGCAGATTAAATCAACGGTAAAATCCCTACCGTTTACCACCAGCGGATATCGAGACACAACTGTCGACACCACCACAAGCACATCAGTTGGGGTGGATACGACCAAGTCGTAAGGCAACGACTCAGTTTGTAAATTCAGTCAGTCCACACAGTCAATGATTACAAAGGAGTGTGTCGCTCCCGAATCAAACAACACTAAAAGAGGAATACCTGACACCATGCAATTACCTTTAATCAAGCCATCAACGTCCGAGGTCTCTGCCCCACTCATGGTGAACACTTTGCCTATGGATTGAGGTCGTTCAACCCTCACAGTATTCACGCTCTGCGGTAGCTTAGGACAATTTCTTCGAACATGTCCCACTTCCTTGCAATGAAAACAAGTGAGCGCCATTCCGGGGCACGAGTCGCCGACATGCACTCGGCCACATGCGAATGATAACTCCGATTACTCATCGAAGGAAAATAAGGCTTCATCTCCTCATGAAACGCCTCCCCCTTCCCTTTTCTGTGAGGGAAGTTTCGTTGAGGTCCAAAGTGTTTAGGAGGAACCACCTTAGATGTCGCCGCTTCATCAGCTGCCAAATCATCTTCGTACACCCTACACTTGTTCACCAGGGTAGGGAAATCAGCAATCTCTTGGTGCCCAAACATACTTTTCAACTTGGGCATAAAACCTGATTCGAACTTGGCGCATTTGGACCTTCCGTCCATTTCCAACTCGGCGTATGGGCAAAACCGGGCCAACTCTTCAAACTTGGCCGCATAGTCTCCTACTGACATGTTCCCCTGTTCCAGTTTCAGAAATTCCATCAACTTCTTCCTTTTCAAATTAGCGGGAAAGTACTTGTGTAGGAACTTCTCCTTGAAGGTACCCCAGGAGATCAGTCGAGCTTCGGCTTCCATCTGTCGCCGAGTATACTCCCACCAATTCTCAGCCTCGGTCACCAGCATATAAGTAGCATAGGTGATTTTCTGAGCCTCAGTGTAGTTCATGGCTCTGAAGATCCGCTCTAACCCTTGGATCCACTCGATGGCAGCTTCAGGAGCAAATCCCCCTTGGAACTGAGTGGGGTTCCTCCTGCAGAACTCATCTAAGCCCCGATATTCCGCCGGTCCTGGTGGAACTAGTGGATGTGAACTCGGACTTGGTGTCGGGTTCTGGTTTAGATTGTGCAAGTTCACATTGACCTGCTGTAGCGCCGCCACCATTTGAGCTAACAAATCATTCGGGACGTTCTGACTCACCCATCTTCCTCTTCCTCTTCCTGCCATGATCACCTGTACTCACTCAAATGTTAGTAAGCGAATTGTATAAATATAGTGCACACAACACTTAACATTTAGCATCATTCAAACAACTGCAACACATAAGGATACAAACAAGCATGCAAGGCCATACCCTAGGTCGCAGGATTAACTATGCTCTGATACCATATTGTAACGACCCGAAATTCTACCCTTGAAATTTTTTTCCTTATTTAATCCAATTCCATACATTTAACAATCAATCATAATTACCGAGTGATTAAATTTATTTTAAAAGTCTCACTTCACACTCACACCCTATCTTTGAACCATAAGTAACATACAACATTCGATAGCCGAAAAACATAATTAATTAATATAACCTAGTAACCACCGCATACAATTAGCAATGGGTTTCCAAAACACCCATAGCTACATATATCCCGAGTTACTAGTCTCCCTGATCAGTATCATACACAAAAATAGGATTCATAGTACCATTAGTTACTTCAATTACAATCAATTAAGGTTACAAAAGAATGTAATGAGAGACATTAAAAACAAAAGTCTCTAATCCCCTACTCAAAATCATCCTTCTCCGTCCACCTACCTGCAATGGGATTAACATTTACCATGCACAAACAACGCAAAGGAATAAGTCATTAATTCAATAAAACTCAATGTCACTTAATCCACATTTAATAGTTTTCACAGTGATATAATTTAAATACTCTTAGAAAACATTTTTCGTCATCTATACATTTGAAAAAACCATGCTACATAACTCCAGCTAGAGTCGCTAACCCATTCTGGTCGGCTAAAACGAATTTTATTTTCATTGGCACTCCACCAATACATAAACCATAAATACACTCATCATCACTACAAACATACCCATATATATTTGTAGTGACTAAGTAATTTACCATTTATGTCATTATATTTCGAGTCTTATTTCCATTGGTACTCCCCCAATAAGTTTCGAGTCTTATTTCCATTGGTACTCCCCCAATAAGTTTCGAGTCTTATTTCCATTTGTACTCCCCCAATAAGTTTCGAGTCTTATTTCCATTGGTACTCCCCCAATAAGTTTCGAGTCTTATTTCCATTGGTACTCCCCCAATACAAAAATGATAAATATACCCGACATCATTATAAACATATCCTCGTATGCTTATAACTACAAGGTAATTTACATTTCATGATTTCATTTCGAGTCTTATTTCCATTGGTACTCCCCCAATAAGTAAACCTTAAACTCACTTCTAACCATTATCAACATACCCATATATGTTCATAATGATTAAGTGTTTCACATTTTATCCATCGTCCATAACAGAAAGTCCACGCATTTTCCACATAATGCATAAATTAAAGACTTATCCTTACCTCGATGAGTGTTGGGTTTGGTTTTTGGTGACTTCGCAAGTTCCACCGGCACCACCTCCAAACTTAGGATCTTTCCTCATTTCCACCACATAATACAATGTTAGTCATTCATTCCAAATAACAAATAAATAACTTATATTGCATCATTTAAACATACAAGATATTTATCATGTTCTCAATGGTTCTATTCTACTTTCATTAAGAGTTTTCAACCATCTAAAACATACATATCATCTCATATTTTAACATTGTAAAGCAACTCATCTTCTACCTCTAGCATTTCACCCATATTTCCTCTCTAACCTCATTTTCTCTCTCTAGGGTTTTGGGTTTCCATGAGTCAACCCACAAACCCCTTTCCATTCTTGGAATACTAACTCAAAACCAAGAGTTCACAAGGTACAAACGACATAAAATGAACCATAACTCGAAAGAGAGAGTTTCCATGGTTTTACACATTTTGAGAAGAGATCCATAATACCAAAAATGGGTTCTCAAGGGAAGAAGAGAGTTAGGATAGAGAGTTTTACCTCTTCTCAAGCTCTTGAACAAGAATCAAAGCTCCTAGACCTTGGGAATGCTCTCTTCTCTCACCTCTCTTCAATTCTTAACCTAAAATGTGTTTGGGGTTTCCCTCATTTAATGTTCTCGTCGGGTTCTCGCTTAAGCGAGCTTTCTCTCGCTCAAGCAAGAAAATTCCGCCCATTTTAAAAACTCAACTCTGCCCCTCTCGCTCAAGCGAGAATCTCACAGTGTCAACCAGCCCCAAATGCCATTTATCGCCTAGGCGAGACATCTCTCGCTCAGGCGAGAATCCTCCAGTATAGCCCAGGATTTCACCCTCTCAGGTGAACCTCTCTCGCTCAAGCGAGAATCTCTCGCTCAAGCGAGGATCCGAGGACTGATACTATAATTTTAAAGACTTAAAATTTGGGATGTTACAAGGGTTGTAAGGGACAACATTACGATTGTCAAGAGAGATGCCATTTTTTTCAACATAACTTGATTAGTACTTGATTGCAGGTTCCACATGGACCAGGAATCATACGTGACTTCACTAAGTTGTACAATTCAGGATCATCAATATCGTTTGGAATTTCAGCAGATATAATTCTATCAATGTCTTCTGGAGATGGATATTTGTTAGAAGGATGCAAAAATAGAAGTAGATACGCATGTGGTAAACCTCTCTTTTGAAATTCAATGGTATGCATATCTGAAAAATTAAACCATAAAGAAATAATAAGTATAAAACATTAAATATTAAGACATAATGTTAAAATTATTATGAGATATATACTTACATGCAATTACTTTTCCCAAGACATGCCTTTTCTTTAAATCTTGAAGTAATTCTTCAAATTTCATTTTGAATACTCTTCAGATGATGTCGGGCTGATCATGTGGCTTCAAACCCATAGGATTAAGAAATATTACAATTTTAAGCCAATTAGAATTGCAAGTCATTGTTAGAACAAATCAGGAAATCCCAATGAACTACATATGGCCATACCATCAAAGTATAATTGATGCATATACCGACGACTACCCACAAAAGTTGAAGGTAATATCACTCTTTTTCCAATGTTTGATGCCTGACTCTGGTCAGTTGTTTAAGAGTCATTTAAATTTATGTATTTATCCACCCTTAGTTTTGATTGGTTTCTTTTAATAAAAGACAAAATTTCAGACTCGACCATAGTATAAGCATCTACTAAAAATTGATGAAATAATCTTCTTGATCTCAATAAAGTTTGAGCCTCATTTGTCCTTGTTTGCAATCTAAAGGATATCCATTCTCTCACTGTTAGCCGGTTTCGTTTTCTCTTTTGAGTATTAGGTAGCTCTATGACAAACATCATGTCTATAACCATACTCCCCAAAAGGAAACAACAATGGATATTGAAAAGCCAAATAACTCGCATGCAATTCATCAATTCTCTTTAAATGACCACTTTGTATCTCCATAATTATATCTCTTTGCGATGATGAGTCAATATCTCAAACTATTAAAGCAGCAACTTCGGAGACTTTAGGTAAGTTATTTACTCTACCATCAGAGTTTCTTTCAGAAATTAGCTTCAATTTCAAGTTTGGAATAACACCATCTTTTAATCTTTCCCTTGCCATTCTAAAGGAATTTGCATGAACATTATTTTCATCCAAAATTTGTGATAATTGCCACACCACTCTTGAATCAACCTTGTTGTTCCTATATTCATCAATTAAAGAACATATCAATATGATTTGTTATGAATGGAAAAGAAATATGAAATTATAACTTCAACTAATTTTATGAATTACCTAATTCCCTCAATTCTGTTTTCGATTTCATTTTCTGTATCATAAATGTAAAGTTGAGCAAACTTTGGGCATTGTCCAGGCATCGGTAACATGCTATCAATACGATGACATGGTTGTCCCTGTATTCTAATAGTTTGAGGACCTCTACCGTTGTTGAGTGATGTATCAAATTTTGCACCAGCAGATGTGAATGCAAACATCATGTTGTATAGACGAATGTTATTTTGATAATTGACACTATCAGAGGAGTGCATATCAAAAAGGAGATGTTGAAGGATTGGAGGAGGTGTCTTCAATAAGGGTATTTGTACTTTTCCATCACCACAACAAAGTTCATATTTAGGTCTTGAAGTGTGTCTATGTTTATGCTTTCTCTCTTGATACCACATTAATGAACCACAATGATGACATTCAATAATAGGATCACTAATATCAGAATAACCTAAACCAACAAATTTAATGTTACTGACTATATTTCTATATTATAAATTACATTTTAAAGTATTTAACACCAAACCTTGATGTTCTTGAAACATTGAAGGTATATAGCAATTATCAATTTCATCATCATCCTCAGAAGAGTATTCAATATTCACATCTTCTGAATATAAACAATACAAATATTAGTGTTAAATATAAATAATGAATTTGATGATTTAAATGACTAATAATAAAGTAAAATTTTCAAAGAATACCTTGTATGTCAAAATCCGAATTTTCATCATCTTCGTTTGCATGGTGATTAAATTGGTCAATATAACTTTGAGTTGATGAAGAAGGCAACAAATTTTCTTTTTTTGGTGCAATGTTGTTCAAGTTTTCATCCTCTAATAACATGCTACCATATCTATTCATAAGATTTATGCCTAAAGATTTCTTATTGACAATTCCCTTTTTCCTAGTTTGCTGATGGATTTCAGATTGTTGGGTATGGGATGTAGAACTTTTACAACAATTCCTCTTCATGAAACCATAAGTCTCTTTTAGATTATCAGAATTTAAATCTATCTGTGAAAGAGGGGTCCTTGTTGTTTGCAACGGAGTAGTGTTTTGGTGTTGGGATTGCAACGATAAGATTGGTTGAGGTTTTGATCTTGAATAATTTAAACCCTTATACCTAATAATATTCTTTCTTTTATTTCTTACAACAATTGAAGGACAAATGTTTGGATTATTTGTATCCATATGATATGAACATGAATAGATATGTATTCATCAAATTAAGTCCTTTTTTTTGAACAATGTATACACCAAATTGTAAGATTAGTGCTATAGCAATTCCTGCAGTAAAACACTTCGGTATTTTGAAATTTACTTTTAGTAATTATATCATACAAAATATTAATTAAACATAACAATCTATGTATACTAAGATTCATTATATGAATATAACAGTCCACATATAACAGTCTATTGTATACTAAAGTTCATTATATGAACATAACAATCTATTATTTGCATAACAGTAAGTACAATGTTACAGAAAAATATAAAGTAAATACAAACTGAAATATAGAATAGTCGGGAAGAGATTATAGTATAACAGTCCATAACATGACTGCTAGTTTGGTCCTATTAAAATACAACAATTTTTATATAACAATATAACAAAATTGTTTATATTTTAAATAGAAAAATATTAAAAACCATAAATGATAAAAGAATTTGTAGTGACAAAGTTAAGATTTGTTATAACCATAAAATAAGTACCAACAATGAAACCAATGGAGACTATAAATATAAGACCACATTATATAGCTATGAATATATTCTGAGAGCCATATATGTGTTTTGATTCCTAAATAGAAATATAGTTGTTAGAAACAGGTAGGAAAAAGGTACATGGTTTAAGTTAAGTAAATAAAAAAATATAAAACAAAAGAAAATAAGAAGAAAAATACATTAAGTGTTAGAATTCTCTATTAATTGGTGAAATACCAATCCTAGAATCTTGAATCTTATGATTCTCACACAATATGTAAAACAATGATACAAGTCAATCAATGTCATACCTGAATCCATGTTCTCAGATTTGTTCCTTTGTATGCCTTCGTAGAGAGTTTTGGTAGGATGGTCTTCCTCAACCAAATCCTTAATTCCTCTTGGGAGAGATAAAAACTATATTTGATTTTGGTGTCTAACCTTCCTGATGTGTTAACTTATAGGGTCCCCATTATTCCCTATGGGTTAACTACTCTTGGTATCCACTCATTAAGCCCATATTCATTATCAGTTTATTTTTAGAAGTCACAGGGGTTGTCAGTAATAAGATCACTTATTTTATAACCCCGAAAATAAATAGCCGATATAATTATATTAAACATATGATGTCCACCTTAATTAGAAATTATAAATTTCTAACAATCTCCCACTTGGGCTTCATATTTTCTTGAACCAATTATATCACATATTCTTTAGGCGCACTTCCATATGCTATTTATATTTAGACTTCTCCTTAATACAATCTGGTCCATCTCATATATCAATTATGGAACCACCGCAATGTTCATCACATATAAGCATGACTCGACCACGATGATCACCACATTAATATACTTAATGACATAGATCAAATATGGATGAGTGACATGGAAAATTTCATGCAATGTGATCTCAAACATGTCTATTTCCAACTGATCTTTCTTTAATCTTTAGTGAGATCAATCCAAAATCTTTAATTGCAACACAACAGTTACAATAAACACATTCAAAATGGAACAACAAAAATCAACTTTATTATGCATAAAAAATGTATATAACAACCAAAGTAAATCATAAAACATATAGACTCCCACTGAACTAAGGTATCTTAAATAACAACACTCATATGAGCAACATGCTCGTGAAACACTTTAGGTACTAGACCCTTAGTCAGTGGATCAGCTAGCATAAAATTTGTCCCTCTATGTTCTATGGAAATTTGTCCATTTTGAATACTTTCTTTAACAACTAGAAACTTGATGTCAATAAATTTTGACTTTGTAGAACTCCTATTATTATTGGAGTAAAGAACTGTGGACTTGTTGTCACAATAAATCCTCAGTGGTCTTTCAATACCATCAACCACGCGTAAGCCAGTGACAAAATTCCGCAACCATATGCCATGGTCTGATGTCTCAAAACAAGCCATAAACTCTGCAGCTATGGTTGAAGGAGTTATGAGTGTCTGTTTAGCAGACTTCCAAGAGATAGCACCTCCAGCCAATACATACACATATCTAGAGGTGGAGCGTCTGTTGTCTTGACATCCAGCAAAATCGGAGCCCGAATACCCAATGATCTCTAAATTCTCAGACCTCCGATAAGTGAGCATGTATTCCTTTGTTCTCTTCAAGTAACGCATAACATGTTTGACTGCCATCCAATGATGCATTCCAGGATTGCTCATATATCTTCCTAAAACTCCCACGACAAATGCCATGTCGGGGTGTGTGCAAACTTGAGCATACATTAGACTTCCTACTGCTGATGCATAAGGAATCTTTTGCATCTCGTATCTTTCAAGGTCATTTTTTGGGGCACTGTTCAAGACTAAACTTGTCTCCCTTAACTATAGGGGTATCTCCTAGTTTACTGTCTTTCATGCCAAATCTATCTAGGACTTTATCAATATAGCTTTCTTGTGACAACCTTAGGATACCTTGAGAACGATCTCTTAGTATCTGAATGCCTAATATAAAAGAAGCTTCCCCAAGATCTTTCATTTCGAAATTCTTCGTTAGAAATCTCTTGGTCTCATACAATAGTCCCATATCACTGCTCGCAAGCAGTATATCATCGACATATAATACCAGAAATATAAATTTACTCCCACTGAACTTGTGGTACACACAATCTTCAACTGTATTTGCCTCAAAACCATGTGAGGTAATAACTTTATGAAACTTGTGATTCCACTGACGAGAAGCTTGTTTAAGGCCATAGATGGATTTCTTTAATTTGCACACCATAGATTTTGAGCTAATTGATTCAAAGTTTTCTGGTTGCAGCATATATATTGTTTCTTTAATGTCACCATTTAGAAACGCAGTCTTAACCTCCATCTGATGTAGCTCTAAATTAAAATGAGCTACTAATGCCAATATTATTCTAAAAGAATCCTTCGAAGATACTGGAGAGAAGGTATCATTATAATCAATGTCTTCTTTCTAAGTGTAGCCTTTAGCAACTAGACGCGCTTTATATTTGTCAATATTACCTTTTGAATCCCTCTTGGTTTTAAATATCCATTTGCAACCAATAGATTTCGCACCTTCAAGTAAATCGACAAGATCCCAAACGTCATTATCATGCATAGACTTTATCTCATCCTTCATGGCATTAATCCACTTTTGAGAGTTAGAACCTTTCATGGCTTGACAGAGGTTCAATGGATCATCCTCTGTTAATCTGATGTCATCCTCGTGTTCTTGAAGAAATACAATATAATCATTTAAAATTGCATTTCTCCTCTCTCTAGTGGATCTCCTTAATGACACTTCTACTTCTTGAGGTTGTTGAATTTGCTCCACAGGTACTTCAGCGAGAACCTCATTGTTGTCTTGCTCTTGAATATTGTCAGGAACAATATTCTGAACATTTTGTTCTACTACCGAAGTTGTTCCTTGAATGGTAATAGGCACAAGAACTTGTTCACCATTAGTGACAGGTTCTTCCTCAAAGACAACATTCCTTATGTTCTCTTCCTTCCCAAAATCAACTTCCTCAAGATATCTCATGTAACGACCCGTTTTTCTACCCTTGAAAATTTTTCATTTATTTTAATCCTTTCTTACATACAGTCGTCACCTTCATTGAAAACTCTCAAGTATCACTCTTTGAAAATACCCTTTACCCTATTATATTATCATACAAATTTATGTTGCGGAAAAACATAATTCATTTAGATAACATTTACCACATACATCTAGTTACGGGTTTTCCAAGGTTATAACGTCCATAACTACATGTCACCATATTATCCTAATCAGATTACATTTATCCCAAAATGCCATCGAATCAACTACAATGTCAAATAGCAATAAAGACGCTCAAGTAAATAGACACAAAGGCTTCCTATTTGAGCTTCATCCTCAAAATCCTTCATTTACCTACAATGAGATTATCATAAACAACACGCAAAACAAAAGGGAGTAAGTCATTAGTTCAAAACTAACATCACATGATAATCCACATTCAAATACAATCAAGCTTTGATGTAATTCATAAAACACACATACGGAATTATAAACATTCAAATCATCTTCCTTTAATTTCCACTTTACTCATATTCATCCTATAGTATATATATCCCATAATATATATTCTATAGTATGCATATTACGTTCGTTCGAAACATCATCGGTCTCGTTATTCATATCCACCCTATAACATATATATCCCATAATATATATCCTATAGCATGTATATTACTTTCTTTCCCAACATCTTCCTTTTTATCGCTCATATTCACCCTATAGAATATATATCCCATACTATATATCCTATAACATGCATACGGCATTTGTGTGACATTCACATTTCTCGTCATTCATATTCACACTATAGAATATATATCCCATACTATATACCCTATAGCATGCATATGACTTTCATGTGACATTCACGTTTCTCATCATTCATATTCACCCTATAGAATATATATCTCATACTATATATCCTATAGCATGCATATGACTTTCATTTTGAGTCTTATTTCCATTGGTACTCCCCCAATAATATTACTTTCATTTGAGTCATCTTTCCATTGGTTCTCCCCAATAATATTACTTTCATTGAGTCATCTTTCCATTGTTACTCCCCCAATAATGTTACTTTTATTGAGTCATCTTTCCATTGGTACTCCCCCAATAATGTTACTTTTATTGAGTCATCTTTCCATTGGTACTCCCCAATAATGTTACTTTTATTGAGTCATCTTTCCTTTGGTACTCCCCCAAATAGATTGAATTCGTTATGAGTCATATTTCCTTTGGTACTCCCCCAAATAGATTGAATTCGTTATGAGTCATATTTCCTTTGGTACTCCCCCAAATAGATTGAATTCGTTATGAGTCATATTTCCTTTGGTACTCCCCCAAATAGATTGAATTCACTTGAGTCATATTTCCATTGGTACTCCCCCAATAATATTACTTTCATTTGAGTCATATTTCCATTGGTACTCCCCCAATAATATTAATCTCATTTGAGTCATATTTCCATTGGTACTCCCCGAATAATATTAATTTCATTTGAGTCATATTTCCATTGGTACTCCCCCAATAATATTAATTTCATTTGAGTCATATTTCCATTGGTACTCCCCCAATAATATTAATTTCATTTGAGTCATATTTCCATTGGTACTCCCCCAATAATATTAATTTCATTTGAGTCATATTTCCATTGGTACTCCCCCAATAATATTAATTTCATTTCTATAACAGAAAAGTCACGCATTTTCCAACATAATGCATAAATTACAGACGCATCATATTAAACCATTACCTCTTTCACATACCTCATTCATATCAGCAAGTATGATTTAGAGACACTTATCCCTTACCTTGGTGAGTGTTGGGAATCGGTTCCGAGTAACTTTAAAAGTCTCCTCCGCGATTTCCTCCAACCTTAGGATCTTTCCTCATTTTCACCAATAACAACCATGTCAATCATTTATTCAAAATAACACATAAATAACTCGTTTTTCATCATCAAACACACAAGGGATTCACATATTTTCAATATTTCCAAAACTACTTCAATACAAGTTTCTAAATATCAAAACTTACATGTTCATCTCATATAA